>SAYR01002433.1:3531311-3546958 GCA_004382745.1 Argopecten irradians irradians
ACCTTTCGGGGGCAAAATATAAAAGTTTCTTAAAAACATTAATAACATCAGAAAGTGCGTACCGATGACTTAAAATAAGGTTACGACACCAAACATATGTAAGATTTCCTGCGTAATATATGAAACAGTGGACAAGATAGTAAATTCCTGTTTTGCGTCTGGCGCAGTGATAGTCAAACTACCGCCCCGGTATTTAGGACGATGCGGGAAACATAATCGACCTGCTTATGAAAATAAACATGTTATTTATTTTAATCAAATCGTCAGAATGGATTATAAATGTAGTATTAACGGTAAGTTTAATAATTTTTGCGACTCTACAAAATTATCGATCTTGTTTTACATTCCCATTTTAAAAATTTAAAGCCGTTTCGGAAAGGTAGTGGGCCTTTAACAGTACATCTAACTCATCTATGTCTAAGAAAAATGATTCTCTATATATTATAAATACAGAATTGAATACAGTTTATTCCTGGCACAATACACTTTTAAGATAATGTTCTACCAAATTGATTTTCTTTTTTAGCATTTAATAGT
This sequence comes from Argopecten irradians irradians, assembly GCA_004382745.1. Classification (NCBI taxonomy): domain Eukaryota; kingdom Metazoa; phylum Mollusca; class Bivalvia; order Pectinida; family Pectinidae; genus Argopecten; species Argopecten irradians. Next base: position 3,531,849 of record SAYR01002433.1, read on the forward strand.
TTCACTATCATTTATTAGTTATATTGAATTTATTGAATTTCCTTGTGTGTCATTTCACAGTATGTAACTACAACTACGAAATTAATGAAACTGATTATAATGGTTATCAGTAAAAGAAAAAAAGTGTGCATTTCATCTTCATTTTGTTTGCTCTTAAAGGGTCAGAACGAAGGTGTCCGAACCATTCAATAAGATTTCAGCCAGGACAACTCAACTGAGGAATTTACAAGTAAGAAATATTATCAAGAATTATAGAGGTGAAATATTATGCTATGAAGTACTGTCATATATTGCTTTTAAGTTAGATTTCTCCATAACATAATTATAGACTTGGGTGATTTACAGGCCTTTGAACGAGCTTGTCTATAATACATCTGCTTAAGACTATACAACCTATACTTGCTGCGATGGACAGGTTTGTTGACTTACTCCGAAACCAGTTATTGGTCAATAAATCTCAATTTTCATTAAGAGGGATCATTTTCAACCTAAATGAATGGTGTTTTTTTTTGTAATTCAGCTATTAACTTTAGCAGTACATCTAACTCATCTATGTCTAAGAAAAATGATTCTCTATATACTATAAATACAGAATTGAATCAGTTTATTCCTGGCACAATACACTTTTAAGATAATGTTCTACCAAATTGATTTTCTTTTTGAGTATTTAATAGTTTCACTATCATTTATCAGTTATATTGAATTTATTGAATTTCCTTGTGTGTCATTTCACAGTATGTAACTACAAATATGAAATTAATAAAACTGATTATAATGGTTATCAGTAAAGAAAAAAGTGTACATTTCATTTTCATTTTGTTTGCTCTTAAAGGGTCAGAACGAAGGTGTCCGAACCATTTAATAAGATTTCAGCTAGGACAACTCAACTGAGGAATTTACAAGTAAGAGATCTTATCAAGAATAATAGAGGTGAAATATTATGCTATGGGGTACTATTATAAATTTGCTTTTAAGTTAGTTTTGCTCCATATAAACTTATAGACTTGGGTGATTTACAGGCCTTTGAACGAGCTTGTCTTATATGTTATAAATACATCTGTATTAAGACTATACAACCTATTAGACAGTCTTGGTTAGCTAGATGTCTTACTGAACAAGGACAGACTAAGTAGCTGTATAGATTATCTGAATTTTCTCTTGAACTTCACTCTCTATGGTGCAACATTTTCATTTTGTAATACAGTATCCTTGATTCTTCAGGGGTTACTATCACTGTCATTATATCAACCTCTAGAATATGCCATAGCAAAACTGAAATCAGTTCAGGAGAAGGCAACTGACCAATCACAGGTCAGCAGAGACGTCCTTTGAAGATTATAATGACAGTAGCGTTTCTTTGTTTGAGTTTTACGGCCCATCAACAACTAAAGTCATTTAGGGCCAAACTACAAGTCATGCATTAGCTGACAGTAGCGTCCAATTTCAAAGCTAAACACTCAACCACAATGTACAGTGGTATTCAATTCTTTTGATGTACATTACAGGACCAAACTACCTGCTCACCCATTGGTGCTCACAGAGCCTTCAATTTTGCTATGACATATTCCAAATTGACAGTGATGGTTACTTTTAGAATTTGGAGGATGGTAATGCAGCAGTCTAATGTTACAAAGATAGATACGACAACAATATCTGTCGACAAGTCTTTAGAGCTACAATATTGCAGCTAATTTTGATATACCTAAAACATGTCACAACTGTTTATTTTGTAGGAGACCTGTGATTTATTAAGGAGGATTATCCGAATAATGTACCTCAGCAAGCGTCTTCACAGTCAGCTACAGGGAGGAGCAAGGGAGATAACTAAGGCAGCTCAGAGTCTCAATGAATTAGGTAGGCAGCTTAGGAAGGTTTCGCTTGACCTTGCTGAAAGAGGAAACACCATTTGTTAACTTGAACTGGCACATTTAGTATTTTGTTGATCCTAACTAGAATTTTCACAGTGTTTTTCTATAAACTTAACTTGAATAGTAGGATAGATTGAAGTGGCATGAGAGTCTTGTCATTTACAAGTTGATGAGATGTGGCTATAGTTTGTGCCATTGCTTGTTAAAATGTTGAGAATTTGGCATTGTGTTTCTCAAAAGTGGCATTTGAACAGATTCTATACTTATTCTAAACATACCTGTATTAACTGTCTTATTTTTTTCATGATTAAGAAGAATGTTGATAAAAAATCCTGTTGTAAATTATGCAGAGACAGGACTAAATCAAAGACAAGATGAGCGATAATGATTCGGAAACTTTTGATAAAAAGCATATAAATATTGAAGATCGCTAGGTGGGTCCCACTTAGTCATCAAGCTGAAGTTTGCTGACATTGTAACGTCGTTGCCGAGACCGTCATGTGACTACCGTTTCTGCAAAACATTTGTCCGAACTCTTCCGAGAACGGGTCATGAACTTTCTGACTTCTGTTCGGCAATAATCGTAACTTTATGGCGGCCAGTTTAAAATGAAGGCATGTTTACAAGTATCGATTTTCAACAACTGCTGTACCAAAGTTATTTAGAAATCATTATAAACATTCTTTGATATAACTGAACTTCAACTACATCTACAAATACTAACAATATCGGGGCGAATTTAACTTGTCTTTTTGTTGATAGTTACTTAAAGTGTGGCTTTAATGCAATTTGAAAAAATGATACATAATTGTTCTGTCAAAAATATTTTAAATTCTTTTTCATGATTGTAAACTTTCCTGAAATATCCTAGATTAAAGTTGAAAGTCAGATTTACCAAAATCTACTCCTAAATCTGTAGATGGTACACTAATTTAAAAATATTTTATAGAATTCAGAATAAGCCATCGTAATTTACAAGAAGTCATTGACGATTAAGTGCCTGTAATCATCAAGTGTACGAATTTTTAACTAACATGACCTAATTTTTGTAGATTACATCTGTGAAGGAGTGGATTTTGCCGGAATAGAGATTATCGAACAAGATCGAAGGTTTATCAAAGGAGCTCGAAAGGATGTAGAAACACAAGCACAGAAGATGTTGGACCAGGGGCTAGAAACTCAGGTACATTTAAACACATTGGATGTATTGTAGTTATCATATAACCTGTCTAACTCGGATCCCTTTGTATTCCAGCTTCATTTTCTTTCTTAATTAAAACATTATAATTCAAAACCTGCAATAGTGATAATTGAATTAAGTACTGTAGGATATTGAAAAAAAAAAGAATAAAAAAAGTAAAATACATAAATGAACACAGCTAGATAGATTTAAAACCAATTTATCTGCATTTACCGCCTACTAAAATTTCCTTTGATGCTTTTAGAATTTAAAAACATGGTATGTTTTAGCAACCACTTCGCAAAACAACCATTTACTAGTCTCAAAAGGTCGGTTTTACCATTATTTTTTACATGTTTTTGAAGACCACCCGGCTATGAGGACTATTGTTATGTCCCTTGTGTGGTCTCTATAGACAGGTTGACTGAATTTCTTTTCCATGGATGATTGATCAATGACGACTATAGTTTCTATATTTGATATTGTTATGAACAATCAAAATTAACAATCATCCTGAATACTAGAAAGATACATGATGGTTTTGTGACATATTTACCCCCACAGAACCCGACACAGGTGGCGACTGCCCTACAGGTGTTTCACAATCTGCGATGCCTCCACCACACCGTGGACAAGGTTGTTACAAGCTGTAAGGAGGGACTACACAAGAACATTCGCAGTTGTCTCGATATGCAGGCTCTCAGCCAACAACAGTCCTCAGCCATCGGCTCTAAAGGTATGAACTAATATTTCTTTCATAAGTACACGTGTAATACTGACTGATCTAGGGCAATACAGTCATGTCGCCTGAGGCTGTATTGCATGGCTACCGATGCAATAAAGCCTCGTGACGTCATGGCGTCAACAAAATCTCTATTTCCTCGGTAAAATTTTAACATTTTTTTTCACAAAATTGACTGGTTTTACTATAAAAGATGCAAGCAACGGAATTTGTGTTGAAAATACCACGTTATTTTTCATGTATGGACAATTGACTTCCAGTCGTGGATTTCTTCGAATTCATTTCAAAATGGCAGGATATTATAGTTGTAAAACGTCAATAAAACGTCGAGGTATGAAAGAAAAATACTCTTTCATAAGTGGATATGAAGGATAGGGAGATTCTACCCTCGGGATCACAAAATGTTGCAAAACTTCGCCAAGCCTCGGGTTTTACTACATTTTGTGACCCTCGGGTAGAATATCCCTATCCTTCATATCCACTTATGAAAGAGTCTTATAATATTAAAGCAATAAACTGTTACTAGATTGGACATGTTGATATGAAGTTGATATGAAGCCCATCCGGAAGGACGAAAAATAGAATGACACCTGTTAGGGCACCATGAATATTTATCTTTATGACAGATGGGATTCATATGAAACAACACAATTAAAATGCTAGAAAGCAACTGAAAATATTTATTATTTTTCTTCCATGTTTGGGGAAAAAAATCAAACATGGTCTGTTAAGTAGACTGGGATATCTGAACCATCATGTAAGATTTTGGCTAGTCAACACTCATCAAGCTTCATTACATGGGAGAAGTCACTTGGTAGTCAGGCAGATTATGTGATAGATACTATTGTTAAGTACAGGTCCACATAAGAATCAGACAGTTAGTGTGTAAATGGAGATACATATTGACGACCAAATCCAATTTTTAGTCCTTTTTATTATGAAGAAACATAACGTTAAAATTGTAAATGACCTAATTGTTTTTTTAATATTTTTAGGTGGACCTGGTAAGGCAGCAATGCCGGTCACTGGAAACACGGCAGCTTTTCGAGCATTACTTTGGACCAACATGGAGAAATTAATGGACAGCATATACGCTTCGTGTGCACAGGTAAAAAATAAATCACACCAGAATTAAAAATACTCATAAGTTTTCTGTTATACCTCTTAAAACTGCCACAGCAATGATTACATAGAATGTATATATTATGATTAAAATTTCAATAAAAATTCAAATAAATTGATTAATGAGTGAAAAGAAAAGTGTTCAGTATCAAAATAATTTGTCCACTGATAAAATCTGATTCTCCTGTATGAAACATACTGGTACACACATCTTTATTAACAGACTGGTCAAGAATACATATATTTGTTCAATTATAATATTGCATTAAGTACTCATTTACCCCTGTAACTTTATAATGAACCATTCCAGCAATAATATTGGAAGAGTCCAAATATCTGTTTAGGGATGAATGGATAATGAAGTAATGTAAGTTCTGCTTCGAACAGACGTATACTTCACTTTGATCTAGGGCTGTTATTGAGATTATCGGTTTCTTTTCAGGTTCAACACCTACAGAAAGTGTTAGTGAAGAAGAGAGATCCTGTCACTCATGTGTGCTTCATAGAAGAACTGGCAAAGGTAATGATTAACCCCCCCTCCCCTTGCAAGTTTTTGGGAGGGTCATACAGGAATCAGCTACATGTACATAGTCTGTCTGTATGTAGAAAATTTTTGTCTGGAAAACATATTCTCCTGAATTAATGAATCAATATTAATGAAACTTGGAAGCAATGTTTGGAACCATATGCAGAATTTTGTTTGCCAAAAGGCAGGTGACTAAACAGATATTTTGTAAAATTGCCAATAACTCCTTAGGTCTAGCTTGGATCTGATTTCAGTGAAATGAAAATTGGTACGCAGGTGAGTCACAAGTAATTTACTGCAGCTAAGGGTCATCTTTAAAAGGAGGGGGGGGGGGAGTAGGGCCTTTTCCAACAGATGTTAATTTTCTAGTTTTATTAAATTTCAACTGCCTCATCTTGAATATCATTTTCAGAAGGTGACATTTAGTATGAAGCACAAATAATTTTACCCCATATATAAGCATGCCATTTTCATGCACAATTCAGAAATATCCTGTAATGCATGTACATGTATCTATTTTATATTTCTCAGCACCAGGAAGGAAGGGTAAATATCATACAGGACTTTTGGGAGAGTATCACTAAGATGCTGACTACAGAATTTACAGAGGCAGCGGAAGGTAATAAACATAAAATAAATCAGAGAGAATCAGAGAGCTGCTGAAAATTTAAAAAAAGCAGTTTGGTCAATATCAATATTAAAATACTGGTGTAGAAGTGCAGTTGATTTTTTGAAACAAGTTTATTATCATTACGGATTTGATTCTTTAATGCATAAATTGAAATCTGACTTGAGCTTTCAAGTTACTATAGAAACCTTAATAGACATACAACTATTTATCATCTCATTCAAGCCTACATACTTATGTAGATCTATGTTGATTTGATATGTCACTGGTTGATTTCTACCGTTTTCAGGATCAATGTTCCTTAAGCAGGCGTTTGAAGGAGAATATCCCAAACTTCTACGACTTTACAATGACTTCTGGCGCCGCTTACAACAGTTCAGTCTCAATGCCGCAGCCGACCACCTGACACCAGAGGAGGGGGGAGAGGACGACTTGTTCCTACAGGCCAACAGGAGGGACAAATATGAGTTAGTTACATTAAGTGTTTTTGGAGGTGTCAAATCAAAAACAATACATAAGGAAAATGTCTTCAGGCAATTTCTGATCAATTTCTCAGGTTAAATTGACCTTAAAGAACAAAACAGAAAATGAAGGTCAAAAACCTGTCCTGAAATTCACCTGCTATTCATCCAAATTTCACTTGACGATCTTTTCAGGTCAATTGGCTTGAAACTTTCTTCATGTGGAATTGACATGAGTTTCAGATCATTTTCAGGCTAATTTCAGGTCGAGATTTTTTCAGGTGAAATTGACTTGAAGATATTTTACCTGTGTAGAGATAACACTGATTAGGTTTTATGGCTGACTGTAATGATACATTGATAACAAGTACCAGGTAGTTGTAACCTCATACCTGTAATCAATTTCAGCTTTTTGAACACACATCATGCAGTTCATATATCATCTTTAATTATTCAAGTAAAAAGTAAAATTCATTCCGTAAATATCTCAACTAATACTGTAAATTTCTTTCATAAACATATTTTGATAGAATTTGATATCATAATCCATCCACGTACAATCTTTAAGCCATTCACCCCTGAAATTTTATAATGGACTGTCCTGACTTTTGAAGTAGAAGAGTCCAAATGTGTCTTCAGGGGTGAATTAGATGAGTTTGTTAATATCAGTAGCAATGTCTGGTGTTTGACTATATCAGCATTTTGTTAATATATTCATCACAAAGTTTGTTTGCCATTCTTGATGATAAAAATATGTTATTGTTTTTTTTTAGTTCTTTTCACGTTAACACAATGCAGACAATCAGATTTTAAATGTTCTTTATTATTTTCAGTCCTGAGGCAGCTTTGAGATTGACTTTGGCAAAGTTTGAGATGGCCTACCTGTCGAAGTCTCTCTCACGACTCTTCGATCCCATCAACCTGATCTTCAGCAGCAGTAGCAACATGAACCCACCGACGGCCTCAGAGGTGGAGAGTGTTGTAAAAACCATTGTTAGGTAATACATCTGTAGAAAATAGTGTACAGTGGATACGCGATTATCCGGACTCCTGTAGTCCAGAAAACCAGATGTAAATATTACAAAATGGATCTGATTATTGACTAAGTAAACAGCAACCAACAGTCAAAAAATTTTGCAATCCGGACAGTTTGTGCTAGTGTTCAGATTACTGAGGGTCCACTGTACAACCAATTTTTTATCCCTAATTATATTTTGGTTAAAAAATAAGAAATTATTTTAAGCTAACACGATTTTTCAAATGCAGTAATAATGTTTCACCGATCGCATTGTAAATGTCTCGAAAAATAAGTCATTGCAAAATAGGGAAAAATCATCAAAATAATAGAGATGCAACTCCTGAATGGTATATTCTGGGTTCATCTGGTGCAGCTGCAGTTATTGCCCTTGTTGTAATATATGGTAAGCGTAAGAAATACACATACTAATTGAAATCGTCCTGACTTTAAATCTTTTTTTTTCCTCAAAATTCTCGGGATTGGTGATATTAGTCATGACAAAAATGCCACAAAGGTAGCTAGAAACTAAATATTCAACAACTGAGTACCTCTTGTGTATGGTCAATAATAATATGTAATATCTGTTTTATCATTTTTTTAGTGAGTTGAATGTTGCCAGTGTTGACAACAAGCTATGTGTGACAGTGTCCAAGAATGTTGCAAAGACCATTGAATTGTTCTGCAACAAGAGTGAACAGTTGGTAAGAATCACTATTGGAGATTAATCTGTTTTATTGTTTATTTTGAGAATCATGTAAGTTGATGTTGCTTTGCTTGCTGTATACTATACAATTATGATAAATGTAGGAGTTTGTGAACCAGTGTATTAGGAAACAGAACTTTAATGAACTTAATCCCTTATGTCTTCAAAATTTGAGTTATCTAAAAACAGATACAATATCAATACAGTGTTGGCAGTCTTGATATTATCTTAGATGTGAAAAGGACATCAAAACCAGACCAAGATTTTGAGTATACATGTAGTTGGCTTCAGTTTAATGCTACCACATAAAAAATCCATTTTCACACATGATTTAGCTTTGGCAGGTATACTTAATAAAATGACTCATGTTTTTGATATGGCATTAAAACTAAAATCAGCCATTTTTAAATGAGTTACGTTTGACTTTTAGCTAGCGACTGACGGAGAAGCGAGTCAGGTGATCGGACTTCCTACTCACGGCCAAAGTCGGAACTGTTCAGTGGTCAATACACTCTACCTACTACATCAGTCTATCTCTAAGGTAACCTTCATAAAATTTTAGTTTTACTAAAAAATAGAGGAAAGGAAAAATGGTTTATTGTGAATTTATCTAAAACTCTTTGGACATTTGATAAGTTTTGCAAGAATTTAATTAAAACAAGTGAAACGTTTTAATGATTTCAATATACCTTGCCAAATCACAAAAAAAGTGAATCTTAAAATTATCATTATCATAATTAATTAATAGTATTATTTAGAATGCAGATTGATGGGTGAGACCTCGAGCCTAAATAGCATAGATCTTGATCATGGCTTATTTCACTTGATAATTAATCCAGTAAAACCCTAACCATAAAGAGGAATGGTCTCAAAATGTTTTGTATTTAAAATATCAGAGAAAAAATATTACTGTCATATGACAAAACAATATAGAGCTGAGATATGTTTTTTTTATTCCAGGTGTTAGCTGGTCTGGCCAATTATCCACCAGAAGCTATAGAAAGTATACAGAAAGCCTTAGAGGTAAGCTTTAGGTTCACGCTGCTAATAGCAATAATTATAATTTTCAAATTGATATTATTGAATTTGATATGTGACATAAAGGAGAACATGATATGAACAGTTGGGTGCATTTTCATTCATTCTCGTTCATCAAAACAGTAGATGTAATGTGATAATGCATGAAAAGTTACAAATTAACTGATGATTGTTTTGATATAGAAAAACATATTACGTTATTTTTTAATATCGTTAGTGGTTGTTTATTTTCTTTGAATTTTTATTAAAGAAATAGAACCAGTACTAATTAAGTTATAGTTTGACAAATCTCTAACCCAAGTCTCGCTCAGTTAGCCCTAGACTTCCTTGTTTATAGTCGTAGCATCATGTAGCACTTCAACTGTAATTTCAGGTGACAGTAGGATTGATGAGTGCCGCTGTGAATCCTCCGTGATAATTAAAACTTATGTTATAATTCCAGGTTACGGTAGGGCTGATGAGTGCTGTGTGAATCCTCCATGATAATGAAAACTTTTGTTATAATTCCAGGTGACGGTAGGGCTGATGAGTGCTGTGTGAATCCTCCATGATAATTAAAACTTTAGTTATAATTCCAGGTGACGGTAGGACTGATGAGTGGTGCAGTGAATTCTCCATGATAAATAAAACTTTTGTTATAATTCCAGGTGACGGTAGGACTGATGAGTGCCGCGGTGAATCCTCCATGATAATTAAAACTTTAGTTACAATTCCAGGTGACGGTAGGACTGATGAGTGCCGCGGTGAATCCTCAGTGATAATTAAAACTTTAGTTACAATTCCAGGTGACGGTAGGGCTGATGAGTGCTGTGTGAATCCTCCATGATAATGAAAACTTTTGTTATAATTCCAGGTGACGGTAGGGCTGATGAGTGCTGTGTGAATCCTCCATGATAATTAAAACTTTAGTTACAATTCCAGGTGACAGTAGGGCTGATGAGTGCCGCGGTGAATCCTCAGTGATAATTAAAACTTTAGTTACAATTCCAGGTGACGGTAGGACTGATGAGTGCCGCGGTGAATCCTCCATGATAATTAAAACTTTAGTTACAATTCCAGGTGACGGTAGGACTGATGAGTGCCGCGGTGAATCCTCAGTGATAATTAAAACTTATGTTATAATTCAAGGTGACGGTGGGACTGATGAGTGCCGCGGTGAATCCTCAGTGATAATTAAACCTTTTGTTATAATTCCAGGGGACGGTAGGGCTGATGAGTGCCGCGGTGAATCCTCTGTGATAATTAAAACTTTTGTTATAATTTCAGGTGACGGTAGGATTGATGAGTGCCGCTGGGAATCCTCCGTGATAATTAAACCTTTTGTTATAATTCCAGGGGACGGTAGGATTGATGAGTGCCACGGTAAATCATCCGTGATAATTAAACCTTTTGTTATAATTCCAGGTGACGGTAGGACTGATGAGTGCCGCGGTAAATCCTCCGTGATAATTCAAACTTTTGTTATAATTCCAGGTGACGGTAGGGCTGATGAGTGCTGCGGTAAATCCTCTCCTGTCCTCTATCTCTGATGCAGTGGAGGCCATTATTCTCACCATGCACCAGGAGGATTTCTCAGGGTACACTGCTCACTATTTTTAAAAGATGATAACAAAAATAAGAAACCACCAGCTAAATTCAAATCACAATTTAATATTTGGTGCAAAAATGAATTTTTACAATACATGGATATCCAATGTAGCGAGGTGTAGTTAGATAATACAAAAATTGTTATTGCTTATCTGAAGTGAATGTCCTTGGTCCTTGAATAATCCTGAATCTTTCTTGGTTCCAAAATAAAAATATTCGCAAATCCACACGGAATACAACACAGATCAACTGAAAGAATCAAAAGTTCAAGGCAATTGTTATATATGTAAAAAGAGTTACCTCCCTTATCACATAATTGCCCTGTAAACTATTTAACACTTTCATACACAATTTGTCACCAGGGCGTTGCCAGCAGACAGCCAGAAGGAGGCTCAGTGTTCACTGTACATGCGGGAGCTCCAGGACTTTGTGTCTCGCTGTCAGACAGACTACCTATCTCAATACGACTGTCAGGATTTTATCGTAGAAAGGTACACATTTAAGTTTTGTCTCAATTTTTGCATAAAAGAAATCTAGGTTTTACAGTTGTTGTATTTTTGATATCTGAAGGAAAAATATTTATCAAGACATATAATATTGATTACCGGGTGATACTTATTCTTTGAGTTTACTGCAATCCAACATAACTTGTGAAAACTGGTCCTTGTCTTATCCCAGTACATTCCAACATCATTGTTTGGCATTATCCTTCTGATTCCATAATCATTAAAACCTGTACAATCTGGAACCCTGGCTACACCAGCCAAATATAACGGTTATGCCATTTGGCTCTGATTTCTGGAAACAAAAGTGCAGACTAAAGCCAAAACTTAAGTTTTTCTCCTTTATATGAAAACTTTGACTTATGTCAATTTTGGACATAAGTTTGTTTCGAAAAATCGGGGGCCTGGCTAACAAGTTACACAAGCAAATAAAACAAAAAATCAGAGAGAGATAATTTTGAAATAGTAACATCAATACACATATAATTTACGCTATTTCATAGAATCAAAATATATGTACAGTTGAGATCTAACTTTGTATTCTATTATTTCCATAGCATCAAGCCGATAGCAAGTCGATGTGTCATGTTGTTTGTGAGACATGCCAGTTTAGTGCGCCCTCTGGGGGAAGGAGGGAAAATGAGATTAGCAGCCGACTTTGCACAAATGGAATTAGCAATCTCTCCGTTCTGTAAAAGAGTATCGGACATTGGCAAAGACTACAGACTCTTAAGAGCATTCCGGTAAGAAAATATTGATCATTGTTTGTTAATATCAGTGTCGCTTGATATTCATATGATCAAACTCTGATCAAAGGACAAAAGTGATGGTTTTAAAAACACTAATAATGTAAAAGAACAAAGAAATTACACATTTCTGCCGAGTGTCCTGAACAGGAATTAAACCCAATGATGAACCAATGCCTCTAACAACTGAGCTAAAGAACTGAGTTGTGTCAGTTTGGCAAAAGTCAGAGATAGCTTATTCAATTATTGTCAAACTTGTTTATAAAGACCACCCACGTTGCTAAGGAAAAGTAGACTCTATAGCCAAGTGGTCTGTATTTACACAAGTCAAAATGTGTTTTAATGGCCATTTGGGACCCTAAGAGTGGTCCTTTTATGCAGGTAATTGTAATACAGAGGTTGTCAGTTAGACCCGTTTCATTGTATGTATAAGCCACACTGACCCACTCTTTTTACAATAAAAATGTGTTTGCATATTACACAGTTAGCTCCCTTGCCGGTAGGTATCCATTGTGATGAAATTATTTTGAGAGCGCAATTTATGTTTTCTCCGAAAATTATGACATCACGCATGCAAACACATGATGTCACAACCAATATCTACTCACAATGCAAAAAACTCTGTAATCTGCAAATGCAGAATTACATATACATGTTTTAGATGAAGTTTATGGTTGATGAAATATATTTTTGATGTATATTGCATTGTCATACCTTGTTTTCTTCTCTGTACAGGCCACTGTTGTTCCAGACCCCCGAACACATATCTCGCAGTCCGACTTTAGGAGATATAATCCCTTACAGTACCTGTCTACACTTCCTGTTTGCCAGAGGGGCTCCCCCAGAACTCCGATCTCCACATGTAGCTGCAGACTGGTCCATCAGTCGATACTCCCAATGGTTGGACAGTCATCCTTCTGAGAAGGATCGTCTCGCTCTCATCAAGTGAGTTCTGTCAGTTTCTGTCATTAGTCAACTTATATTATTAATTATCTGTTTGGTTTGTTTTGTCGTATAGGCGGTAGCGTTTGCATGTCTGGATATATTCAAGTGGATATTCCATCTTTGCATTTTACAGAGTTTGCTCCCTTGTTGGTAGGTATCCATTGTGATTTCATTATTTTGTGACGCATTTTACGTTGTTTTCTCCCAAAAGTATGATGTTATGCTTGCAAGCACATGACGTCACAATCACAATCACAAGGGCAGATAACTCTGTCATATGCAACTAGTGTTGCACTGTACATGCGAGAGCTCAGGACTTTGTGTCTCGCTGTCAGACAGACTTCCTATCTCAATACGACTGTCAGGATTTTATCGTAGAAAGGTACACATTTAAGTTTTTGTCTCAATTTTTGCATGAAAGGAAATCTAGGTTTTACAGTTGTTGTATTTTTGTTATCTGAAGGAAAAATATTTATCAAGGAATATAATATTTGTTCCGGGTGATTACTTTTTCTTTGAGTTTACTGCAATGCAACAAACTTCTGAAAAACTGATCTTGTCTTAATCAAGTAAATTCCAAATGATTGTTGGCATTATCCTTCTGATTGCATAATCATATAAAACCTGTACAATCTGGAAACCCTGGCTACAAGCAAATATAAACGGTTATGCATTTGGATATATTTCTGGAAACAAAGTGCAGAAATTAGAAAAAACTTAAGTATTTTATGTTATTATGAAAAATGTTTGACTTATGTAATTTGGACATAAGTTTTGTTATCGAAAAATGGCATAGAGCTACAAGTTAACAAATGCAAATAAAACAAAATCAGAGAGAGATAATTTTGAAATAGAAACATCAAATACACATATAACATATAACATACGCTATTTCATAGATCCAAATATATGTACAGTTGAGATATAACTTTGTATTCTATTATTTCCATAGCATCAAGAAACATAGTAGAATATGTTGTTTTTTAGACATGCCAGTTTAGTGCGCCTCTGGGGGATGGAGGGAAAATGAGATTGGCAGCCGACTTTGCACAAATGGAATTAGCAATCTCTCCGTTCTGTAAAAGAGTATCGGACATTGGCAAAGACTACAGACTCTTAAGAGCATTCGGTAAGAAAATATTGATCATTGTTTGTTTAATATCAGTGTCGCTTGATATTCATATGATCAAACTCTGATCAAAGGACAAAAGTGATGGTTTTTAAAAACACTAATAGTAAAAGAACAAAGAAATTACACATTTCTGCCGAGTGGTCCTGAACAGGAATTAAACCCAATGATGAACCAATGCCTCTAACAACTGAGCCTAAAGAACTGAGTTGTGTCAGTTTGGCAAAAGTCACGATAGCTTATTCAATTATTGTCAAACTTGTTTATAAAGACCACCCACGTTGCTAAGGAAAAGTAGACTCTATAGCCAAGTGGTCTGTATTTACACAAGTCAAAATGTGTTTTAATGGCCATTTGGGACCCTAAGAGTGGTCCTTTTATGCAGGTAATTGTAATACAGAGGTTGTCAGTTAGACCCGTTTCATTGTATGTATAAGCACACTGACTCACTCTTTTTACAATAAAAATGTGTTTGCATATTACAGAGTTAGCTCCCTTGCCGGTAGGTATCCATTGTGATGAAATTATTTTGAGAGCGCAATTTTGTTTTCTCCGAAAATTATGACATCACGCATGCAACACATGATGTCACAACCAATATCTACTCACAATGCAAAAAACTCTGTAATCTGCAAATGCAGAATTACATATATATGTTTTAGATGAAGTTTATGGATGATGAAATATATTTTTTATGTATATTACTTTGCCATACCTTGTTTTCTCCTCTGTACAGGCCACTGTTGTTCAGACCCGAACACATATCTCGCAGTCCACTTTAGGAGATATAATCCCTTACAGTACTGTCTAACACTTCCTGTTTGCCAGAGGGGCTCCCCAGAACTCCGATCTCACATGTAAGCTGCAGGACTGGTCCATCAGTCGATACTCCCAATGGTTGGACAGTCATCCTT
>SAYR01002433.1:3546983-3566263 GCA_004382745.1 Argopecten irradians irradians
ATACAGAATGAAAGAATACAAAATAAGCAAACATTTCCAACGCCCAATATAATAACTTTTTTACAGTATCCTTGTACTGATGTAAAAATATTTATGATAAAAAGTTTTTTCTATGGTATCAGTATTAAATACGTGTTTTGTAGATAAAAATCAATGGTTTTTTTTTTAATCTTTTTATTTTCTGTTTTACGGAAGCTTGGAAGGGTATGTACAACATGTAAAATCTCGACAGGGTAAGGAATTCAACCCGTTATACCCAATGATGCTGGAACTGTTACAGAAAGGTCTGGCAGTCTGCGACGTAAGCAGTGATGCCAGTGTGTGTATGTGTGGTGTACGGAAGATAGTGGTTGTATGTCAAGAATTGTTATTAGATGAGGTGTGATTTTAGTTTTACTGTGTATGAAAACTTGTAAGACAGGTATATAGTGAGAGACGTGTGTATCAAAATTATGCCAATTAAATTTGGTGAGAGAAAATGGGGAAATTAGCTAAAAAATAATATAATATAGAAAAACATTCTTTAAAGTGCTTTTATTTTGCGGTGGTTTAGACTTTGCTATTTTAGGAAACCGAGTGTAGTGAAAAATTTTAGATCCTCAAATTAGTAGATTTCGAAACGCAAAAATTTAGGACACTGCAAATTAAAGCCTTCACAGTATTGTGGATCTGAGGGCTGCTGCTATAAGGATTTTTCATTTTATTAAAAATATTATGATCATGATGCAAATACAAATATAAACACACAAATATGTTTTTTGATGTATATGATTGTATACATTAATTTGTGATATTCCTACAGTTTGCAATCTCTTGTCTATAATCCTGGCAAAGTCCTTTTGAGTTTTAATTCAAACTAATAAAAATTTAATGATTATTAATAGTGATTCTAGAAGAACACTATTATACAAAATAGAGAGCCTAACTTATAATATTCTGTATTTTCAAACTTCAGGGAGTGTTATTTATGATAGTTTAGGGGGAATTTGTAAGTGTACAATTTCTGAGGTTTATTATTTTAGTGCAAACTAGGAATTAGCTTGGAAGTTTGCTAATAAGATTCAAGTGCTGAAAGATGTAAAATATTTGTTAGAAATACTGTGATAATGTATTAGGGAAATCATTTTGTGAAATTATTTATGAACTTTTTATGACAATAAAGGTGGGACCACCATAAAGGTCATAAATTGTGTGGGTATTTTTTAAAAGGCAGGAATATTTTTTTTGTTTTTAAATCTAGAATGTGGAAGCCCAGTTGACCACTTATGTCCGACAATTACATTCATATTATATGTAACTGCTTTGTGACAGGATTGAAATTTACATTCTTGTAATCAATGAAATTTGACTTCAGTATGTTCATTTTAAAGATATGTTTTATACAAATAATGTTGTTTTTTTTTTAAATCTCGAAAGACATGTATAGTATAGCCTACCGTATTCCCCATAATTAGCGGGCCCCTCAATTTGTATTGTTGTATAAACAGCGGCGCCGATTCCATGAATTTATCAGGTAACAATGTGTTGCAAACATGTGATGCCTCAAAAAATCAGTAATTGTATCCCATTATTCATTAAACTAGATTTAAAATATGGCTTTCTTGTTATCGTTACTGACTTACCATTTTGTTTCTTATTTGTTACAGCTTATTTAAGCACCGTGAGCACTAATTACGGAGGAATACGGTATGTTAAATACAATGTAACCTGTAAAAACAGGTTTTTTGTCTAATCTTGATCCATGTCCTAATTGTATGGCATCTTCCTTCTGAATTATAGTTATTACAACCTGTCTTACTCAGGAAACCTGTCTACACCGCCAAATATGCTAGTCCTGATGATATCTGGTTTTTAGACAAGTTACAATTGTATGTATATAACAGATTTTGACTTTTTACTAATGGTACCTGGAGATGAACTCAGCTGCTGGTAAGGCAAAAAAATGTCTGTTTAAGTAATTGGCAAAAAATAAGGGTTGCTAAGGGTCGGGTATTTTTTTTTAAGTGTTCTTTAACTCTTAAAGTAATGGCGGACGGTAGTATATTGAGATCGTAATCCGATTCTCTTTTAATTTTTTTCGTAGAAAAGTGGGAAAAAAATTAGGGTGGTGGTAAAAAATTAGGGTCAGGTTGTCGGGGACCCCTACAAACAGAACATTGTATTTTTTTTTTTGGCTCCATTCAGGCTTTTCAAGTAAGTTTTGAATATAATTTAATTTATGTTCCCTCATGTCAAACATTAAGGTAATAGTTGACTCCAGTCAAGACAAATTAGGGAGGAAAATAAGTAAGGTGAAAGACGATAATAAGATATAGGGTATTTTTAATTGTCCTTTATACATGTATGTAAAGTACTAATTAATTCCAATTATTATGGCACGTCAACAATCCTGTTTAAAACTTAATTTCATATTCAAAAATAGAGTCAATAAGTGTAATTATTATTAAATTTACAAAATATCACAGTTATACACTATTTAAGAACCACATCCCTTTTATCCTTTTCATCTTCCTCTTCTGCGACCTTGAGTAGAGTTCCCAAGGTCACCCCTAGGAACATTGAGGAATCCAGACCGTGTGTTGGACCGGAACTGTTAGCGCACAGTTCGTCTGCATTGTCAAGGTCAACAGACCAAATCTGTAAAAAAATAATTTAATTACTATTATTAGTAATTAAAGGTACTTATAATGAGTTAGATAAATTTTAACCAGATAAACATATATGATGATAAGAGACAACAGGCATAAGTTAATGTACTTCTGTTCCATGAATGATGGATAGCATCCTGCTAAAATATATCCTTAAAATATTATTGACCTCTGACCAATGTTTTCTATTGACTCCTTTAAAATCCCTGAAGGATCTTCCTCACTGTATATTCTGCTTTTAAATATTTCGGAGTTATCTGCCCTTGCAGATACATGCAGGTATTGATGATGTGTCAAGCTAACATTGTATTTTTCAGAGAAAGAAATCATAATTTGTTGCTCTAATAACTAATGATGTCCACATCTATACCTACCCACAAAGGCACATAACTCTGTAATATGCAAAGATGGAATAACCTACTGTATAATGAAGATTATCAAACTATGAATCAGATTCTGGCCTACTGACCTGATGTAGGAGATGACCACTGGTCCAAAGCTACTGCTGCGTAGTAAGGCAAGTCTGGTCACACATATACCCTGTCGTGGTCAGTCCACTGACCATTATGGCGAAGTCGATCCAGCCAACCAGGGTTTGTTTGGTCACCAAACTTTCAGGCAGTAGATTTCACACCAATCAGCTGTCATCATATTTATCTGGAATTTTAACAATTCCTTCGATTATAAATCACATTACTGGCGAGACCGTGTTATTTTTCGGCGATCACCATGACATTGTTTGTTGCGAACATTTTATTCTGTGAAATACTGAAAAAATTATTGAATCATATATTCTACTGAAAGCCATATTGTGATTTAAAAACGAAAAATTTATTTTCAGATTTTTAGTTAAAAATCATGGAAAATTTGACCCAAGTAAATAAATTTCCAGCGTAATTTTGTATACAAGTACGATACTAATGTAGGAATTGATTTTATGGGTATTTAAAACATTCATGTAAATTCCTAACAAAAATGTTTTATGATATAACAAGAAAAGAGCTATTTCATTATCATATTTCACAACTTTTTTCATCAGATTATAGATACAAAAAATCATGTTTGAACTAAGTTATCAAAAAGTTTATCAAACTAAAAGATCAATTCCAAAAGATTTATGATCAAATTGCGAAAAGATGGATTTTGATGGAATGATTATTTCAATCTTCAATTTGTCAAAATAATGTCAAGCATACAAAACAAGTAGGCCCAAGGGCCTGTATCGCTCACTGGTTTGTAATGCATATAGGTTCATTGTTTCTTTCTAGGAATTTGAATATTTGGACCTCTAAATTCTCCCTATTTGGTCCCACTCTTTCTGCTGCATGCGGGGGTTCAGAAGACCAAAAATTATAGGTGGGTGCGGTGATTGGTTTGGAATGTCTGTTACGCCCAAGGGATGTTGTCTGGGCCAAATTTGGTTAAACTCGCAAGCAGAAACTCTAAAGACTAGTAGAGCGATTTATAGGATTTACCTAAATTTTCCTTATGGGCCCCGCCCCTCCTGCCCCCAGGGGGTCAGAGCCAAAATTTAGTACAAGTTTCTATTCTCTTCCCAAGGATGTTTCTGGGGCCAAATTTGGTTTCAATCCAGTGCAGAACTCTAGGACAAAGTAGCGATCTTATAGAATTTACCTCTATTTCCACCTATTGGGTCCCACCCCGACTCCTGCCCCGGGGGTCAGAGCCTAAAATTTATATAAGTTCTAGTTTCCTATCCCCTAAGATGTTTTTCTGGCCATTTGGTTACAATCCATGCAGAACTGCTAAGGACAAGTAGCGATTTATAAGATTTACCTCTATTTCCCTATTGGGCGCCCGCCCGCGGTCCTGTCCCAATGGGGGTCAGGAGCAAAAATTTATACAAGTTCTGTTCCCCTTCCCCCTAGGATGTTTCTGGCCAAATTTGGTTACAATCCATGCAGAACGTCTAGAACAAGTAGCACATTTATAAGGATTTACCTAAATTTCCTTATTGGGCCCCGCCCCTCCGTCCCCGGGGGGGTCAGAGCCAAAAGTTTATACAAAGTTCTGTGTTCTCCTCCCCAAAGGAGTTTCTGGCCAAAATGTTGGTTACAATCCATGCAGAATCTAGGACAAGTAGCGATTTAAGGTTTAACCTCAATTTTCCCCTATTGGGGACCCCGCCCCCTCTGTCCCGGGTCAGAGCCAAAATTTAATACAAGTTCCTATTCCCCTTCCCCAAGGATGTTTCTGGCCAAAGTTTGGGTTACAATCATGCAGAACTGGGCTAGGCAAGTAGGCGATTTATAGGAAATGTACTTAATTTCCCCTATTGGGCCCCGCCCCTCCTGTCCTCGGGGGTCAGAGCAAAAATTTAAACAAGTTCTTGATCCCTTCCGCAAGGATGTTTCTGTGCTCAGTAGATTATGTTGTTACAATCCATGCAGAACTCTAAGACAAAGGAGCGATTTATAGGATTTACCTAAATTTTCCCTTTATTGGGCCCCGCCTCCTCCTGTCCGCGGGGGTCGAGCCAAATTTAATACAAGTTCTATTCCCCTTCCCCCAAGGATTGTTTTTCGTGGCCAAGAGTTGTTTCCAATCCATGCGATGAACTCTAAGGACAAGTAGCGATTGTATAGGATTTACCTCAATTTCGCCTATTGGGGCCCTTGCCCGCTCCTGTCCCCGGGGGGTCAGAGCAAAATTTATACAAGTTCTGTTCCCTCCCCCAAGGATGTTTCTGGCCAAATTTTGGTTAAAATCCATGCAGAACTCTATGACTAGGTAGCGATTTAAAGGAAATGTTGACGGACAGAGCGCGACGCACTCCGGATCGGAGCGGACAGACGGAGCGGGCGCACACTCACACACACGGGGACGCGGCGCATAGTACATGTCACAGAGCTCACCGGCCCTTTGGGCAGGTGAGACTTCACCCACACACGCAAAAATTGTGTACAGCAACATGCAAAATTGCTTTGTCAAAAGATATTTATCTTATTTAATATACAAATTGATAAGAAGAGGGAGGTGATGAACACATGCTAGTACAATAAGTTGATTATATATTAAAGTAATCGAAATAGGCTTTATTTAAATTCTAGATATTTAGGTCATGCAAGTATGTTATAATCTAATACAATATCAAAGCTATGTTAATTGACTATTGGCCAATACCAGCTTAACATAAATACATAACATGGAGGAAGTCTCTTCACTAACCGCAAATGAGTTACGCTTCCACCACCTTTCTCTGAGAAAAGAGAGAATTGTTTTTGAAAACCCTTTGTGTAAAGCGAAGATGAAATGGACAATGTTTGCTAGTGAGAAGTAGTTTGTTACGGGTTATAAGCTTTAAATGCTCAAGGGTCCAAATTAAATGATGTGGACAAACTGTTTAAGTTTGATATATTTGCAATATCGCTGATTTCCTGAGAAGGATCGTCTCGCTCTCATCAAGTGAGTTCTGTCAGTTTCTGTCATTAGTCAACTTATATTATTAATTATCTGTTTGGTTTGTTTTGTCGTGTAGGTGGTAGCGTTTGCATGTCTGGATATATTCAAGTGGATATTCCATCTTTGCATTTTACAGAGTTAGCTCCCTTGTGGGTAGGTATCGATTGTGATGTCATTATTTTGTGACGCAATTTACGTTGTTTTCTCCCAAAAGTATGATGTTATGCTTGCAAACACATGACGTCACAATCACAATCACAAGGGCAGATAACTCCGTAATATGCAAATACAGAGCTCAACTCGATTTGCGCTCTTCTAAGAAGAGAAGTCTTCTCAGAAGATCTTCCAGCCTGTAGACGGAAGAGCTTCCAGAAGTAGAAGAGCTACAATCGAGTGAACTGAAGTTATATTCTGGAAGTAGAAGAGGACAAATCGAGTTAGGCTCTGAATAAAGAATACAAAATAAGCAAACATTTCCACGCCACATATAATTACATTTTTACAGTATCCTTGTACTGATGTAAAAATATTTATGATAAAAAGTTTTTTCTATGGTATCAGTATTAAATAGGTTTTGTAGATAAAAATCAATGTTTTTTTTTAATCTTATTTTTCTGTTTTACAGGGGAAGCTTGGAAGGGTATGTACAACATGTAAAATCTCGACAGGGTAAAGAATTCACGCCGTTATACCCAATGATGCTGGAACTGTTACAGAAAGGTCTGCAGTCTGCAACGTAGCAGTGACGCCAGTGTGTGTATGTGTGGTGTACGGAAGATATGGTTGTATGTCAAGAATTGTAATTAGATGAGGTGTGATTTTAGTTTACTGTGTATGAAAACTTGTAAGACAGGTATATAGTGAGAGACGTGTATATCAAAATATGCCAATTAAATTTGGTGAGAGAAAATGGGGAAATTAGCTAAAAATAATATATAAAAAGAAACATTACTTTAAAGTGCTTTATTTTGTGATGGTTTAGACTTTGCTATTTTGAAAACCAGTGTAGTGAAAATTTTAGATCCCAGATTCTAAAACGCAAAAATTTAGACACTGCAAAATTAAAGCACTTCACAGTATTGTGATCTGAGGGCTGCTGCTATAAGGATTTTTCATTTTATTAAAATATTATGATCATGATGCAAATACAAATATAAACACACAAATATGTTTTTGATGTATATGATTGTATACATTAATTTGTGATATTCCTACAGTTTGTATCTCTTGTCTATAATCCTGCAAAGTCCTTTTGAGTTTTATTCAAACTAATAAAAATTTAATGATTATTAATAGTGATTCTAGAAGAACACTATTATACAAAATAGAGAGCTTACTTATTAATATTCTGTATTTTCAAACTTCAGGGTGTGTTATTTATGATAGTAAGGGAGAATTTGTAAATTGTACAATTTCTGAGGTTTTTATTTTATGTGCAAACTAGGAATTAGCTGGAGTTTGCTAATAAGATTCAAGTGCTGAAAGATGTAAAATATTTGTTAGAAATACTGTGATAATGATTGAAATCATTTTGTGAAATTATTTATGAACTTTTTATGACAATAAAGGTGGGACCACCATAAAGGCATAAATTGTGTTGGGTATTTTTTAAAAGGGGCAGGAATTTTTTTTTTTTTAATCTAGAATGTGGAAGCCCAGTTGACCATTATGCCACACATTACATTCATATTATAGTAACCTTTTGACAGGATTGAAATTTACTTCATTGTAATCATGAATTTGACTTCAGTATGTTCATTATAAAGATATGTTTTACAAAAAATGTTGTTTTTTTTTAATCTCGAAAGACATGTATAAATAAGACCTACCGTATTCCCCATAATTAGCGCCCCTCCAATTTGTATGTTGTATAAACGCCCCCATTCCATGAATTTATCAGGTAACAATGTGTTGCAACATGTGATGCCTCAAAAATCAGTATTGTATCCCATATTACATGAACTAGATTTAAAATATGGCTTTCTGTTATCGTTCACGACTTACATTTTGTTTCATTTGTTACACTTATTTAAGCACCCTGAGCACTAATTACGGAGAATACGGTATGTTAATACAATGTAACCTGTAAAAACAGGTTTTTGTCTAATCTGGATCCATGTCCTAATTGTATGACATCTTCCTTCTGAATTATAGTTATTACAACCTGTCTTATCAGGAAACCTGTCTACACCGGCCAAATATGCTAGTCCTGATGATATCTGGTTTAGACAAGTTACATTGTAGTATAAACAGATTTGACTTTTTACTAATGGTACCTGGAGATGAACTCACTGCTGGTAAGGCCAAAAAAATGTCTGTTTAGTACATTGGCAAAAAAATAGGGTTGGTAGGTACGGGATTTTTTTTTAAGTGTCTTTAACTCTTAAAGTAATGGGCGGAACCGGAGTATGAGATCGTAATCCCGCTTTTTAATTTTTTTTCGTAGAAAAGTGGGAAAAAAAAATTAGGGTGGTGGTAAAAAATTAGGGTCAGTCGGGGAACCCTAAACAGACATTTTTTTTTTTTTTTGGCTTCCATTCCAGGCTTTCAAGTAATTTTGAATAATAACTTAATTTATGTTACCTCATGTCAAACATTAAGGTAATAGTTGACTCCAGTCAAGACAAAATTAAGGAGGAAAATAATAAGGTGAAGACGATATAAATATAGGGTATTTTTAATTGTCCTTTATACATGTATGTAAAAGTACTAATTAAATTCCCAATTATTATGGCACGTCACAATCCTGTTTAAAAACTTAATTTCATATTCAAATAGAGTCAATAAGTGTATTATTATTAAATTTACAAAATATCACAGTTATACACTATTTAGAAACCACATCCCTTTTATCCTTTTCATCTTCCTCTTCTGCGACCTTGAGTAGAGTTCCCAAGGTCACCCCTAGGAACATGAGGAATCCCAGTCGTGTGTTGGACCGGAACTTAGCGGCACAGTCGTCTGCATTGTCAAGGTCAACAGACCAAATCTGTAAAAAAGAATTTACATACTATTATTTAGTAATTAAAGTAACTTATAATGAGTTAGATAAATTTTAACCAGATAAAATACATGATAATAAAGAGACAACAGGCATAAATTAATGTACTTCTGTTTCCATGAATGATGGATAGCATCCTGCTAATATATACTTTAAAATATTATTGACCTCTGAACAATGTTTTCTAATGACTCCTTTAAAATCCCTGAAGGATCTTCCTCACTGTATTATTCTGCTTTTAAATATTTCGGAGTTATCTGCCCTTGCAGATACATGCAGGTATTGATGATGTGTCAAGCTAACATTGTATTTTTCAGAGAAAGAAACATAATTTTTGCTCATAAACTAATGATGTCACAATCTATACCTACCCACAAAGGCACATAACTCTGTAATATGCAAAGATGGAATAACCTACTGTATAATGAAGATTACCAAGTATCAATGAAATCAGATTCTGGCCAAACTGACCTGATGTAGGAGATGACCACTGGTCAAAGCTACAGCTGCGTAGTATGGCCAAGTCTGGTCACACATATATCCTGTTGTGGTCAGTCCACTGACCATTATGGCAGCGAATCCAGCCAACCAGGGCTTTGTTTGGTCACCAAACTTCAGGGCAGTAGATTTCACACCAATCAGCATGTCATCATATTTATCCTGGAAATTTTAACAATTCAATCGGATTATAAAATCACATTACTGCGAGACGGTTATTTTCGCGATTCACCATGACATTGTTTGTGTGAACATTTTATCTGTGAAATATTGAAAAATTATTGAATCATATATTCTCTGAAAGCCATATTGTGATTTAAAAACTGAAAAAATTTATTTTCAGATTTTTAGTTAAAAATCATGGAAAATTTGACCCAAGTAAATAACTTCCAGCGTAATTTTGTATACAAGTACGATACTATGTAGGAATTGATTTTATGGTATTAAAACAATCAAATGTAAATTTAGCAATTTCTAAGTTATTATATTTCACAATTTTTCTTAAGATTATAATACCAAAATCAAGTTGACTAAGTTATCAAAAGTTATCAAATTAAAAGATCAAATTCCAAAGATTTCATGATCAATTGCCAAAAGATGTATTTTGATAGAATACTATTTCAATCTTCAATTTGTCAAAAAAATAATGTCAAGCATAAAATCACAAAAATTGTGTACAGCAACATGCAAAATTGCTCTTGTCAAAGAACAACCTTAAATAAAGGCTAAAGAGGGAGGTGATGAACACATGCTAGTACAATAAGTTGATTGGAAGATATAAAGGCTTTATATATAATTTCTAGAAATTTAGTCATGCAAGTATGTTATATCTAATTCAATATCAAAGCTATGTTAATTGACTATCTGGCCATGTCAGCTAACATAAATACATATACATGGAGAAGTCTCTTCACTAACCAAGAGTTACGATACAGCAACTTTCTCTGTGAAAAGGACTGAGTATAGTCTTGAAACCCTTGGTAAGCCAAGATGATGGACAAGTTGCTAGTAGAAGTAGTATATAAGCTTTAAATGTGCAAGGGTCAATGTTAAATGATGTGGACAAACTGTATAGCAGGTTACTTTCAAGGTTATGATATATTTGCAATATCGCTGGACATTGCTGCAAAATTTTGAGAAGTGATTGAGTCATATAAAATTAATAACCATGACCGCAAGAATGCCAAAAAAATAAAACAGCTAAAATTTGATTTTCTCGTGTAATGAATATCACAAAAATTTTAACCTGCGAAAAAAACCCGACAGTACTGTACCAAATTTATGCTTTCAAAGAATTACCTAAATGTTATTTTATTGCAGCATTTACAATTTTACTGACAAAGCACTGGATAAATCTAATATACATCTCAGATTGTATACACATTTTAAGTTCAGACCCAAATCATCCAGATATAATTTGAATGTCTGCTTCTTTTCAACAAAGTGGATGGTTAATGAGATATTGATAGGTCTTGATTAAGCAGCTATTTCATGATTAAAGGAAGCTAGCTGTTTTTTCTTTCTTTGACTATGCACGAAAATGGTTTCATGAATACATATCCTGCTCTCTTTAAGGAAGATACTATAAAAATATGGTCTATGTTTTGAAAACTGAAATTTCCTTAATCTCTTTATTTACCATAGATAATCCATTGCATGAGATTATCCTCACATTTGAGATGCTATACACAAGAAGACCAGGCCACATATCAATACTTTTCAGAGAGCTCTCCAATCAAAGAATCTCAATGCTTAAAGATTGATGTTATCCTAGACCAGATGTTTCCATGGTAACAAATATATAAGTATGGTAAAAGCCAAAGGCAAACCCAGGACACTAACCTATAAACGGAAAGCTGAACAGTTTTAGAGTTATAGAACTAACTTCTACAACATGTTACTATCGTAAAACATAACATATGAGGAATTAACTTCATATTTCTAGTAAGTAATACAGAAGATATACATTTCTTCATGTGGACACAGTATTGAAATCTACATATTCAAAACATTCAAGGAAGGAAATGCAATTATTTGTACTAGTAAAAGAGTTCTACCAAAGGGAGGTCACAAATACAGGTTATATACTGGTATATATACACAAACCGGGAAAACCCCATATACATCACTCACTTGATGGGCATAAATGGTGTCGTACAAAAGAGTCCAAGCAAAACAACTTGTGTACAACGGCAGCACCACCGAGAGATCGACCGAGCTCTTCACTGCAGCCCAGCCTAACAGGGCTCCGAAATTGAATGTCAAGCCTGGCAACCAAAACAAAACATCGGGCCATTAATTAAACAGCAGAGAGATTAACCTAGATACTGTATGAAACCTTCATTGGACATCAGAGCCTGGAAGGAGCTGGATTATAATGGCAGTATTCTGTAGAGTTATCTGTTCTTGTTAGCAGGTTATAGGTATATTGCTTCATCATTAGTTTTATCTCACTAAAATCATACTTGGTCTACTAAACACTCTACTTTTTTAATTTTTTGTGTGTCCTATTTAATAATTGTATAATAAAAGCCAAGGTTATTTATGTACGAGCCAACAAAGTGAAAATGAACAATAATCATTGCCAAGAGAATAATCTGATTATCACATGAGAAATGGCATTTCCATTACTTTGTATGCCTCCACTGACATTAGGAGGGGTGCAAATCACGATGAAAACTATTTCTCACACGTTGAGATATTGCAGTCAAAATCTAATGACATACCCTAACAATCAATTCCGTCTTTGAATATTACAAATTAGCTCCTTTGTGGGAAGGTATCGATTGTTATGTCAATGAGTGCAATTCAAGTCATTCTCTCCAAAATGTAGGATGAACTTTTGCATGCAAACACATAACGTCACAATCGATACCTAACTACAAGGGCAGATAACTCTGTAATATGCAAATACGGAATACCTGCTGACAAAGTAATATAACTCTACAGTATGGAGTTAATATGGGATGAAATTAGTTTACAGCTACAGGGACATCACAAACAAACACATTACAATCAGACAGATTCTACCAAGGTAAACAACCTAGACAAATCATTTCAATTGAAAATACTGAATGGGAACACAAACCATTCCAACTACCGTTTCTACAATGGCTTCCACTGACAAAATATCCTACCCAATAAAGCAACAAGATTGTTATACCAAGACCTTGGAACTTACAAACTTTTGTGAAGATCAAACACATTATGGACCAGGAACTTTAAAACCATTATATGACAAACAAATGTTGTACCTAGGTCATGCATAACGCTCAATAATGGTAAACCTCTATCTTTTTAACATATTCAGACAATAATGCTGGTTAAGGCAGGGTAAAAGACTGAAGCTATTTAGTTATTAGTATTATGAATAACACTAAATACAGTAAACTAACTTATTTTTAAAGCAGCATAATTTAGAATTTTTTTAGTTCTGAGTTCATTTTGCTTATTCTAATAATCGAAATTTAATTGCATGTAAAAGTAAATTAAAAAAGAGAGAGAGTATATATACTACTATTGTTTGTCATAGGTGTTTCTCATAAATCACTTAATGGGTTCCGTCTATAATCTTTTTTCCCAGGTGCTTGGAAGAAACGACCCCCATAACAAATCCCTCTCGCATAATTCATCTAACCAATGCATCGTAAAACTCATTCACCTAAGCATTCATGAAAGGGCAAACTTTTTCGATATAACTTTTTTCCCGCTCGGTGGAGGGATAGACCCGAAGCTTGCCCTCAAAAAAGATCTTGGTGGCAGCATTTTCCGGTTATCTTCGTTGCAAGCAATTATTGGAAAATCGCATATCAAAATCATATTGTAAAAAAATCATCTCAAGTCCTTTAATTCGTAAGAAATCGTAATATTTCTTTCCCAGGGTCGACCGCGAAGGACCACCATAATTCTCCTTGCGCTGTCCGTCGGCGACATCACTGGACCTTGGATTTGGTTTAGGAGCACTGAATATTTGACTTGGTCCCAATTTTGGGGGTAATCATACGCTAAATATGGGGCTCTTCATCTCTTTAGGACCTTCCACTCGTATATAAATGTGTACAAGGATTATATTAAATGATATATGAAAGTATATAGTTATTATGGTTGTGTTGTTGAATTATTTCTCTGTAGGTGGCGGCGCGGGATTGGATTGGAGGGGGTTTGAGTGATGTTGAGAGAGGGAGGTGTGGCACAATTTGACAGACCACGGTTTCTTGCAGAGATCACCCGACCCATTATTGACCCCACCCTGATTCTTACGCGTTGGGTGTTCAATCTAGTCTTTCTCACGACTTGTGCCACTAGCGCTCGGATTTATGGCAGGCGGATAATTTCCGGCGCACTTAGGGAGGGTCCAAAAAATGCCAGGGATTTCGGCCGATACGAATTACTTCTGTCCACGACAAACAATATCTTTTCTCTTGGCAACTTTTCCTAATAATAAGAACTATTGATTCACTTCAAAACATCCCAATTTCAGGAACTGTTAATTTTGGCATATCAAGTTGGGTTCATGAAGTCTATTTTATCCGGTTATTGAGTCCATCAAGGGGAAGTGGACAGTTTCATTTATACCGAAATTTTACTAAACTGCACATAAAGTAGTCAATAAATGAGGGGGTGGCATGTGGGACCCTTCGGTGGAGTTCCATTGAGCCAATATGGCTTTCTTCGATATACATTTATTTATATGCACAAGTTTACAGTGACGACAGTGATATTTTGTAATACAGGGCTGTGGGGACTTTAAATGGGTAACTAAATTATACATGTATTATCTCATCTTGACAAACAGAAGGCGTGCATTTAAATAAAATGTAAATAGTGAACTTTTATCTGGTGTTTTTCGAGATCTGTATCGTGGTTACATTTCAACTAAGTTGTATTTTTTTCCAAAATTAATCGGGTGCTATGGGATTCTCACATTATAACTAGTCTTGTGACTATACAGTCATGTGACTACGTTCGGGATGCATATTTCCTTGGCAACGGGATGTTTTATATAACAATTATATTTTATTTGCTGTATTTAAGTTGTTGAATAATAAGAAGTAATTTACTTGGAAAAACCTTTTTAATTCAAATACAAGAAATTTCATTAATAGATCTGTAAACATGTATGGTTCTACTATGTCATATATCGACTTTGAACTACACGCAGTTTAAAGGGATAATTTTGCGTTTAAATTCGTGTTGTGATTTAAGGAACCGCGTTCGGTAAGATATAAAAAATATAATATTTGCTCTATATATTATTATCTTTTAAGCCTCTTGTGAGCATATTCATTTCAGATTGGTAATTGGTGAGGGGAACGTTCATTGGAACATATTTTACGGAGCTATTACAAAATTAACTTTCACCATCGTGTTTTTGATCATTTTTTGTTTTTACGGAGGTTATACTACTGAAGATACACGGATTAGAGGGCTTTTAAAATATCACAACTGGCCGAATATACTCAATGTAAATTTCTTTATTTAACGGATTCAGATAAAAGATTGGACATGATTTTGAACAGTTCGGACGGAGAGAAAATCATAGATTTTATGTTATTAAACATTCAATTATTGTTAAATCCTAACAAAATGTTTATTTGGGATATAAACAAAAAGGGACTTTATTTTCATTATCATATTTCCACACTTTTTTCTCAAGGATTATAATACCGAAAATCATGTTGGGACTATAGTTATCAAAGTTACAAACCTAAAAGGATCAAATTTCCAAAGAATTCATGATCAGATTGCCCAAAAGATGGATTTTGGGATGGAAAACTATTTCAATCTTCAATTTGTCAACAAAAATAATGTCAAGCACAAAACAAAGAGGCCCAGAGGGCCCTGTAATCGCTCACCACTTGGTTTGTTAATGCCTAGTAACGTTCATTGTTTCTTTTCTGAAGGGAATCCTGAATATTTACTTCCTAATCCCCCTATTGCGGCGCCCACTCATTCCTGCCTCATGGGGTCAGAGCCAAACAATTTATACGGAATTCTGTTAACCCCAAGGATGTTTTTCTGGGCCAAATTGGTTTAAACTCCAAGCAGAACTCTAAGACTAGTAGCGATTTTATTAGGATGTTACCTAATTTTCCCTATTGCGGGCCCCGCCCCTCCTGCCCCCAGGGGGTCAGAAGCCAAAAATTTTATACAAGTTCCTATTCTCCCTTCCCCCAAGGATGTTTCTGGCCCCAAATTTTGGTTTCATCCAATGTCAGAAAACTCTAGGACAAGCTAGCGATTTATAGGATTTACCTCTATTTCCCTATTGCGGCCCACCCTCCTGCCCCGGGGGGTCAGAGCCAAAATTTATATAAGTTCTGTTCCTATTCCCCTAAGCAATTGTTTCTCGCGCCAAAATTGGTTACAATCCATGTGCAGAACTCTGAACAATAGCGATTCTATAAAGGATTTACATCTATTTCCCTATTGGGCCCGCCCCTCCTGTCCCAGTGGCGTTCAGAGCAAAAATTCTATACAAAGTTTCTGTTCCCCTTCCCCCCTAGATGTTTCTGGCCAAATTGGTTAACAATCCTGCAGAACTTTGAACAAGTTAGCCAATATGGATTTCACCTAAAATTTTTCCCTTATTGGGCCCCGCTTTTCTCCTCTGTCCCCGGGGGTCAGAGCCAAAAATTTATAACAAGTTCTGCTTTCTCCTTCCCCAAGGATGCTTTCTGGCCAAATTTTGGTTACAATCATGCAGAACTCTGGACCAAGTAGCGATTTTAAAGGATTTTACCTCAATTTCCCCCTATTGGGCCCCGCCCTCCTTTGTCCCCGGGGGGTCAGAGCCCAAAATTTATACAAGTTTCTAGTTCCCCTTCCCCCAAGGATCGTTTCTGCCAAATTTGATTACATCCATGCAGAAACCTAGACCAGTAGCGCATTTATAGGCATTTACCTCTAATTCCCCTATTGGGCCCGCCCCGTCCGTCCTCGGGGGGTCAGAGCAAAAATGTTAAACAAGTTCTGATCCCCTTCCCCCAAGGATGTTTCTGGCCAAATTTGCGTTACCAATCCATGCAGAACTCTAGGACAAGAGCGATTTATAGGATTTACCTAAATTTCCTAGTTGGGGCCCCGCCCCTTCTGTCCCCGCGGGGTTCAGAGCCAAAAATTTATACAAGTTCTATTCCCCTCCCCCAAGGAATGTTCTGGCCCAAATTTGTTTGTCAATCCATGCAGCAACTCTAAGGAAAGTAGCGATTTATAGGATTTACCTCAATTTGACCCCTATTGGGCCCCGCCCTCCTGTCCCCGGGGGTCAGCAGGCAAAAATTTAACTAACAAGTTCTGTTCCCCTCCCCACAGGGACGTTTCTGGCCAAATTTGGTTAAAATTCCATGCAGACTCTCAATACTTGTTAGCGATTTAAAGGAAATGTTGACGGCAGACGCGACGACGGAACGGACGGACAGACGGGACGGACGGACGGACGACCGACGACGGACGCCGCCGCCATGACATAAGCTCACCGGCCCTTTGGGCCAGGTGAGCTAAAAACAAAAATTGTGTACAGCAACATGCAAAATTGCTTTTGTCAAAGAACAACATTAAATCAAGGCTAAAGAGGGAGGTGATGAACACATGCTAGTACAATAAGTTGATTGGAAGATATAAAGTAATCAAAGGCTTATTTAAATTCTAGATATTTAGTCATGCAAGTATGTTATATCTAATACAATATCAAAGCTATGTTAATTGACTATCTGGCCATACCAGCTAACATAAATACATATACATGGAGAAGTCTCTTCACTAACCAAGAGTTACGCTTCACCACCTTTCTCTGAGAAAGAGAGAATTGTTTTGAAACCCTTGGTAAGCGAAGATGATGGACAAGTTGCTAGTAGAAGTAGTTGTTACCGATATAAGCTTTAAATGCTCAAGGGTCCAAATTAAATGATGTGGACAAACTGTTTAAGTTTTGATATATTTGCAATATCGCTGATCATTGCTGCAAAATTTTGAGAAGTGATTGAGTCATATAAAATTTAAAACCATGACAGCAGAATGCCAAAAAAAACAAACAAAAAAAACGCTAAAATTTGATTTTCTCGTGTAATGAATATCACAAAAATTTTAACTTGCAGAAAAAAAACCCAACAGTATTGTACCAAATTTAATCTTTCAAGAATTGAATAACCTAAATGTTATTTTATTCCAGCATTTACAATTTTACTGACAAAGCACTGGATAAATCTAATATACATCTCAGATTGTATACACATTTTAAGTTCAAGACCCAAATCATCCAGATATAATTTGAATGTCTGCTTCTTTTCAACAAAGTGGATGATTAATGAGATTTGATAGGTCTCGTTAGGCAGCTATTTCATGATTAAAGGAAGCTAGCAGTTTTTTTCTTTCTTTGACTATGCACGAAAATGGTTTCATGAATACATTCCTGCTCCTCTTTAAGGAAGATACTAATGTATAAAATATGGTCTATGTTTTGAAAACTGAAACTTTCCTTAATCTCTTTAATTTACCATAGATAATCCATTGCATGAGATTATCCTCACAATTTGAGATGCCTATACACAAGAAGACCAGGCCACATATCAATACTTTTTCAGAGAGCTCTCCAATCAAAGAATCTCAATGCTTAAAGATTGATGTTATCCTAGACCAGATGTTTCATGGTAACAAATATATAATATGGTAAAAGCCAAAGGCAAACCCAGGACACTAACCTATAAACAGAAAGCTGAACAGTTTTAGAGTTACAGAACTAACTTCTACAACATGTTACTATTCGTAAAACATAACATATGAGGAATTAACTTCATATTTCTAGTAAGTAATACAGAAGATATACATTTCTTCATGTGGACACAGTATTGAAATCTACATATTCAAAACATTCAAGGAAGGAAATGCAATTATTTAGGTCCCCGCATCGAGATGCGGGTCCCCATAGGTAATCAGGCCTGTCCGTCCGTCCGTCCTCCCCGTCTGTCTGCTCTGTCCTGTCCTGTCTCCGTCTGCTGTCCGTCTTTTTTTTCTTTTTGCACATTAATGATGGAAGGGAGTGAGTATTTTAACCCATATTTCTACCAATGAGTGAATTCCCAAATCCATCCTAAGCATCTGCTTTTGTAATTTTTTCAGGCTGACCAATATTAAATTAAAAAATCGGCCATCTTGGATTTTAACACTTTAAAAAATCAACATGTTCGTTGCTCTTAACTGACTAAAACGGATTTGTTATACACATTTATGATGCAACAAGATTGTTCACCGAATTAAACAAGGGTGACTGTCCCAAAGTAAGCGCAGAGGGCCAAGGTTTATTAAGTCAAAGGTCAAAGGTCCAAATTTAAAAAAAATTATTTTCTTCATGACACATTTGCTACAACATTTATTAATGAAGCAAGAGTTGCTCAGATTAACAAGAACGTCAACTCGCCAAAATTTTGACTGAACCACAAGGTAAGATCATGGGGGTCACGTGCTACTCAACGAGGTTGTGGCCACATTTTCAGCACTCTATTTGGTCTTATTTAACACATTTGTATATGGATTAATAAATAAAAGTGAGAGTTTTTTGCCAAGAGACCAACAAAAGAATAATACCGATTCCACACAGAGTTTATTTCGCAGGATACAAACTCTTATGCGAAAGGGATGAAAAAAAACTTTTACATGATTAAAATTATTTGAGCAAAGACCTTTATTTCCCTCTGCTATGCACTTTTCATTAT
>SAYR01002433.1:3566288-3656045 GCA_004382745.1 Argopecten irradians irradians
TAGTTTCCAATAATGCATGTTATATATCCATTAGGTAAACTTACTTAACTAAAACATTTAGCAGACAAAGATGCAAATCGTATGTAAAAGTAAATTAGTTTCCAATAATCCATGTTATATATCCATTAGGTAAACTTACTTAACTAAAACATTTAGCAGACAAAGATGCAAATCGTATGTAAAAGTAAACTAGTTTCCAATAATCCATGTTATATATCCATTAGGTAAACTTACTTAACTAAAACATTTAGCAGACAAAGATGCAAATCGTATGTAAAAGTAAATTAGTTTCCAATAATCCATGTTATATATCCATTAGGTAAACTTACTTAACTAAAACATATAGCAGACAAAGATGCAAATCGCATGTAAAAGTAAATTAGTTTCCAATAATGCATGTTATAAATCTATTAGGTAAACTTACTTAACTAAAACAACTAGCAGACAAAGATGCAAACAGAGTTAAACTGAAACATTAGTGACTTTCTAAGCCTCAAGGAATATACGCTCAATACTCTAGATGTGTATAAAAAAAAACATCCGGAACTCGTCTGGGAATAGTTTTCCACAATAATACCTGATGAGTTCAGGATGCAAACAAACATGCTTCATCACAACATCAAGCTGAGGAAGTTTTAGTGAAAGCATATGATTACGGATGTATATATATATATCTAGGCGATACCTGATGGGAATATATGGTATCATAGATGATGGTATACAAGACACAGGCCAAATATAGGGGTAGGACTGACCAGTCGAGGCCACCATTGATGGCTGACCAGGCGATCAGAACGCCCCAATTTAACGTCACCCCTGTAAACAAAACAGTATGGTGTGATGTACAGAATGATCTGTTAATTGTTTCTATCTAAAACCAACTACAGTGATAGCATGCAATACAAAGATTGGTTGCAAATTTCCGGTATCTACAGTGCATTTAGACCATAGATGTCATATCAAAATATGCTTACATATCAATCTAATTTTCAACTGCCTTCATAATGTGAAAAATTGATTTCCTTATAAATTTCAAAAGTAGCATGTACATAAAGTACAAAATGGAAACTGCTGATATTGAAATAGGAACCAAATTTTTTTTGTCTGAAGAAGACTGAAGAAAATTCAGTACCTACCTAACATTGCTTGGGGCCAATAAGTGAACCTCTTAGCAAGTGGATACGCAATCACCAGTAACATGGAGGACGCTCCTAGTACAATGCTGCAAAATAGAGTAATGTGATCTTTTTGATAAAATGAACAGAATATTTGTTATTTGATGTTTATACTCACATTAGTGAACAGGTTTAACATTCCATCTTTTACTACATTCAGAGCTCAACTTGATTTGCGCTCTTCTAAGAAGAAAAAGTCTTCTCAGAAGATCTTCCACCTCATAGACGGAAGACTTTCAAGAACGCAGAAGAGCTACAAATTGAGTGTCTGGAAGTTATATTCTTTAAGCAGAAGACGGCAAATCAAGTTAGGCTCTGGCTACTGTAATATCCAAAGTTATCTTCCCTTCCAGTAATGCAATCGCCATGAGGTTGAAGAATTTGTAATTAGCCCACCATACACTTACCTGAACATATTGAGCTGACAAAGTATGGCCAGAGAGACGGATAACATCCCACCAAGACAGACAAGTCCTTGGGAACATACTCAGCTCGCCACTCGTCAGTGGGCGGAGTTTAGTCCTTTCTACCTGGTAAATCATACACATAGAAATTCAGACAGAGATACACCTCTAACTGGCATGAAGAGCACATGTTAAAGAAAATTTCATCAAAATAAGGTTAAACATCACTTTGTGTGATAAATTTTATATTTTTGATACTTGTTTTAATGATAATATCACCTTACTTTCCGGCTACAACATTTATATACAATAAAACCTGTCTGATTTCTGTATAGAGACCATCTAGTAAATAAGACCATTTTCATTAGGTCCCAAATGGCCTGTTTTAATTACCACTAAGTTAAAAGTCAGACCATTTTTCTTTGTCTGTTGGTGGGTGGGCCTTTATAGACAAGTTTCATTGTACTATGCAATTTTGTACTATGCTATCCTTTTCCTCACAGTTCCGGGGACTTCCTATTGCACATTATATCAAATAGAAATTTCCAAAAAATGCAAAAGAATGTTTTGTATATAAAATCTTATAAACAAGTGGATATGACAATTTCAGTTCCCAAATTATAAATGAAAATATCTTTCACCCAAAGCCATTTGGAATGCATAGAAACAACAATTACAGCAAATGCTACTTTTCATTATTAACCCAAGAATAGGGAACTAGAAAAAATACATTATGGTTACCCCCCCCCCCCCAACTCCCCCACAAAAAAAATAACTGAAAGTCAGCCCTGAAAAACTGCAATTCATAAGCACTTGGAAAATTGCATCCTGTGATATTTTTGATCATATCAGCCAGAAACTTTATGTATATCGTACCTTTCTGTCAAAAATCTCTGTCCCACATGTCGTTTATGATACAGCCAGCGCCTCGCATGAAGAAGGCACCTGTCCCCAAACAAGGTCAAGAGCCAAAGGTCAGGAAAGTGACCTTGGGCTTGCCGCCATTGCCGATACTCCATGCTTACAGGGGCCAGTACAGTAAATAGGTGCCTGGGGAGAGAAAATCAAACCCTTGTTAACAAAAGTTCTATAAGCCATGTTATCTGTATCCCAGATTTAAGGAGCCCTACATAGCTGTTTGTCATATTTGATACCTCTGGTAAAGTAAAAATCTACAAAAGGTTTAGAAATAACAGAAATAAAAGGTTAATAGAAACTATATACCCAGGTAATAAGTGTGACACTTCAAATCAAACTTTAAATTAAATTGAACTTAGATTAAAAGCTGGATTAGCTCATTTTATGTATTTTCACACACTCAAAGAGAAGATGTGTTTCTTTAATCAATTGCATCATTAATTTGAATGAAACCAACAAATTTGTTTTTTTCCCAATAAGTTCAAAGTTTCAAAAATATGATAATAAATCTTCAAAGCAACTGACATCTTTGAACACAACCATTCATAGATTTATTGTATGGTCATATATAATTTAAAATACCTATAGGTTTATCAAATCTGATAAGTCTCAAGTATGGTTGAATCTGTTTTGGAGAAGCATCTAGGATTCCTTTTGGAGACATGGCCAGGCAACGATTGGAAGGGTGTCTCAAATGCTATGAAAGGGGTCCATAAGTTCTTCCTTTTGTTGAAAAGTTCAGAAGTTTTTCATGGATGGAAGTTACTAAAACCAGCAAAGTGTTTTGTTACATTTCTGGAATGAGTATTAAGTCCATTGTGATGGGACCAAAGAGATGTTTTGAAAAGTTTTAAATGTTTATCTGGATTTTCGGAAAAACATCTTCTCTATTATCTGCGATCATCAATTTGGTTCAACACATTGTTCGGTTTCATGGTATTTGGTACATCACAGGTAAGTTGTGTGTGATAATGAGTTGAAACAGTTGTCACTTTGGACGTTGTTAATGATAATTCTTGATACCAGCTGTCCTCTGTGATCACATTCTTTGTTTTGAGAGAAAAGGACAGCTATTGCAGTTTGGCATTCCACGAGTATGAAAGTCCCCGGAATAAATACTTTCTGTAGTCTCATGGTTTTTGATATACATGTGTACTGTTATTACATGATATATATGCCTGCAATAAAGACAAAATTCAATCATTAAACTAATAATAAAATATAAAGGAAATACAAATCTCAACACACGAACAAGAGCTCTACAAGTCTGGGCCATAATTGATTATCATATGTGGTAACTGGGATATCCTATTATGTTACAATATTTACTACACATCTTAGGAATGTTTTATTGAAATCAATAGACTTAAGTCCATTGGTGTAAGCCAGTAGCAGCATTGCGTAACAGGCACATATTCCAGCTTTGTGGTTGGAGTCCTGTGTGTATATGACCAAACTCAGATTCAGCATGGTGGTTATGCTTAATAGGGGAAGTTGTGTTGTGTGTTGAGTCCATGACAAAACTAAAAGGTGAGAAAGAGTGTCATGGTTCTGGCGTCAGTTAGATTGTCGCCTGCACTCGGATATATGCATAGTGCTTTGGAGGGTTCCTGTCACCGGGTTCCAATCCTGCTGGGCTGAACCCATGACGTCTGCACGCTTACTAGTATATTGTCTACCGACATTCTAATATCGACTGAACTATTAGGAAATTTAAAGTTCCCCTAGAAGACGACAGTATCTATTTCTACTAATATACAACTAAAACTTCAAATTGAATGAACAATATACATTACGTTATCATAAAAAGGTGGAAAGCATAATGAGTCAGAGAAAATAACATTCAGTTCTAACATTTTTGATATCTGCATTATCGAGTTATCTTTTCATCTTGTAAACCCATCCCTCGCGGGCTGGTTTACGATGATAAGACATGATTCAGACAGTAAGAAATTAAGAGGGACGAGTTTAAAATTATTTGTTCCGAATCGTCCTATATGCATGATGACCGCAGGAAACAAATCAATTTATAGACAAATCAAAAGAAACAAAATCACTATTTTGGCCATTTAGCGTTTAGCCTTTCTAATAATGCAACAATCCACGATGCAGCAAAATATCCGATATATCTGCTATTTGAAGTAATTTAACCGATTGAAATGAATGTCTTCTTTTTCACATGACCAAGGAAAACCGGGGAAGTGTGAAAACTACTTCACAACCCGTCGACTTCATCATTGTCCTGAGCTAAATAATAAAAAAGGGCGCCTGTCATGACACGATGTAGATGGACAGCAAATAGCTAAAATTAAGATGACAGTGTTTTGGTACCATTAATTGTAAACGAAAATTAGCTAAATATCACAGAGTTCGAATACCTAAGACGACGATGATTAATTTCTGGAGGTAATTATCTCAAATTGGAAAAATTGGAACTTGCTGGCAGTCAGCAGTTTGTTTACATTCCATTTCGTTTTCCAGTTTACACTGTAGGGCCTATTTGTTCCATTGGTTGCGTTTCCTACTATGCTCCGGCATAGGATGCCATCATATTCACATTGGAACAAGTAGTAATTATATAGAAATCGACTGGTACATTCAGTTATCGTTCGCTTTATCTGTATTTTTCTTTGACACAAAAATTATAAAGAAGGGTTAAAATTGTTATCTTCTTTCATTATCCCAGTATCAGACCTTCTGACAAAGAAGATTACAATGACCTTTTGTCTAACATTTTTACAGTGCAATTTAATAAATGCTTGACTTGCAACTTAGCTATAGGCTATTAGAATTGCATTTTAACCACATGCAGACATGATGCATAAATTGTATAGAAGAGACAGTTCATGACTAAATAATTAATAGATACATTATTAATCAGGTTTTGGTGGATTTGTTGCTGAAAATTTTTAAATGGCAATACTTTGAGAAAACGTTGCTTCATGTTCCTTAAGCCAACAAACACTTCTTACTGTACAACAAATTTAGGTAAATTGTAGCAAAAGTTGAGATTTCGGCCGATTTTAGGCTATTTTTAGTAAAAAGGTCCCAATTGGGGCTTCAATTAATAGGTTTTGTATTAATGTGAAAGTTGGGGTTTTCCCAACCTAATAATATATGAATTATAGCAAGACCTTTATTCCCTTCCTTTCACATTTGTTATGTGTTTCTTCAGCAAACTATGAGGTTTACCTTGTTTAAAAGGGGTATTTGAGTTAATTGTATGCTCTTAATGTAATGTTAGCTTGGAATCAGGATTCATGTTAAATACTTGGAAGACTTTTTCCAAAGAATTATAATAATGTACCATCATCGGTTTCCCAATTAATGTTGACATTAATTATTTATTAGCAACATATAGCTAACACGGAAGAATTCATTGTCAAAATACTACTTTTCCACTTAAGCACGTCAGACACATAGCGGGGCCCTTTCTGACGTGTCAGTGTTCTAGTTTGTACTAGTAAAAGAGTTCTACCAAAGGGAGGTAACAAATACAGGTTATATACTGGTATATATACACAAACAGGTAAAATCCCATATACATCACTCACTTGATGGGCATAAATGGTGTCGTAAAAAAGAGTCCAAGCAAAACAACTTGTGTACAACGGCAGCACCACCGAGAGATCGACCGAGCTCTTCACTGCAGCCCAGCCTAACAGGGCTCCGAAATTGAATGTCAAGCCTGGCAACCAAAACAAAACAACAGCCCATTAATTAAACAGCAGAGAGATAAACCTAGATACTGCACGGAACCTTCATTGTACATCAGAGACTGGAAGGAGCTGGATTATAATGGTAGTATTCTGCAGAGTTATCTACTCTTGTTAGCAGGTAAAAGGTATCGGTATTCGTCATTATTTTTATCTCACTAAAATCATACTTGGTCTTCTAAACACTTTACCTTATTGTTATTTTTTGTGTGTGTTTTTGTATTTTATGTCATATTTGATAATCATATAATAAAAGCCAGTGCTATTTATGTACGAGTCAACAACGAAAAACAAATAAATTGTCAAGAGAGTAATCTTACTATGACAGATGCTAATGACTTAACAAGTAATATCTGCTGACAAAGTAATATAACTCTACAGTATGGAGTTAGTATGGGATGAAATTAGTTAACAGCTACAGGGACATCACCAACAAACACATTACAATCAGACAGATTCGACCACGTAAACAACCTAGACAAATCATTTGAATTGAAAATACTGAAGGAAACACAAACCATTCCAACTACCGTTTCTACAATGGCTCCCACTGACAAAGTGTCCTACCCAATAAAGCCACAAGATTGTTATACCAAGACCTTGAAACTTACAAACTTTTGTGAAGACCAAACACACTATGGACCAGGAACTTTAAAACCATTATATGACAAACAAATGTTGTACCTAGGTCATGCATAACGCTCAATAATGGTAAACCTCTATCTTTTTAACATATTCAGACAATAATGCTGGTTAAGGCAGGGTATACTGAAGCTATCTAGTTATTAGTATTATGAATAACACTAAATACAGTAAACTAACTTATTTTCAAAGCAGCATAATCTAGAATTTTTTTAGTTCTGATTTCATTTTGCTTATTCTAATAATCAAAATCTAATCACATGCAAAAGTCAATTAGTTTCCAATAATGCATGTTATATATTTATTAGGTAAACTTACTTAACTAAAACAACTAGCAGACAAAGATGCAAACAGAGTTAAATTGAAACATTAGTGATATTCTAAGCCTCAACGAATATACGCTCAATACTCTAGGTGTGTATAAAAAAACCCATCCGGAACTCGTCTGGGAATAGTTTTCCGCGATACTACCTGATGAGTTCAGGATGCAAACAAACATGCTTCATTACAACATCAAGCGGAGGAAGTTTTAGTGAGAGAATATGATTAGGGATGTATATATATATCTAGGCGATACCTGGTGGGAATATATGGTATCATAGATGATGGTATACATGACACAGGCCATATATAGGGGTACGACTGACCAGTCGAGGCCACCATTGATGGCTGACCAGGCGATCAGAACGCCCCAATTTAACGTCACCCCTGTAAACAAAACAGTATGGTGTGATGAACACAAAGATCTGTTACCTGTTAATTGTTTCCATCTAAAACCAACTACAGTGACAGCATGCAATACAAAAATTGGTTGCAAATTTCCGGTATCTACA
The DNA here is from genome assembly GCA_004382745.1 of Argopecten irradians irradians. Classification (NCBI taxonomy): domain Eukaryota; kingdom Metazoa; phylum Mollusca; class Bivalvia; order Pectinida; family Pectinidae; genus Argopecten; species Argopecten irradians. Next base: position 3,573,977 of record SAYR01002433.1, read on the forward strand.
GTGCATTTAGACCATAGATGTCATATCAAAATATTCTTACATATCAATCTAATTTTTAACTGCCTTCGTAATGTGAAAACATGATTTCCTTATGAATTTCAAAAGTAGCATGTATACAAGGTACGAAATTGAAACCGCTGATAAGGAAATAGGAACCTAAATATTTTTGTCTGAATAGGACTGAAAAATATAGAGTACCTACCTAACATTGCTTGGGGCCAATAGGTGAACCTCTTAGCAAGTGGATACGCAATCACCAGTAACATGGAGGACGCTCCTAGTACAATGCTGCAAAATAGAGTAATGTGATCTTTTTGATAAAATGAACAGAATAATTTGTTATTTGATGTTTATACTCACATTAGTGAACAGGTTTAACATTCCATTCTTACTACATTCAGAGCTCAACTTGATTTGCGCTCTTCTAAGAAGAAAAGTCTTCTCAGAAGATCTTCCACCTCATAGACGGAAGATCTTCAAGAAGCAGAAGAGCTACAAATTGAGTGTCTGGAAGTTATATTCTTTAAGCAGAAGACGGCAAATCAAGTTAGGCTCTGGCTACTGTAATATCCAAAGTTATCTTCCCTTCCAGTAATGCAATCGCCATGAGGTTGAAGAATTTGTAATTAGCCCACCATACACTTACCTGAACATATTGAGCTGACAAAGTATGGCCAGAGAGACGGATAACATCCCACCAAGACAGACAAGTCCTTTGAACATACTCAGCTCGCCACTCGTCAGTGGGCGGAGTTTAGTCCTTTCTACCTGGTAAATCATACACATAGAAATTCAGACAGAGATACACCTCTAACTGCATGAAGAGCACATGTTAAAGAAAATTTCATCAAAATAAGGTAAACATCACATTGTGTGATAAATTTATATTTTGATACTTGTTTAATGATAATATCACCTACTTTCCGGCTACACATTTATATACAATAAAACCTGTCTGATTTCTGTATAGAGACCATCTAGTAAATAAGACCATTTTCATTAGGTCCCAAATGGCCTGTTTTAATTACCACTAAGTTAAAAGTCAGACCATTTTTCTTTGTCTGTTGGTGGGTGGCCTTTATAGACAAGTTTCATTGTACTATGCAATTTTGTACTATGCTATCCTTTTCTCACAGTTCCGGGGACTTCCTATTGCACATTATATCAAATAGAAATTTCCAAAAAATGCAAAAGAATGTTTTGTATATAAAATCTTATAAACAAGTGGATATGACAATTTCAGTTCCCAAATTATAAATGAAATATCTTTCACCCAAAGCCATATGGAATGCATAGAACAACAATTACAGCAAATGCTACTTTTCATTATTAACCCAAGAATAGGGAACTAGAAAAAATACATTATGGTTACCCCCCCCCCCCCAACTCCCCCCCACAAAAAAAATAACTGAAATTCAGCCTGAAAACTGCAATTCATAAGCACTTGGAAAATTGCATCCTGTTAATATTTTTGATCATATCAGCCAGAAACTTTACGTATATCGTACCTTTCTGTCAAAATCTCTGTCCCACATGTCGTTTATGATACAGCCAGCGCCTCGCATGAAGAAGGCACCTGTCCCAAACAAGGTCAGAAGCCAAAGGTCAGGAAAGTGACCTGGGCTTGCCGCCATTGCGATACTCCATGTACAGGGCCAGTACAGTAAATAGGTGCCTGGGGAGAGAAAAATCAAACCCTTGTTAACAAAAGTTCTATAAGCCATGTTATCTGTACTCCAGATTAAAGGAGCCCTACATAGCTGTTTGTCCATATTTGATACCTCTGGTAAGTAAAAATCTACAAAAGGTTAGAAATAACGTAAATAAAAGGTTAATAGAAAATATATGCCCAGGTAATAAATGTGACACTTTAAATCAAATTTAACTTCAAGTTAAAAGTTGGATTAGCTCCTTTTATGTATTTTCACACACTCAAAGAGAATTAAGATGTGTTTCTTTTAATCAATTGCATCATAATTACGATGAAACCAAATTTTTTTTCCAATAAGTTCAAAATTGCAAAAATATGATAATAAATCTTCAAAGCAACTTACATCTTTGAACACAATCATTCATAGATTTATTGTATGTTTGAATAAAATTTTAAAATTAATACCTATAGGTTTATCAAATCTGATAAGTCTCAAATATGGTTGAATCTGTTTTGGAGAGGCATCCAGGATTCCTTTTGGGGACATGGCCAGGCAACGATTGGAAGGGTGTCTCAAATATATGAAAGGGTCCATAAGTTTTCTTTTGTTGAAAAGTTCAGAGTTTTTCATGGAATGGAAGTTACTAAAACCAGCCAAATTGTTTGTTACATTTCTGGAATGAGTATTAAGTCCATTGTGATGGGACCAAAGAGATGTTTTGAAAAGTTTTAAATGTTTATCTGGATTTCGTGAAAAAACATCTTCTCTATATCTGCGATCACAATTTGAGTCAACACATTGTTCGGATTTCATGGCACGATTTGGTACATCACAGGTAAGTGGTGTGTGATAATGAGATGAAACAGTTGTCACTTTGGATGTTGTTAATGATAATCTTGATACCAGCTGTCCTCTTGTGATCACATCTTGTTTGAGAGAAAGGACAGCTCTTGCATTGGCATTCCACGAGTATGAAAGTCCCCGGAATAATACTTTCTGTAGTCTCATGGTTTTTGATACATGTGTACTGTTTATTACAATGATATATATGCCTGCAATTAAGACAAAATCAATCATTAACTAAATAATAAAATTATAAAGGAAAATACAAATCTCAACACAGAACAAGAGCTCTACAAGTCTGGGCCATAATTATAATCTATGTGTAACTGGATATCCTATATATGTTACAAATATTTACTACATCTTAGGAATGTTTTATGAAATCAATAGACTTAAGTCATTGTGTAGCCAGTAGCAGCATTGGTAAAGCACATATTCCAGCTAGTGTTTGGAGGTTCCTGTGTGTATATGACCAAACTCAGATTCAAGCATTGGTGGTTATGCTTAATAGGGGAAGTTGTGTTGTGTGTTGAGTCCATAGACAAAAACTAAAAGGGATGAAAGAGTGTCATGGTTCTGGGTCAGTTAGATTGTCGCCTGCACTCCGGATATATGCATAGTGTTTGGAGGGTCCTGTCACCCGGGTTCCAATCCTGCTGGGCTTGAACCCATGACTCTGCACTTACTAGTATATGTACCGATCTACCGACTGAACTATAGGAAATTAAAGTTCCCCCTAGAAGACGACAGTATACTATTTACACTAAATATACAACTAAAACTTACAATTGATGAACAATATACATTACGTTATCCATAAAAGGTGGAAAGCATAATGAGTCAGAGAAAATACATTCAGTCTAACATTTTGAATCTGCATTATCGAGTTATCTTTTCATCTTTAAAACCATCCCTCGCGGGCCTGGTTTACGATGATAAGGACATGATCAGACAGTAAGAAATTAAGAGGACGAGTTTAAAATTATTTGTCCGAATCGTCCTATATCATGGATGACCAGCAGGAACAAATCAATATTAGACAAATCAAAAGAACAAAATCATATTTTGGCCATTTAGCGTTAGCCTTTCTATAATGCAAACTCACACATGCAAGCAAAACTATCGATATATCTGCATTTGAAGTATTTACCGATTGAAAAGAATGCTCTTTCTTTTTTCACATGGCCAAGGAAACCGGAAGTGTGAACTACTTCACAAACCCGTGACGTCATCATTTCCTGAGCTCAAATAACAAAAGGGCGCCTGTCATGAACGATGTAGATGGACAGCAAATAGCTAAAAATTAAGATGACAGTGTTTGGTACCATTAATTGTAAACAGAAAATTAACTAATATCACAGATGTTCGAAATACCAGACGACGATGATAATTTCTGGGAGGTAATTATCTCTAAAATGGAAAATATTGGACTTGCTGCAGTCAGCAGTTTGTTTACATCCCATTTCGTTTACCAGTTTACACTGTAGGCCTATTTGTTCCATTGGTTGGTCCTCCTACTATGTCTCGGCAGTTAGGATGCATCATATTCACATTGATACAAGTAGTAATTACCTATAGACATTTCGACTGGTACATTCAGTTACGTCGCTTATCTGTATTTCTACTTTGAGCACAAAATTAAAGATGGATAAAATTGTTATCTTCTTTCAATATCCCCAGATCAGACCTTCTTGACAAAGAAGATTACAATGACTTATCTTGTCTACATTTTTACAGTGCAATTTAAATACAATGCTGACTTGCAACTAGCTATAGGCTATAGAATTGCATTTTAACCACATGCAGACATGGATGCATAAATGTATAGAAGAGACAGTTCATGATAAATAATTAATATGAACATATTAATCAGGTTTGGTGGATTTGTTGCTGAAAAATTTTATGCAATACTTTGAGAAAAGTTGCATCATGTTCCTTAGCAACAAACACTTCTACTGCACAAATTTTAGTAAATTGTAGCAAAAGTTGAGATTTCGGCGATTTAGGCTATTTTTAGTAAAAAGTCCAATGGGGCTTCAATTAATAGGTTTTGTATAATGTGAAAGTTGGTGGTTTTTCCCAACCTAATAATACTATGAATTATACTTTATCTGTTTTGAGGATTTACCCTTGAATGACATCAGTAATGAAAATGTGACCCCAGTCAAAGTTCAAGAATCAGATGTGCAGAAAAATCAACAATATAGCTTCAACCAGAATCATTTCAACAAGAAGAGATGTACCACCATCAATGATGACCCCTTAAATCATCAAGGGAGACAATTACCAAACAACAATGTTACTCCTGTACAAACCAATGTTGCATTGGAAAGAGGCCAAGATGGTGGCTGCAATGAGTCTAAAGACAACTTACAAGGTTCGGATGTGATAATTTTGGGATAAAGAAAATTTTACATTAACTGTTCTCTGTTCGGTGTAAAGATTATAACATACAAATGAAGTCATTTCCCCAAGATTAATTTTACTTATAAATTTTCCCAATTTTGTGAAAATTTTCCCAAATAAAGCAAAAAAAGATCTGAGTTTCTTTTCCATAAATTTATTGCAAGGTAGACAAATATAATATTTTCGGGTTAATTTTTCCCAAATTCAAAGGTTGTCTGCGCATATGTTGTGTAAAAATCACTGATCATGCATTTACAGCAGATTCCCTTTTTTGTTTAATGTAGGAAGGCTGATTGACAGTTTGAGAGGACCATGTTTGAACATACCCCCTCAGCCATCCAGAGTGTTGGTACCATTCACCCAGGAGGTAGTGTTAAGTAGAGATCCACTTGTGAACAGTCCGAGGACGCCGTCGGGCGGTACATCAGATAGCGATATCAGGAATGGACATTCCATCTCCAGTAGTAAAAATGGAAGGGTATCTAACAAAAGAAAGAGGAAATTTCCTGGCCCAGCAGGTCTTCTCCCAAAACTTGTAAGATATTCCGTTACAACTTGTGTGGCATATAAAAAAAAAATGTTTCCTACCTCTAGTATGAAAATGAAGAAATCATGTCCAAATAGATACAGCCAGATAAAAGTAGAATAAGTTAACAATATTTTTTTTATTTGACATGATTTGTGTTTGTTGTTCAACCTAGGAGATTCAGCGCTAAAATGTGAAATTTATTTGAATCTAGCTTAGCTGCATAACTGTTCAGTAATCTACAAACATTTACTATATTCATAACAATAAGTTTAGAAGCGTTAGGAATTGTAAGTTTGGAAACAAAAACCCAGCACAAGCTTTGATAAATAATTTAGACATCTTAATTCTCATTAATAATATCAATTTAATATATTCAGTTATTATAATATTAATTCGTCATCACTGAACTTCTCTGTATAGGGTCAAAGTCACACCCTGGATAGTCCAGACGTATCCAAAGTGAAGGAAGATAATGTCAGTCCAGAACAGGTGATTGAGGTAGGCCAGTTCTTTGAGAATATTGAACGATTTTTGCACACTCATCATTTGATTAGAACCTTGTGATTTGCGATTGTTTATCAGATGTAAAAACAATTTATCTAGAAACCTTCCATGTTTTTAATTTTGTTTCTGTGAACCTCATTATTATCAATTTCTAACTTTTAATCTGATACTTTAATTGGCACACTAAACCAAGCCTTTATCACTCGAATAAAAGCAGGTTTAATTTGTTAACAATGTGTCCTTCGATCACTCATGTGTTAAAATGTTATGTATTTGAGTGTAGAACTGTATTCTTGTCAATAATAAAATGACAAAAAAAATCATAATAACTTGATATCACATACAATGATGTATTTTCAGAAAACAGATTTGATTCTGTCTTCCCAATCTGGTGAGGAGGTTTTCAATGATCGGCCCTGGCAGACTTTAATGAAGGACCTACAAGATGACGGGCAGGACACACTACAGAGATTTTCTCTCGCTTCTAGTCTACAAAAGGTAAATCAACCCACAGATAGACCGCTTGTTAATGAATGATTATTGGTTAAGATGCATACCATTCAGTTAAAACAAATAACCCGTAAGTATTTTTGGAAACATTACCCAGGTTAAAATTTTGCAATTAATGTACTGAATGTTCTATTATCTCATTAATCTCAACTGAAAGTTATGTTCAATGATAAATCATCATCTGAAGAAAAAAATTGTGATTTATAGGCCAAGAAAAAGCAGCTTCCACGAGGAAAGATTCTATTTGTTATGGCAGTGATTGAGACACTAGAGTGGCCAGGGAAGGACGCTAGTGTCACGCTCAAGGATAAGTCAGGTAACTTACTACAAGATAAGTCAGGTAACATACTCAAGGATAAGTCATGTAACTTACTACAGGATAAGTCGGGTAACATTGTTAGTAAGTTAGTGACTGGTGACCTCTGCATGCTCAGATGGTTTGGTTCAGTCCCTATGGGGTTAGAATTTCTTAAAAAGCCGAGATCAAGCACTTTTATCTTGAATACTCTGGCCCGATAACATTTTGTGTTTTGAGACAAGGTTGCACTATGCATTTTGTCCTTTATTTTTCATATTCTTTCATAGACAATTTATGGTTTCAAATTTCCCCCAATTACCATGATGCCCAGAAGAAACTTGGTATCAGCCTTATAGAAGCATGTGTTAAAGTGTTGAATGTGTCATTCAAATGAATGACTTTGAATATCATTTAAGGTCACATTTGTGCTGATATTTAGCCTGTGGCCTTCTAAATTGTAACTAAGTCCGTTTGAATGGATGACCTTGACTTTCAATGAAGGTTATAGGGGTAAAATCTCTCTAATTTTGTGTTAATAATGTGTAGGCCTAGAGAACTGATATAGGGCATGTAGCCTTTACTAGCATGTTCGATCATGTTGTTACAAAGGGCTACTGAGTTTGTTCTAATAAATCACCTCTACCTACATGTAGTTTCAGGGTCACAGTACTTTAGTCATATACATTATAAACTAACAATTTCTTGGTTTTGGGTAAATATTTGTTTTAAAGTCAAAGAGAAAATGAACATTATCATTCCATCTTTTGTCTACTTCTGTATACTTCTACACTGTAGAATTGTACCAATAGCCAGATTACCATTAATGCCCATGCGTCTCTTGTGTATAAAATAGTACTGTGTTTGTTATTTAGGTACTATCCAGGGCACCATACATGAGAGCCTGATGAAGGAGTATGAATGTGACCTACAGCCAGGCAGTGTGTTAGTCCTTAGACAGGTAGGTATACAAATGATCAGGTAGCATGGTTCTTAATAAGCCATTTACCTTTCATCTAGACTCCCAGAGTTCGATTCCTGACACAAATATGAAAATGTTAGGGGTCACCTGCACAATCACATAAATTACTTTCAGGCCATCAAAAGTAATTTATATAAGTTGTATAAATACAAATGTATAGGGAAAGTTTAAATTCTTTAATTTCTACATATGAATTTTGAGTGTCATCGTAAAAGCATGTATCAAGACTTTGTAAATATGGTACAAAAGTAGTTATATGATAAAATTCAAATTTTTGATTTATTGAAATGTTCATGTTTCCTCTAGAAGATGAATACTCTCAGGATACTAGTGCACAATGTTTTGTAGACTATTCTTTTGCCTTAATGAATAACTGTTATTTAAGACTGATAAAATTCATGTTTTTTCCCAGGTGAGTGTCATCAGCCCTATGTCACGGAACCACTACCTGAACATCACCCCGGCCAATGTTGTCTGTGTCTATTGCAACAAGACAGAGGGCCTTAGTCGGCTGCATTTTGTGGACAAGGACAAACCGCTTCCATCCATTCTGAAAGATCTAGAGAGGGAAATGATGGCTGAACTGACCCCACAGAGGTCGGGACTCAACACTCCTCAGTCGAGGCTCAATATGGGAACACCCGATATCAGAAATCTTCAGTCAAGGTTCAGTGTAGGAACACCAAATTTGGGGACACCCCAAGCTAGGTATAACTTAGCAACACCCAACATTAGAACTCCACAACCGAGGTTCAACACCAGCACACCAAATATGAGGACTCCTCAAGTGAGGCTCAACATGGGGACACCAAATATTGGTACTCCCCAAGGAAGGTCCAATATGGGGCCATCGGACATCACAGCTCCACAGTCAAGGTTCAATACAGGGACGTCTAATATTAGGACGCCTCAGGCAAGGCTCAATATGGGGACGCCAGATGTGAGAAATCCACAACCAAGATTTTGTGTAGGTAATGTGGGAAATACAAATTTGCAGTCATCAACTGGTAGAGATAGGGCTCCCGGTGTTGGGCTGTCAGGAGTACAGGGGGCTACAGTATCAAGGACGGGACCTTCTCACAGTATACCAAGTCCTGGAAATATTGTAGCAAATGATGAAATGAGAGCTGGGGCCTCAAAAGCACAAATGAACCTATCAATACCAGGGTCTTCCACAACACAAACTGGCCCGAACTTTTCCACGCGGAATTTATCAACACCTGAGCCGCAACAAAGATCTCTTCAGAGTAACTCCAGTATAGTTCCTCAGATATATGTGCCAAGAAGTGGGAATGCTTCATACAATAGTGGATCAGCCACATTCAGTACTCCAAAGAGTGGAATGACATCTGGGAATAACTTTCCAAACTCTGTGAATCGGACTCCACAGGGTGTTATTACACCAGGTTGTGGAGTTGAGTCAAGTAGTTCTGCAGCACCTGGTGTACATAATCCCTACAGACTTCAACCGCAAATCTCAGGACAACTGACCGGAAAATCTAAAAGTCCATCTGACTTTCAGAAATCAGAGTCTGCTATGGATAGTTCTGTTATTGGTCAGTGTCGTGTGTCCAGTTCAGACGGCTGTCCTGGTGTTTCGTCCATCGATTCTCCACATAGTGTTAACAATGGACCCAACCATGGTCGCTTAAATAACGATTCTGTTGCTTCCTTACCCAGAAATCTGAACAATTCAGCATCTTCAGCCATCAATACACCCAATAGAAAAGGGTTTAAGTTTAAATCAACCAAGTTGGTTACCTCCTCTAATAATTCTGTGAGTTTACAGAAATTAGACAATTCAGCATCTTTACCAGGTAAAGGATCTGCTTCAGGTGTGCCGGATTCCTCCAGACAGTCTAATGTTGGAGTGGACAGTTTATGGCAGGATGGTGAGTTTAGTTAGGGAAACTTCTTATTGTAGAATAATGTCAAATGATTGCATTGACAATTGATTTCATGAATACTTGCTGAAAGAGCATATGTTGTGGTGAAAGGGCTGGCATTCCTCAGGTGGCACTCCCTTTTCCCCACAAATTTTTCTTCCAATACTTGATACAATGTATATGACAGAGTGTTCGACAGAGCGTAAATGATGTTCATCATTTGAACAATGATTGGTTTTTAATCATGTACATATATATTTCAAGTTAACACAAAAAATACTTCATTTTGCCTTTGGTGCATGTGTAATCAGTACTTCATTCCATATAGGATATAGTGCTAAGGAATTTTTTCGGGATGCAATTAATTATTTTTCATATTTTTAACTTGAAGTAAAATTAGAAGCTCAAACTTTTCAAAGGTGGTAATGGTGTAAAGTAAGTAACTTTTGTAAATGAAGAAAAATACTAAATCGCCTGCTCCTATTTTAGATAGTGAAAAAATACCATTTGTCAGCGGTGGAGCATCTTCAATTAAGGGCTTCAATTCTAAATCAGTAAAAGATAAAATGCATAATAGATTTAAAATGTTTCTGAATCTAATAAGGAGTCTGAAGAAATGAATATTTTATCTATTCTGGTATCTAATCCTGCTAACATGTTTGTTTGTTGTAAATAATGAATATGTTTCTATTTTTTGACAGACCTCAGCGATGATCTCTTGTCTCAGCTGTCAGAGGAACTTGTATAATTATATAATGGAGAGACTGTTGTCTAATGGAGAAGAAACTTGCGAGAGGAAAGCATGTGAAAGGATGTCTGCTTAGTTAACAAAAGGTGTCAGGAAAGATGATTAAGCTTTAGTGAACTTTTTGAAGTCCCAAGTGAGGAAAAGTGTAATTTATTATATGCTTTTTCAGTAAAATGCCATCTATATGGATCATATAAGTCTAGTTTTATATGTTCTGTTACCAAAACATTTTTATATCAAGTTCTGATATCGAAAAACTTGGGTAACAGAATAATCTCAAGAGAAAGTTTGTATCATACTGTGTACATGACCTTTTTGTATATACTGAAGTTGATTAAGCTAATATCAGAAATTAAATCTATAATTATACATGATGGATATAGGATGAATGATCATGAGAAAATAAAAGAAATTATCATGTCAATATTCTTTGCTTTTTCCTTGACTGTTAAATTAAAACATGTGCTTATAATTAATTATCTCCATTGATATATAATTCTTGTAAGGCAGTGTGTCACCTAAGGCCAAACAAAAAATATGTCTGTTTAGGCAGAGATTTAAATAGTAATTACTATTTAAATCTCTGGTTTAGGGTTACCAGACCGACCCTAATTTTTAACCCTGACCCTAATTTTATTTTCCACTTTCTACAAAAAAAAAATAAGTCTCGATTTCTATCTCAGACTCTGGTTCCAGCTATTATTTTAGAGTGAAAGACACTACAAAAAATAAATAAAAACATTCCGACCTACTGATTTTTTTTTTGTTTATCCCCCGCGAAACGCGTTTGCGGGGGATATTGATTTGGGCTCTGTCCGTCCGTGCGTCCGTCCGTCCGTCCGTCCGTCCGTGCGTCCGTCCGTCCGAGTATCGTTTCCGGGCTATAACTCCTAAACCGTTCAACTTGGCTACACGAAACTTTCTGTACATGTTAGGCTAGTGCTCTAGTTGTGCCTTTTGCTAATGGGAACCTTTCATTTTCGATGCTTTTTCTGTTACCATGGAAACTTATTCAAAAATACCATATTATTAAAGTTTCCTTTCTATTCCGGGCTATAACTCGAAAACCGTTCAATTTGGCTACACGAAACTTTCTGTACATGTTAGGCTAGTGCTCTATTCAGATCATCATATTGTGTGGGGAAAACTGTCAAGGTTATAGGAGGTAATCTTATATTTATAATTACCTCATAAATTAGGTATCCGAATGCTCCATAAAGTGTTATCCATGTACACCACCAGCTGTCATATTGTTTTTCAGTTTTAGAATACCCATATATTGTTACTTGTGAATTTGGACAATTGCTTTGATGCAGTTCCATCAACATAATGAGATGTAAATTATGCAATGTATATATTTAGATATGTTTGTGTCATAAAAAATATCATATTCATATTACTTAAACATGTTACATCAATTCCGTGTTCTTTTATTCTTTTAAATGTCATGTTACTGGAGAGCGGATATATTGTTGTATGAATTTATTCAAGGACAATACTAAGCTCTGTTCAAATAGTTAAACCTACATGGATGACAATATCAAGATTTAAACTCTTAGTTACAATGAGCTTCATTTATTTTATGTTTGAGCTTTCATACACAACTGGGCGCGGGGGATAATGCCAAGCTTTGCGGCTCCTTGTTTTTTTTTTTTTTTTTTCTCGAATGTAACCCTAAACAGACATATTATTTTTGGCCTAACTCTAAAATCAGGTCACTATGATCTATATTTTAGGCCACTTTGTATAGGTCCATCTACATCTAGAGCACAGTGAGTCATTGGTCCTCTAACTCTAACATATATATTGAAGCATGGAAAATTAATTTCCTGAATTCCAATCTCTGAAAAAACAATGATTTTAATGAAACTAATGATTTTAATGAAACTATACTGAACTTTCAGTTATAGTGTCAAACCTTTCCACCAAAATAGCAACGAAAAGCAAGAATTTGGTTTACATTATTGCAAGATCAATCCAAACTGTTCCCAACAAGAAATTGACTTTTAAACACTTCAAAACCTAAACATGTTGATGTATAAACGAGAATTTTAAGAACAATGATCACTGTATTCCATTTGTTGTTTATTATACTTTAATGCCTACTGATGTAACTATTCCAGCAGTAAATATGAGCGTCCAACTTCAAATTAAACTTTCAACAGTAAAATTATTTATTCCAATTTTATTGACATTACCTACATACCTTTACATAACACCATGGCATCTATCAAACTCTATGAACATAAAGTATTATGCATAGCATCATACTATGACACAAACACACATAAACATATAGTCTTCTCATATATGTATGTATATAGGATAATCCTCCATGCGACATTTGTTTCAACAATACTACAACAATGTTATCATATTACAGCTCTTACAGCAAACTATCCGTCAAAACTTTTTTTATTATATAACGAAATTTGCTATCCTGACGGAAAAGCGATAATGATCTATGAATCAACTTGTAAGTTGTGATGCTATATCGGTCTCAATACTCCAGGGGCTACTTTCTCTGTCGCGTGGATGTTTAACGACAGTGATAATAGCCCATGGAGTAAAAAAGTTGACGTTTAATCAATTATGTTCAATAATATTTCTCATTAAAATAGCTTTGAAACTAGTTCGATGTTTTATTAGTATCGGAATTTAAAGAATGTGATAATTTTAAATTCGGCTGTTTCTTTAACCTGGCACCCATGTAAATCTGATGTCTAATCGCGGAAGGAATCGTTACCATAGGAACCGACTCTCTCGCACGTATACCATAGGCGTTTGACTTTCACAGTATTGACATATACATTGAGAGAGATAAAATGAAAACTATCTATAGAGCCAAACGCCTGTGCGTACACGGGCTTTTGATTCTAATTTAAAATACGGAGAAAAGATGTCCCTTTATTTGTGCGATACTGCATCTGTATTACATAAATAGAGATATCCGTGTAATTAGAATCAAAAGCCTGTGGTGTGATCTTTCGTTCGCCGTGACCTTGAATAAAAAGTCATGCATGTAGACTATAAATACTTCATCAAAGCAATGCAACATGCCCAATATATTATCTGGTGGCTGGAGGTAATTCAAATGAGAAGTTAGCTGAAGCAGTCAGTTTACTTGTTTGAACGCATGGTAAGGCCTTCGTTATAAGCATAGTACGCTATACATATATTACAAACTTGAGAGCCTATACAGTATGTACGAGAATGAAAAATGCTACGTGATGCAGGTATGCAAACAGTTTATCAGTTTTCAAAAATATTACCAAATAGTAAATACTATAGCTATGCAACATCTTTATATATTTTAATTACCAATGCAATAGACCTCCCCTATCTGTATCGACCTAAAATTTGGAACGTACATAATCAATGCGATAGCGCGGGCCGAATGCGTCGTACCACCAGATACCGCTCGCATCATGTCTGAAGCTGATCACTGACTGTAATAGTCTCTAGTGAATGCGCAAGGCTCGAGGAAACTAGCCCTACTCTAATATTTAACACAGTCGTTGGCAGCAAGTCGCATCGCTAGCGGTCATCTGCTGGACATCTCTCTGACGCTCGAGTCCCGAACATGGCTGAATCGGAAAACACCAGAGCTGTGGCTATTGCCATTGATGGAAGCCCATACGCCGAGCAAGCTTTTGATTGTAAGTAGATGTTTTCTGGCTCTGATATTTGCCATACAGTACGTAATCTTGTTTACGTTAAACCCCTTATAGTCATATTGCATGGTATCATTTGGTAGCGTCTGTTTCTCTCACCCTTTATCAAGGTCAAAGATCAACGGAGATAGACGTATGCATTGGCCTTCCCGAGATAATAGCAGAAATAAAAACATTACACACTACAGTATAAAGTGTTATGAGAAATGATGAGCAAGCTTTTGTATCTGTCTGCCCATTGCAGACGAAATCAAACTGCGGAAGGCGGCTTATTGTTGTATTATCGTAATGCTACACCCTTCACTCGGCTTTACAAAACAACGTTTTGGTCTTCTAAACTTTAGTGAATCTAAGTTGACAGTACCTTAGAGTGACATGTATAATCTATATAGGCACGGATCTCTGCATGCATTCGACTCGTACTGTTGTAATGTAAATGCATTGTACATGTTGTACATCAACGGAGAAGCAAGCATGTTTTTTTTCTAGATTATATAATTGATTTATATCATCGAAAAATATGTGCAGTTACTGCAGTGTATAGATTTTTAATTATACAAATAGCCCGTGATATTTGCATTAATTTTGAGTTCCCCCTGGTGATAACGACGAGCCATGATATTGCTGTTGCTTTATGGAACATGCAGGAATTATTGATCATTCCTGTTGTTCCGAGCATGTGCACGAGAAATCGTAGGCACTCCAAGAACCAGATGCTGTATTGAATATTTGATTGTTTCAAAACAAAATTAGCAGGACACCTTACCATAAGACATGTCATTGAATATCAATTCCATCATGGATGCTAATAAAATCCTATCTTTATTGACATCACCCCTTTATAACATACGAGTAAAGTTCAAAGTATACCAGTGATACATGTATAAGCATACTCTCCATCAGGTATGGCACGCACTTGCTGCGTTATGCTGAGATATACAAAATAAACTATGATCTGAGGGTAAAAATAAAGAACTGTACCAGGGATATCGTATATATGATCATTTTTGCGAGTGTGAAATTTACGTGATTTTGCGAGACATTGGTGTCGTCACGAAAGTCTGATTCGCGAATTAGTAGTTTAAAGATAATTCTTTTGTACTCTTACAGCTAAATGACAAAGTTTGATTCGTTAAAGATAAAATCGGAATTTTCTTCTCTTAAATCTAAAGTTCGTTTGACCCGCGGAACTAAGTGTTTGGATTGGTGAGAGAGACCAGAGACACCATTTCAGCTTTTCGTGATGGGTCTTGGGAATTGAGAATTGTGCCAAGATTACTGTGGTCTCAAAAGAAAATCAATTCATAAACCAGACGATTTTTTTTTACTTTGGAACGATAGAAAATGGTCTTCGATAATAACAGACAATATTGATTTGTACAGTGTCATTGGAGCCAGAAAAGTTGTTCGCTACTTCCGACAGTGGGCACAATAAGTAAGGTTTGTTCATGTCCCGATCGACATACAAGGTCTTTATACGTTTAGGACAAGCTCTCTTGTATATCTGTAGTGTGGCTGGGAAATTGTGATAGATTGGAGTTGTCAGCCCTTGTGTTGGGATGAGGCATTTCCTATTTTATACTACATAAGGTCATTTACACGTTTAGGACAAGCTATCTTGTATATCTGTAGTGCGGCTGGGAAATTGTGGTAGATTGGAGTTATCTGCCTTTGTGTTGGGATGAGGCATTACCTATTTTATAGTGCTATCTCACTGAAGCATACTTTCCAGCAAACTACCCTTTTTGGTCATGCCGCTGAAAAAAAAAGATCAAGCAAGTTATTGAACGTTTAAACTGAAACGATAACCCAGCCACGCGTCTGATAAGAAAATAGTAGGTTAAGTTGGATTAGCCTACGTTGTATGTTATAATTGCCAAGATACCAAACAATTTGTGATCATGTTTTGCAGATTATACTATGTCTCTCTATCCTCGTTACTCAAGCGGTTACTTACGTGTGAAAAGATTTCTAGTGCTATATGGGCAGATATTTTATTGGCCCCTGTGTTTACTATTTGGATGTAACTTGTGTTGTATGTTTATACTCTGATATGGGATATCTTGCATTAAAAACCAGTGTAGCGGAGTGCTTAGCAACTGCGCAGTGCAATGAACAATGTAGTGGCTGTGTAGTGCAGCCAACAATGTAGCAAGTGCGTAGTGCAGCCAACAATGTAGCGATTGCGTTATGTAGCAAACAATGTAGCGACTGCGTAGTGCAATCAACAATGTAGCGACTGCGTATTACAATCAACAAAGTAGCGACTGCGTAGTGTAATCAACAATGTAGCGACTGCGTAGTGCAATCAACAATGTAGCGACTGCGTAGTGTAATCCAATCAACAATGTAGCGACTGCGTAGTGTAATCCAATCAACAATGTAGCGACTGCGTAGTGTAATCCAATCAACAATGTAGCGACTGCGTAGTACAATCAACCGTGGCTCTCTTAAAATGGATATCTTGTTTAAGTTTCGTAATATACATGCCTGCCAATGAAAATAATACACGACAAAAGCACATCGGTCATATATAGAAATACATTTATAAAATACGTATTGCGTGATTTATCGTTGTTTTCGCACATGTTATCGAATATTTCTAACATTGGCTTCGGCTCTATGTTGGTAAACGTTCTATGACAGCTAAGCAGGCCTACACTTTGTACGTCATGTGTAGCGTGTGGTAAGTTGGTTCGTGTCTTCTGGTTATAGTATTGGATCCGTTTGATTGTGCTATCTCGCAGCGATACGGAACACACTTCCTTTTAACTAAGCCTAAAGTAGGAGTAGATGATGCCATGCTTACAGAGTATGCTCAACTAAAGGGCCGAAACACGGCATCATAAAGATACATTAAAAAGAAGGTCGTTTGCGAAGATGAGAAAAAATAATATTCCAAATATAGTTGCATTTAACGATTGATGCAAATGGAATAGTAGTCACAATTCTAATGCCGTATATCACAAGGACTTGACACGTACGTTCCTCTATGATCCGGAATAAAACAAAATATCAATCTCCGGACACCTATATAACACCTAAACGTGCTTATTTACAATGACAATCAGATATAAGACTTAACGATAATTGTCGTTTTGCTTGTATCCCGTTTTAGGATCATAGAGTGTGATTTCAATTAGGAAATTATTTTTCTCATTTCTGTAATGGATATTCTTTAACCTTTTACCACGGAGATGCTTCACTTTTGACCTTTGGTTAGAACGTTTAACCTCTTGGTTCTGTCTTATGGTTGAGATATATCAGTCCATACAAAGTATAACACAGGACCATCGGAAAGGTCCTTCCGTTATTCCAGACTATTCAATGACCGTCTCCTCCAGTTAAGTGCTTCAAGCATTAATAGGAATTCCTGGTGAGAAAGAATACTTTCACCTATTGCATAACATTGTCCAACCTTTTGAGGTTTGAGGCTTATAACAAAATGTGATTGCAGTCAAAAAGAAAAACGGTCATTTCTTGGAGGCAGAGCTTTTATTTTCAGCGATCACAAGTTTTATATAGACGGTAGTTATTCCATTTTGTATCAGTCATAGGAAATAAAAATATTTCCAGAAAGTTGGTTTCGCTGTGAGAAATCAGACTGTAGAATTAATGTTAATTTCTGAATAGTTAGCGGAATAAATACGTGTATTGCATGCAGGCTTCTTAACATTTCTCATAACTGTCTTGACGGTAGAATCAGATAGAAAGGTTTGCTCTCTTCTCTACACAAGCCTGTCAGCGATGGCAGACCAGATAACCGTGCAGGGTATAAAATGTCACTAACGTGGTATGTTTTGTTATATCGGTCTGTGATAGGGCATCAACATTACTTCTCACTAGTATATGCCATATTGTCATGCTTTTGTGGCGTTTGGCCCACAAAGAGCAACCATATTTCAAGGGTGAATGCAGTGACTGTTCCTGAACATGGTTTCTTTTCCATCTCTTATAGTTACCACCAAATGAAACAAAATGCTTGGATCGTTTTGTTATACAAGTAGTAGCAAATTGTGTTATCTGCGACTATATTAATTCTTTACGCCTATTATATTTTCCATGTAAAATGACTTCCATGTAATTTCAACCACTGATTCTAGCAACAGATTATATAAGAATCCCCAGAGATTCTATCCTAAAGCCATGTGTGTTTGATTTTCAATATGGAATCTATCCCAGAACTGTAAGCAAATTCCGTTGTACGAGTTCTGCTTCCTCCTGTAGTCAACCTTCTCCGTTTATACAATGTACAAGACAGTTTTGCATCCAAGACTTCTGAAGAAGGTTTTTTTTGTGTGTGTCCAAGATTATGCTAGTCAGGCTATAAATTGTGTGGATTCTGGTCATCAGTCTATGAAGGCGGCTATTGGTTTTGTCCAACGCGGGGTTGATCAATGGTGATTTTTTGATACACAGTGTGATACAATGTATGAATTATGTCAACACATCCTTTCAGAAAGATAAATGATCTTGTCCTCGGTTGCAAATGTTATAGTGTTGTGGAATTATATAAATACATCGTTAAGTGGACCATTATATTGACATTCATATGATAGGACACAAAGAATTATAAAGTATAAAAAAACAATTTATTGTATTGATATTGCTCAATTTTATTGTGTTTGGCTATAAGATATAACACGTTTGTCTGTCAGTCGTGTGACAGTGGTTATATCAGAACCGATGTTTGTGTGGAGTTATCACGCGATCGACAGCCACAATCAGGGAAATGGTAAAAGGACAATATTTCGTGTAGAGATTTACAGATAGTTCTCTAGTCCATCATCATCGCCAAGTCAGTGCGGCGTTCGCTTGTAAGCAATCATTATTGTCGCCATTCAACAGCATCAGCAGACGTCACTGGTCGTGTATCTATTACTCCGACAAGGATGTTATCGCCAAACGTGTTTGACATGTAAAAGGCATTTGTGTGCTTAATACAACATGCACACGAACATTTACGACAGGGACAATATGTACATGATGTAAGCTTTGAATTACAGAAAGCATATTAACCATTTGATAAACTGCCAATGCCATGCACTCTGCAATACACTATTCTTCACCATTTTCAACTTTAATTATAAATGACTGCAGGACCATAAACTATTCTTAGACGTGAGGTTTTGTTTTGCTTTGCAATTAAAAATGACGTCAGTTTTCGTAACGGCATCTGCGATTGGCGTTTCTTGTGATCTGCAGGCTAATCCACAGTAAAACAGCTTGTCCCGCGATACTGAAGGTCTCGTCTGAAAGTTGTTTATTGAGAAATTATTCTTGTAATACGCAATGACAGGCCTGTCTCAATATTGATTAAAACTCTCCCATGTTACAAAATGTTAATGCCAATTTTCTTTTGTTGCACATGCTGCTCTTATAACGTTCCCAGGATGGCAGTATTAACTACTCTGTGTGGCATAGTAATCACTCCTTAGGTAAAAACTTCACAGATAAAGGTTTCAATGAGTATGGGAAGGGATTCATAAACTGTTCGTCTTTGTAAATTCTACAGATCAGTACGACTGTCTATAAGACAAAAATCTTAAAATGTAGCATTTATCATTTATTTTTTATTTTCTGTTTGATGTTCTTTACCGACCCCAAACTTTTGAGGACATCAAGCCCATTGATCAAGTCATTCGTCGTCGGTTACCCATGTTAATGAGTCAGTGGATACAAGAAGACACAACATGAATATACCGCAGTCTCCCAAAACACGCACCTCGCACAACATACACGCAACATACCGCATACATGGGAGGCCGTCCTTACATGACCATAGCTGTTAATAGGACGTTGATTAATCAAACTAACAAACAAAGGGTTTCTGAGGTGCAAGTCATTATCTTCAGATAAGGAAAGCTGGTACCAATCTGCAATTTCTTGTCGGGGTTTATGTCGATCAGAAGGTAAATCGCACACGTAAAAGTTGCTGTGGAGTATTCTATCGCCCATTCTGCCATTTTCCTGTTTGCTATGTCTGTGTCTGGTATTATTCCGGAACATTAATCCCTATTGTGTTATCATTGTTGGTAGGGCCACGGGACCTTAGTGAATAATATGTCCTGGCATATTTAATTATCACAAGCCCTCTGCCTCTCATTTTCTAGGATGTCCGCCTCTATGTCACCAGTTCAAAACCCATATGGGGTAGTTGCCAGGTACTGACCGCTTGTCGGTGGTTTTTCTTTAGGAACTCCGGCTTTCCTCCACTATCTAATCCTGGTATGTCCTTACATGACCCTGGCTGGCTGTTCATAGGACGTAAAACTAATCAAGTCGAACTATAAACTACATTCGATCTTATGAGTTGACCATTGTGTGTTGCCGAGCTTATCATGAACACGAGAAATCTTCCATCTGATGACGATAACAAGTATTTATAGACAATTATATACAATACATTATGAGTTGATATTGTGTATTTGGACGAGATGGAGAGATATCGTCATACAGGCTGTTCGTATACGAGTCGCAGAAGATCAATTCAGTTTTACACATTCATTTATTCATACATGGATTAAAAATCTCATTTAAAATTGTAATAAAACAATGAATATTTACAATGTTGACTAGAAATCGTGACAGAGCGACATTGCGGACTTAGAGAAAATTGCCTCGAGTGAATCCGTGATCTTTATACAGCATCTAATAGGATTCATATGGGTATACTTGGACGGTACATAGTTTAGAAACAGGTTAACCAAAGCATTACATTATATACGTGTATTTAGGCACACACGGTGTACATTTGTATACTTGTTAAATTGTTTGATAGCGAGATCAACAGGCGGTATTTTCACAATAATGGCAGAGAAGGGATGGATTTTCGTTCAAAAAGCAACAAGTACCGGAAACAATCCAGGACAATCCGTATCAAAAATCGACACAGGGGCCAGGCAATATTAGTTTGAAATATCCTTATAATAATGGGAATTAAGCATGCTATTGAAGTTAAAAAAACACGGTAAAAACCATCAAAATCATACATTTTTTTAATGTAAATAGAAAAGTAAACTGTCAAGTTCTACGTACAGGTATTCCCCCCTAATTACCAAATCTCACACATCTGAGCAAAAAGACGTTAAAATTAACATATGTATAACAGGGATACCATCCTGGGATGGTAGCAAAAATATCTCCGTCAAACAGCCGAGTTTGCTTCCCATTTTTCGGACATACTGATTAAATTTCAAAATATATAAGCATTAACTTTTTGTTAACATTTCAAGCACATTAGTTTGACTTGCACCTATGTACTGTGTTTCTATAAACAATTGACTGAAATGAGTCATAAAATTGCCGTTTCCACTTTTATTCTATAAATGGTATAATGCAAATTGACCGATTCAATCGGTGAAACCGTCTAACCTGACCCTACTAAAGATCGGCTGCTCCCGTTCCATTCGGCAAACCTCGTCCGATTCCGGTACGGTACAAGTATAAATCATTTGACCAACCGATCAAAATGAACAGATTATTTATAATAGGTGGAATCCCAACAACATGGCAGGCAAAACACCCGATTATAATTGCTACAATTCCATTCCAGGATGGTAGCAATAATAACACATGTACATGGATTGTATATATGTTTCCCTTAATAACAATGATTACTTTAGGACATTTTTCAGATTCCTTGTTGCTCCACCGCCAACACAGCATTAACAATACCCATCATTTAAACAATAATTGATATATAATCGTGTTTCTATGCTTCTTATTAACACAAAAATGCATGTAAAATAATTTATTTTGCTTTTGGTGCATGCGCAATCAGTACTTTATACCATATAGGACATAGTGCCATGGATTTTTTCGGAACGCAATGAATTATTTTTAATTCCTTATTTTGAATTAAAATAAAAAGCTCAAACTTTTCAATGGTGGTTTTAGGCACAAGGTGTTTAGATAAAAATTTGGTGAAAACATACTCTACCAAACCTCCAGGACGACACTAGTATGGGTCTAAATATGTAAACTGCACCTAATTCTCAGACCCCTGTGTTACCGAATTTTTTTACGATATTACGGGATACAGTTTTTGCCTCAAAATTCCCAATTCCTCCCATGTTTTAACCCATTCAAAACACCTATATGATGAGCTTTACAGGGAAGGGGAGGCTAAAATACACTCGAACAGTTGTTCTAATTTCCATGTTGGTAACGAATTGGCCAAGATGTGAGGAGGGGATTGAGATGTATAGCTGCATTACATTTGTAGGTTCTGGTGGTGATGATGATGGAACGTCAGACACATAACAACTATGAAACTTACAGTGTTCTGTAAATATACATTAACATAATCGTATAGCATAATATGAATGGGACATTTTGATCTAAGCCAACAGTTAAATTTCGGTTTATATTGAAAATAAACCGGTTGGAATAAAAGTTTAGTATATGTTAGCATCCCTTTAGCCGTGACCATGCAGCATGATGCGATGTCCTCTGCGGTTAGTTTGTGCAATACTAAAATAGTTCGCTTTCCAATTAACATTTATGAGTTGCATTGAGACCTTACTTCTAGTCAGACACATTTCAGATTGATATTTGCCTGAAGCACCTTGATCTTGGATTTATGTACACATCGGGCGTTCGGTGTGTTTTGAGAGCACATGTGCTCAGCCTCCCCATAGGGGCTGCGTTTTGATTTGGTATGGGCGAGAGAGTCTGGTGATATTGATGCTATTTACATGGAGCTTAGCATGTATTGCTTGATTTACAAACAAAAGGTCAAAATGTCATATGCGATGATGATTCTGTAATAGGCAATTATAGGCACTGAGGCAAATAGC
This sequence comes from Argopecten irradians irradians, assembly GCA_004382745.1. Taxonomy (NCBI): domain Eukaryota; kingdom Metazoa; phylum Mollusca; class Bivalvia; order Pectinida; family Pectinidae; genus Argopecten; species Argopecten irradians. Next base: position 3,596,807 of record SAYR01002433.1, read on the forward strand.
CAGATACTCAGACACCAGACTTAGACATATTGACAATATATACTGATATAGATATATGTCTGGTGCTGGACAAAGAGGGCTAGGCTTAGTCTGATTATCAATTTGCACAGCTGGCCAATAATAGAAACTAAATTATCAGAGTATTGTATGGAGTACTCTTGGCTAGCGAATTTGCAATTTGCCCAATACATTTGTATTGTTCTGGTTGACAATCGGTGCCAAGGAAGTGACACATTTAAGCATTGATGTTACTATTTTTTAACTTCATAGAGGTTTGAAAGAAATTTTGTTTGCAAACTCTGTGAATGCGCGTAGTTCGCTAAAAGTAACAAGGTCAAACGGACACTTGAAATTATCTCGTATACGTGTTCATTTGCAAAGATGACACCACGATAACTGATGATTAATAGGCCTATCCATTAACCTATAACGTCTTATGGGCAGATGCTATATTAAACAAAGGCAGACCCAAAAAGATGCACTCTGAATATTGATTCCAAGATGTTCTACCTTAGACTAACAGACTTGTAAACTTGAAATAACCTTAGCCCAATGACAAATCCAAGGTGATGTCCGATCGATAGAAAGCACAGAAACACTCGGTACAATATATAAACACGTAAAATACAAAGTCAGGCGTACACTTATTATCCGGACAAAGGTATTAGGGGAGTAAAAGGCTTTTATCCAATACCATCAATTATCGTAAAGAGCTGCGTTATGGGAAATCAATTATTGTCATTCACACATGGTGGGAATGTTATGCTGGGATTTTTTGTTTTAATTTGCTCTCGAACCCAACCTGAGATGTGTTCTTTTCCTGTTCTGCTAAACACACATTTACTTCAGTCTGGTATATTGTTTTATATACATCTATGATATATACGTGTACAAGTATTCACATTTTGTATGTCAAAAGGGAATAGTCATTATCCAAAATAATTACTACTTGTATCATATGTCTTTGATTTGATTTCACACCTCCTAAGACGATACCCCATGCAGGTTTTTGTCCACAAATTTCGGATTATGTGTGAAAAGGGAAAACTTATCTCGTATACTCTCAGTATAACCTACTGATATGGCTTGAATCAAATGCATGATACAACACGAGCGGGCACTTGCAAAGGAGGTATTATTTTCGTATCATATTCAGTTTTATTACTTCATCATTCACAAAACGGCGTTCACAAAACTTGTGTTTGTGAGCAGCAACTGAGATATGTAATTCGGATTACTGAGTCCATATTTATTTGGACTATATATAACGAACGTATCAACCAAATGTGATCATTATACAAAATTAATGAAAAATTAATAAAATGGGCATAATTCTTGGATATGGAACTTGGTATGTTTGGCGTGAAGAACACACATTATGCAGTGAAACTTATTTTGAATCGAATTGAAATTTCCATCCAAAAATACGAATTCTTTCTGCGTGCTGGATATATCATACTACAGTTGTTGCAAATTACAAACAAATAGTAATATAAAAGTAAAACTTAAGTCGCAAGAAATATGCCGTATGATTTGTCTTTGAATTTATGACATTGTTCCAATGTGCCGATAGTCTTGAAAGGATAAAAATATTGTGAAACAATTTTCGATCTTTTTCAGCTGGGACGTCGGGATCATTTTCGAAATTTAACATATCGACGCTTAATATTTATACTTACTTTTAGAAAATTTCAACCCAATTTACCTGTTTACAGTTTTACAAATGTTGTTTGTCACTTTCTGCGTCTCTCCTTGGTGTCCATCGTCTTTAAAAACATTGCAACTAGCTAAAACTTTTGAATATGGCTGCCAATTTTGTGCAGACGACACTCTTTTTTAATTTCACGCATGCCCAACAGACATTAAAATCTTCACGTGAAACAATACACGTGCACTCCATTGTGATTGACAGGCAATATCGATTTCATGGCATTGTTACTAGTAATAGCGACAGCAAGGATGAAATTAATGTTCGAATAAAAACATTTCAATTCAATTCAATATTATTGATTTTCTTGAGCACCAGAATTAGAAGACAATTTCGGAGGCTTTTGGAAATAAAACATCAAGTCGAAATCGTGTCGTTCTCTGAAGTTCTCTAAACTGTTGCAATACAGCACACTTAAAAGTGCAGTGATTGGTCGGAACAATTTGATTGACACGGAGGGGTGGAGCCCAATCAGAACACCCCGCCCATTTATGCGAAAGTTTCGGAGAAAATGGTGAGGTGATCCCACCTAAATATGTTAAGTTGATACCCGGCAAAGACTTCAAAGATTTAAAATTTCTGTGCATATCCATGTTATCTTAAGTTGTTTCGCTGTGTCCATCGTCAAGAAAAAAAAAACCCACTTTGTTCGAGAGAAGAAGAAAACCACTTCGGTTTTTGTCAATTTTCTTTCCATTAATATTATTTCTACTTTCAGGGTATATGGAAAACATTCGACGGGAAAACGACACTCTAGTTCTGATCCACGTTCCGGAGTCATACGACCTTCATTTAGCTAGTAGGTATTATCTCTGCTTTACTAATAATGTCTTAAAATCTTAAAATGAAGAAAAAAAATATAAATGAATTTGCTGAGAAATTTTTAGCGTGAAAATGTTACAATCTATCATCATTTTCTATCTGTGCTATCCAGGTCCAGGTGTGGTACAGCAAATACTTGAAGAACTCGAAGTCAAGGTCAAGGCTATTGAGGATAAGTTCCGGGCAAAGGTCGAGGGCAAGGTGAGAGGTCAATGTCAAAACGGAAAAAAATATCCTTGATATGTAATATGAAATATATTTCAATGTTATGTAAAACGAAAAATCTAGGAACATGTACTTGTGAATGATAAAAATAATCTAAATAAGGATTTTGGGAAAATATAATTTAAGAGAGGAATATGAAAGAAAGCAACTGATTACAATTCTTGCAATTAAATAAGTTTTCCCATGCAAATATGAATATAAAGATAACTAATACATTCAGTCCATATTTGATCATTTCCATCGTCATTGAAACAGATCCAGGGAAAGTTTCGAACGGGTTGTGGAAAACCAGGGGAGGTAATCGTGAAGATCGCAGATGAAGAAAAGGCGGGAATGATTGTCACAGGAACCAGAGGTCAAGGGAAGTTCAGGCGGACTGTGATGGGCAGTGTTAGCGACTACATAGTACATCATGCGCATGTTCCAGTACTCGTTTGTAGAAAGGAAAAGGACTTGAAGGCATAGAGCTGTTTATAAATGTATTTGTTTGGGACATAATGTTGAAGGTGCAACTTTGAAAGTGGGCAGTTTCAGTTGAATGTTTTTGAAAGTGACGTTACGTCAAAGGATCAAAGGTCAACAACTGGGCATTGGGTCAAAGGCTCAGAGGTGAAGACCAGCAACATTAGGTCAAAGGTTAAATGTCAACAAAATTACAAGGAAAACACAGAACCATTTAATAAAAGTGTACATGTATCTGGAAAACATCAGGGATATAAAGTCAATTGGTAAGAGCTCAAGACCAAAAACAATAGGTAAAAGGGTAAATGTTGAATGTCTAGAAAGTTAAACTTGCCATGAGTATCACCTTGAAGTAGATTGTGATGTAGAGCCATTATCAAATTCTCGTGAGTTGTTTATTTAATGGAATACTTATTGGGTTTTTTATGTTTCAGTTTGGGCCAAAAATTGTCAATCACAATTCTCATTATACCATTCCATAAAATGGAACAAGCTCTTACTGTTTTAATAATTTGATCAGAATTATTATAAAAATAGGTTGGGAATAATTTTGATTATATTATTTTTTAAATTTGCAGGGAGAGGTGTAATATTTAAACGTCCAAGCAATATACATTTCAATATTAGCGGTCAATTATCATTTTGGCTTTTCGACTGAATAGAGTTGTCTCCCTTTAACTGATACTGCAAAAACTAGAAAAAAGCTAGAATTATGTAAAATGTCTAACATTCAAGATTATTTGTTTTAAACTTTATAGCTGGACCCAAGAGGGTAATGACTGTTATGTTACAATCTGTGAATAAATGTTTAAATCTATTCACACTTTTCAGTAGTTATCTCCCTTTAGGCAACATTGATGCATAAAATGAAATTTCCCATAAAATGGTATCAATGATTTTTTTTTTCATTTAAGGTTTTTGTAATGATGTATTGTTGTCATATATTGGATCACAAATGCCATTACTTACATGTAACAATAAAGAAATCATATCTACATAAATCATTGTTTATTTGTACGTGTTTTAAGCTAAAAGATGCTCCATCGCTGACAAATGGTATATTTTTTCTCTATCAAAAGAGGACTAGACAAATAAATTGTTTTCTTCAGTTATACAAGTTACTTACTTTACACCATTACCATCTTATCTTCTAATTTTACTTCAAGATGAAAATATTAAAATTAATTAATGGTGTTCCAAAAACAAGAGGCCCAGAGGGCCTGTATCGCTCACCTGGTTTGTAATGCCAAGTAATGTTCTGAATACAGGTTCATTGTTTCTTTTCTGAAGGAATTTTAATATTTACCTCTAATTCCCCTATTGGGCCCCGCCCCTCCTGCCCCCAGCGGGTCAGAGGCAAAATTTATACAAGTTCTGTTCCCCTTCTCCCAAGGATATTTGTGGCCAAATTTGGTTCCAATCCATGCAGAACTCTATGACTAGTAGCGATTTAAAGGATTTACCTCTATTTCCCCTATTGGGCCCAGCCCCTCCTGCCCCCGGGGGGTCAGAGCCAAAATTTATACAAGTTCTGTTCCCCTTCCCCCAAGGATGTTTGTGGCCAAATTTGGTTACATTTCATTCAGAACTCTATGACTAGTAGCGATTTAAAGGATTTACCTCTATTTCCCCTATTGGGCCCCGCCCCTCCTGCCCCCGGGGGGCCAGAGCCAAAATTTATACAAGTTCTGTTCCCCTTACCCCAAGGATGTTTGTGGCCAAATTTGGTTCCAATCCATGCAGAACTCTAGGACAAGTAGCGATTTATAGGAAAAGTTGACGGACGGACGACGGACGCCGCGCCATGACATAAGCTCACCGGCCCTTCGGGCCAGGTGAGCTAAAAATTCGTGTCACAATGTCCTATATGGAATGAAGTACTGATTGCAATGCACCAGAAGCAAAATAAATTATTTCATATTATTTTTTTTTGGTGTTAATTAGACATATATAGACACGATAAACACCAATTATTGTTCAAAGGACGAGTACTGTTTATGCTCTGTCGGCGATGGAGCAGCTTTAAGTAACATTTGAGACTAATAAAATATTTATATCAGTCAAAGTGGTTATAAGAGTCTGATATTATAACACTATAATTCTCCACCTCAGGGTCCTGGTGGTTGAGTAGCGAATCTGATATTCTAACACTAGCCCTTCACACAAATATCACAAATTTTCTTGTCTACATCAAATGGTTGCCCTATAAATTGCAGACTTGAGATATATCCATGAGCTCTCACACTCCCATAACATGAGAGTCGACTGGTCAGCCGGGTTTTTTTTTTATAGGAAATTATTTTGCTGTCTGTCACATGACGTAATGTTTCAAAAGTGTCCCGTTATACTCGTCATTGTTACTCCAGGGGTTACTATAAGATAGTCCAGAGGTGTAGAAATTGTAAGTGTTCAGAACCCCTGGAGTATTGAGGATGCGTTGTGCTATACCTCTAACATTGTTTGAGTAGAGCTCTCATAAAAACAGTTTTCATCAATCAACCTTAACTCTTATATCCTTATAGACTAATGGTATGACATCGACCAAGGTGAGTTAACCGACTCTACTGTGGTGTGAGTGAGAAATGACAGAAACGCAAAATGCTCTTTAAATATTAATATTTAATAAGAAGAATTAATAAAGCTTTACAGAAACATGAAAAATTGGTCCAGGGTTAAAGTGACAACATGTTACGAAAATACACATATTATATTATAAACTTTAGATTTGCTTTTGTGAATCGATTGTATAATTTACATGTATTTAATCTTTAAATAAAAGACCAATAAGTTCACCATGCCCTTGTGCACCTTTATATATTTCAAGACAATTTGTTTTATCTCTGAGCTTAGGATAACAAGCCTAAATAACCCTGTTTCATTGCACTACACACATGCATACTAAAGGTGATTCATATATATTGCAAATTTAAACTCATTTACCCCTGAAATTTCACAATGGTCTGGTCTAATCTTTGATTTAGAAGAGTCTTAATTTGTCTTCAGGGGTGAGGTGAATGAGTAAATTAACATATTTGAAATTATCATCAAGAAAATGTCAATTTAAAAAAAAAATTTATTTGACATCTGACACGGCAACAATTATCTACGATGATGGTAACCTAACGGCAGTGTATTGCACATCACTTGACATAAAATTTAGGTGATGCAAGTATTCTGCAAATTTTCATCCAGATATCAGTTTCATATTATGATGTGAAGGTCTGAACAATGATATTTGAGGGAACAATATATATGTACATTTTGTACATTTACATATCATTCAATATGGAGACAAAGTAAAGTTCTGTAAATGCATTTAAGCATTGATGTCACTATTTTTCAACTTCATCGGGATATGAAAGAAATTTTATTTGCAAACTGTGTGAATCCGCGTAGCAGATTCTCACAAAAGTTTGCAAACAAAACTTATTTCATAACCCGATGAAGTTAAAAAATAGTGACATCAATGCTTTTAATTATTTTTGCAGATTATTTTTTTCTAAATCAATACGCAACGTTAACGTCTCTATTGTAACGTCATGATAACGTCGGGTTTCGCGCCATTCTCAGATTTTTTCTTCATAGTATATGAAGAAAAAGTATCTGCCAATCAAAAGTCGGATTTAGTATGAAAATAAATAAAAATCAATATTTCTTATTCATTCAAGATTTCCTCAAGATCCTTTAAAATGCCTCTTCCAAACACAACCCGGTTATTACATGAACTTATAGAAAAAACATATTCTGTAAGCTTTAATGCAATTATATTTTTACAGACATGATTATAAATAAATAGAATTATATAACAATTTTGTGTATAAAATGATACATGTTTGACTAACGACATAAATTGAGAAATTACAAACATAATTATAATCACAGGTAACTTTACATATAAATATATTTATACATATATTTTTAAATTGATAGTATATATACATGTAAAGGTAATACTTATCATTAAAAGTTACAGAATTCTAGTACAAATTATAACTGAAGAGCACAAGAAATTTTCAGAATTGTTCATAGTTCCTGAATTTATATCAACAATCGGATTGGAAAAATTGAAGGTATATATATATGTATGATAATGCAAATAAATATAAACCTGAGAAGGAGTTTTTAAAATCCATATGTATCTACATGTATAGTGTATTTATGTAAACTTATTATGCAGAAAAAACTTAGTACTGTAATGCATCGTTTGAATTTTGTGACATACTACCATTTTTTTTTTTTTTTTTTGCTTTTATAAACTCATTCCCAAGTATATAGGTAATGCCAAAGAATATGTCACTGGTATTCAACTGGTAAATATAGTTATAATTTCATTAGTACTGATAGATTGTTTTGTATACAGTTGTTGATAATTAAACCCATAGCCAAAATTATTGTTTAAAATAATACACAGAAACTGAAAATAATACCATAATCATTAGATATCTTGATATAGATATTCCCTAAAAGAAAAAATGTAAAATTTATTGCAGAAATCTATGTTTGCTGAATGAAATACATAGTGACATTACACATATATATACATGTATGTGGTATATTCAAGATTGACACCCATGTTGAGAATCTTCAGAAAGCACTTTTATATTCATTAGCCAAGGGTTGATTACAAATATAGTGATTACATGAATGTATAGATACTGACACAACAAAACAATGTAATGCAGAAGTTAAAACACATTCATTTAGAATTATCTCCCTTTATCATTCACTTTTTGATCACAAAGTTGATCAATTTGTGCATTCCTCGTTGTTATTTAATGCAAAGATATCTTTCAAGCACTATTTAAACTTTGTATAAAAATATTTATTGATGAGAATCGGTTCAAATAATCTCTATCAGAATCTCAATCCTTTATAAGCAATGAGTACCACATCCCTTTTTGCTTTTCCCGATTAAATACTGGTTCTCTGAATTAATTTTAGACACTTTCACACATATAACAAACCAGAGGTGACATAAATGATCAGAGAGGCTTAAAACGCCTCAAGTAAAAATAATACTGGAAAAATGAGAAATGTTAAATGAGTAAGTTATTCTACAAAAACAGATTGATACAGACATTTGTGATAAAATTTACCAATGCCTTTTGAAATATTGCAGGAGCTTCAACAGAAATTATAAAAAATTAAATTCTAGGCTCCTTCTTTCTCTGAAGCTACTATTATGATAATTAGGACAACTCGATTGGCGCTCTTCTCAGAATTAAAGGAAGCCTTATTAGAAGATCTCCAGAAGAAGACATAAAATTGAGCGAATTAACGTTATACTCCAGAAGAGTAGGATAAAAAAAGGGAAGTAACTCTTAAGAGCCACATGATCTGGCAGCACTTCAACCTGTTCTAAATCCATAATTATCCCCCTTTGTTATGATAAATAATGACAACACCATAGTCTATTGTTCATAATTGATGACAATAACAAGAAGACCAGTAGACAATACAATCAGGCAGACGTACAGGCAGTTGTACAAGAACTAGAAGGAAAATAACTTAATGTTTAGATACACAAAGTAATTTTGTACATTCTGGAAATATATGGCCACATTTATGCAACAGCCTTGAAGATCTCCCTCCTAGACTACAGTGTAAGACTTCCAGTAGCTCCGACAATTGGTTAGTTGTGTATTTATATGTTGTATTGTTCATTACATTGGGTAGGGTGGTGCACCACCGCTTCCTGGGGGTGGGGGACGAGGCGGTGGGTTCTGCTGTGATCCAGTCTGGGGGTATGCTGGTGGGGGTGCCTGTGGGTAAGGGGACTGTCCTGGGCCAGGCATTCCTGATAAAAAATTGAGAAGATCTTATAAAAAAAAGTCAAAACAGTGGATCAATAATGTATAGCAGTTAACTGTTATACAGTCTATATGGTTAAAGTCCCAATATCCGTATCGTCTGATTTTTTGGCTTTGATGGTGAAGGAAAGCCTGAGTATCCTGAGAAAAAATACTGACCCGCAGTCGATATCTGGCAAATGCCCACAGGGATTTAAACTCGTGACCCCGAGGTGGAGGGCTAATGGTGATATGTCGGAACATCTTAACCACTCGGCCACCGTGGCCCCGACAATCCATAAGTAAAGAGAGAGGAATTTATCCACAAAAATATTAAAGGAGGAGGAGTACTTATATGGATGGGGGCGCTTATTGGGTCAAATATGGTACTTGAGCCTTTAATTAACTGACAACATTGGTACATACCTTGTTGTGGCGGCATATTTGGAGCCCCCGGTGGAGGAACCCCTTGTGGAGCCCCAGGTGGTGGTGCCATGGGTGGCGCCCCCTGTCCAGGCATTCTGGCGTCTTCCTTGGGAGGTTTTGGTTGGATGTTGTTGGCCTTCATGTACTGGAGAAACTGGTCGGGAATTTCGGCGAGCACTTCCTTTGCTAGTGCAGCCTGGGATATCTGCATGTTGTTTCCAAATTTACCGCCCATGAAGTCTCGGAACGGAACAAACTAGAAGAGGAAAAAAAAAGAAAAAAATAATAAATAAAGCTTCTCTCAAGAACAAAAACATTTCACAATTTAAAATCATATGGTTTTATTGAGTCTATCCTTGAAGAGGCTTCATCGCCGACAGAGCATAAACGATACGATAATTGGTGATTAATCGTGTATATATGTATCTGATTCACAAAATTACGTTAAAAAATATATTTTTTTTTACTTTTGGTACATTTGTAATCAGTACTTCATACCATATAGGGCATAGTACCGTGGATTTTTCCGGGATGCAATTAATTATATTTGATAGTTTTATCTTGAAGTAAAATAAGAAGCTCAAACTTTTCAATGGTGGTATTGGTGTAAAGTAAAAAACCATTGTAACTGAAGAAAAATACTGATTCGGCTGTTCCTGTTTTTGATGGAGAAATATACCATTAATCATCGGTGGACCATCTTTAAATCATCTTCATAGCAATTGGTTTTTGTGATTTTTTAATAACTTGCAAAATATATAAATTTAATTGCAAATGAAAGGCAGTAGGTTAACAGTATAGGGTTTATACCTATTGTTGAGTGATCGTACCTGAACTATATCCCGGACCGCCTGTTTTCCCCGACTAGATAATTTTCTGTCGTCTGCATCAAGTACATCCATAGCTACAAAAAAGAGATATAAACATTTTAAGATTCCAACCCTGCATACTCCTTTCTATTTTCATTAAAAAATAAAAATCACTTGGTCTATGACGCAGCTATCTCAATCAAATAATGTAACAATTATTGTGTTATACATCACAAGAGCAGATAACTCTAATCAATAAAAGAATAAAATGCCATCTGGCAGTAAGATTGGTAAGAAAACTAGTTCTTAAACTCACCAGAAGTTTAAGAATAAGGATATTCTGTATACAAACTTAGTATGTGACTCATAGGACAATTAAACAGCTGTCAGATCAAAGAGATATCATTTTTATTATGAATTCTCCTCACCAAGTAATAATTTTTTTTTCATGTTTTAAACCCCTAACAAGTACATGACTAAAATAGATTTTGCAGACAATTTTTTGTTTGTTTGATTAATTAATGTCCTATTAACAGCTATGGTCATGTAAGGACGGCCTCCCATGTATGCGGTGTGTTGCGTGTATGTTGTGCGAGGTGCGTGTTTTGGGAGACTGCAGTATATTCGTGTTGTATTTTCTTGTATAGTGGAACTGTTGCACTTTTTATAGTGCTATATCACTGAAGCATGCCGCCGAATACACCATGCAACACACCCCACCCAGTCACATTATACTGACAACGGGCGAACCAATTTTAGCTCTGCCACCAGACTACTTGCACAACAATGGCATCTGTCTTGACCCGGTCTTGGCTTAGTACCAGATGCATGTATATAGATACTAAATTCAATATAGCTTGAAGGAAAAGGTGCTGTGTGCCTGCATAAGATTCTTTGGTAGAATGACTTCAATCAAAATACATGCTGATTTATATCTAACTTCATTTTTACCTGATCCGACTCTTGACTACCAGTATGTATATACAATTTATATATATATATACCAAAATATATACAGAATTAAACCTACCTTCATTCATGGTTTAGAAATCATCAATGTAATTAAAATTATACCAGTAATTCCGTTCCACTACGATGCTCTATGAGACGCTCCAATACAAGATCTAACAACTCGCCTTTCAGCGCCACCTCAGCATGACATGGTTAGCCAATCATTGTGTTGCCTACAGAATCTTCGGTGTGGTTGGTTCATTCGAAAGTATAAACGGCTAACAGTATGTCCTGAGATGTTCCGATTCTAAGCCATGGGTCGTAATGAGGAGACCCAGAACAGGAAGTTGTTAGATCTTGTTTTGGAGCGTAACGTAGAGCATTGTTTTAGAGCGGAAATACAAGTCTAATTTTAATTAGATTGAGATATCCTATTTATAAACTTACCATCAAACTCAGCATTCCCTACTCCAACGATGATGATCGACAGTGGTAGTCCCGAGGCCTATAACAGAAGGTTGTGATTACTTACTGGAGGTAATATGTAATATCTGTAATAGACGTACTATCTTTGCCTTATCATATACAGTACAAGTTTACAGACAGTTTTCGTGATTCTAAACGATCGATAAGCATTACCCGTACTTCAATAGAGATCGATCGTATATACAGATCGTTACGTGGGTACATGGGCCTAACTTTTGGGTACGGCTTATATAACGGTGCGTCTTATACATGTACAAAACCTGAAAAAATCGTGAAAAAGACCTCTGCGGCTTATACACAGGTGCGGTTTATTGTCCGGAAAATACGGTAGTCATTCCGCATTTGCATATTGCAGAGTTATCTGTCCTTGTGGGTAGGTATCAATTGTAATTATCCTGCTTTTATAAGAACAACATCAAAAGTATTTGTTTTAGGGTTTAGCTCACGATAAAGTTAAGTTACAATGGATTCCTACCCACAAGGGCATATAACTCAGCAATACGCAAAAGATATTAAAACAGTTTGTTTTATTGATTCAACAAGAAGTCATACTTTTTTAACCTACCCAAAAAACTACTTTAAAATTAATTATTTTGGTATCAAATATCGTAATTGACCCAATAAGTGCCCATGTCCCTATAAACGCCCCTCCAACATGAAAGCTTCAGTTTCAATTGCATCGGGCATAAATTAAGACCAAAACTGTATAGGTTTGCAACGACCTGAGTGCTTATTGGGTTGAATACAGTATGTCCAGAAAGACAAATTATGAATTCATTTGCAGTTTAACCATAATGAGTCCATGACTTACATGTACGATGGCCTCTATCGTGTTGGGTAAATCGGTGATCACACCATCGGTCAGAATCAGCAGCACAAAATAGTTGTTACCATCTCTCATAGACGAGGCAAATCTGAGAAAAACAAAACAAAACATTGTTACTTAAGTCAAGCACATACTTTGTAAAGCTTGTTATGGAGGACACCAACCAAATCCAATTTGAAGAGTTCTCTGCCCTTAGGAGTAGGTATTTCCCGTTACCTTATAAGTTTATCTAATAAAATTACATACCATAACAAGCAATATCCACTTACAAGAGCAAGCAACTCTTCAAAAACCGATGAAATCAGTATTTCTTATTACCGTACAACCACAAGCATTTTATCATTTAATTTTACCTCGTTACATGCGTTATGACAGGTGCAAAGTTGGTCGGTCCATAAAGCTGGACTTTCTGTAACGCTCCGTAGTACGCCTGCATTATACCTGGTATTCCAGCACAGTATGGATTAGCGGAATTAAAATTCTGCAAGACAACATGTTCTCTTTTAATCTTCAATGAAGTGGTAAAATTACTTCAGATGTTTTAAAAGTACAAGGTGCAGCATCTTGGATTAGAGTTCATTTGATAACAGCCATAAAAGTTTTAATTGTAAGAATACATTTAGATGGATTTCAAATTCAAGGAGAAAGCATCCATTTTGTTCAAACAGCTTCACATGTTCTTATAAATCATAAACTTAAAATCATTCACCCCTAAAGACACATTTAGACTCTTCTAAATCAAAGACTAGACCAGTCCATTATGGAATGTCAGGGGTGAATAAGTTAATTAACTTATTACTGGGCACATACAGTATTTGAATCAATAAGCAACCCCTTCCCTATTAAAGTCCTTTCCCTCAAGTTAAATAATATTGAATTCACATTTTGTGAAATGCAGAATGAAAATATAAATAATCTTTTTGTTTCTTTTTTTTTTCTTCAAATTGATCTGTCACTAAATTAACTTTAGATTTTTGGGAAAGTTCTAAAGATACCATTAAAGTGAATAGTCGGGCAAAGAAAACCAGTCTAAATTCGTTCATTGGCCTTCCAAAAGTTCTCACATATTAATACGACGGCCAAGTTCTGCTTACGTTTCCCAGTTCTGACCATTAAAGTAAAGGAAAGTTGAAAGCACTGAAAGCGAGGCTGCGTGTAAATGTAACCACGGACATAGTCAGCCGGGAGGACATTTTGGGATTCCTTTACTTTAAATTAATTTCTTCGTACGCAGATAGATTTTGGCGAGAGATTTTATTTTTCTATTTCATAAGAAATTATACTGGATACATTCACACCATTTTTACCGACTTTAGCCATCCTTGCTTGACTGTTCACTTTAAGCACTCTAGAATTTGCTAAATTTTCTATGAACCCAGGGTATTTATTGGCTTGAATATGGTAAAATGTTTTGAAATTTGTATTTTGTCTCGACTTACTACTGGAAACTCATGAGATACTGAACCGTCTGGAAGTTTCGCTCCAAATCCCAGAACTGGAAACATTTTGTCACTATGAAAACAGAAAACCACAAAGCCTCAGATAGTATTTGTATTGCTTGACATCATGGAGTGTGTTACTTTAATAACCTACAATCTCATTAAAGTCATTAGTTGGTCCAGTGGCACTAAAATTGTTTTTTCTTCGATACATTACTTCATTCCAGGAAAACAAAAGTCATATTCAGTATGTATTTCTGCAGATATAAAAATTGTTGTGATATTGACTTAGAACAGAATTTTTTTTTAACAAATTAAAATTCTCAATATGGTTAGAAGTCTATATGATTTATCTATTACTAATAATACTAATGACAATATTAACCTGGTTATAATAAATTGATTCAGAAGAGAAAGGAGTAGATACCGGTAGAACATATTTCAGTGGTCATCAGTGGTTGCAACATATTACCACAATTGCTCCATCTCTGGGTTGCAAGTTTGAATCCCTGGTGGGGCAGTGGCCAGGTACTGACTGCTGGTTTGTGGTTTTTCTCCGTGTACTCAGGTTTTCTTCCACCAACAAACCTGGCACATCCTTAAATGACCCTGGTTATTAATAGGATGTTAAACTAACAAACCCAAGGTCACACAGAATGTAAAACATTCTCTGATTTACCACGAACATTACCTGTCGTAATCCTGTATGATCTCCCCGACAGCCTGTATGGCTGATCCATACTGGTTTGGCTGGTATGGACTATTATAGTGGAGAGATGTGGGGGAGGCAGGGTTACCATTGGAGGCCGTGAAATCTATTGCTACTGTAAAGTTAAGTTGTGTTCTGTAAAACGAGAGGTAACAAAACAGTGATGATGTCAATTATATATAAAATACACCAAAATAAGAGATAAAAGGGGCAATAACTCCAAAAAAAAAACCACCGATGAGGAATTACTTGTATAATGGAAAATTACTGATACAATAGATAGATACAGTAAGAAAAATTGATACTAAGGAAATTCTCACAAAATACTCATTTAATGTCAATAGATAAATCCTTGGAACATTCATTCTTCATGAGATATTACTGCCACATTTATTAAATATCAAAGGGCAATAACTCTGAAAAATATACCCCAAAAATTATATATTTGTGGAACATAAACAATGGGCTATTAATGCCAGAACAGAGAATACCAAGCAGAAAAACAAGAAATTACTCACTTAAATATCATCAAAAGGCAATGGCTCTGAAGAATAATAATTCTCAGGGATACATTGAGGGAAATATATCTAACAGAATTTATATGGATACTTAGTGTGAACATACACTTACCCTCCTTTTACATAATCCAGAAATGATGGGTGGATCTCTATCTTACAATTCGTCAGAGTTACCTGTGGGATAATAAATATTACATTGTTAAAGATGTCTGACTGTGATCAAGAACATAAATAACAAGGAAAATAAAAGGGGAATAACTCACCTGTCCAAAATAAAAGGGGAATAAATCACCTGTCCAAAATAAAAGGGGAACAACTCAACCGTCCAAAATAAAAGGGGAATAACTTACCCGTCCAAAATAAAAGGGGAATAATTCACCCGTCCAAAATAAAAGGGGAATAACTCACCTGTCCAAAATAAAAGGGGAATAACTCACCTGTCCAGAGTTTTTATAATTTTTCTTCTTTGCTTTCTTTTTAGGATTTATAACCTGAAATATAAAACCACTGTTATCATGCATAATCTAAATCTGGAACATTTATTGAGTTTAAACACACCATTAGTACCAAAACAATATGAAAATTTAAGCTACATTTTACATTATTATCTACAGGTACAATGTATATACAGGCCCAAATTTCTCAAAACAAAAGTGTGCAGACTTCAGTAAAAATTTGGTTTTGTTTCCTTATATAATGACTTTAATCATTTTTTTGAAGAAATCAGGGCTATGTCTAAAAATATTTATTAAATTTGAAAACATTAATCTCTGTAGTTGTTTCATTGTTTTTTCTAGAGAAACCCAATGACATTTACAGTAAGACACTGCTATAACAAACCTCTGGCTGGGGACCAATGAAATTACTCCGTTGTAAGCATACCTCTGTAGTTCGGTATTCTTTTTTTAGTTTTTTTTTTTAGTTTAAACAAATTTTATTTGGACAAAGTCAAAAGGAATTAGGCACAAGTTATACAACTTAGGTTGCCCTCTCCCAGATATATTATAGGAAACTTAGCGGAGAATGAAAGTTACTTAGTTATAACCATGAAATCATTGTAAGCATATTTGTTATAAACATGTTTTATTGTATAACGATAAGTCATAAGCTAACCTGTATTCTCTAAACAAGCAACAAAGAAAATTGAAAATGCTATATTTCAAGATTTTAAGTGTGTATACCATATATACCATATTCGACCCAATAAGTGCTCATATTCCTATAAGCACCCTCCTCCTTTTTGAAGCCTCAATTCTAATTGTCCAAGCATAAAGACCAAAGCTACACGAAACTGTATAGGTTTGCAATAATTTTGTCTAATTATGTACTTTTTCATTTTGTCAAACTTTTAAAGCACTGGGCGCTTATTGGGTTGAATACCGTATATTGATTATGATATTATAGTATACTTTGTTTACTTAATTATCAAGCCAGTCCCCCTACTCTGTCTGGTGTGCATTTTGAAGCCGCCATGGCAGCCCCACCTGACTATAAAAAATTCAGAAATCGTAAGAAAAAATAAAGAAGATGTTTTACAGAAATCAGAATATTTGGATATTAAAGCGGTAGGCGGAATATCAGTCTCAAAAGCGGTAGACTTCCACCTGAATCGGTAGAATTAACATTTCTGATTATACTGAAGTCTATAACACATGCTTCCTCCCTTTCCCAGGCAATAATTGCAGCTTAATTAACTGCCTGATGACTAATTACCATGCAAGGGTTACTTGTACTTGCATATACATGGATGCTGAAGATGTTTTCTCTCTGATTGTCAACTTGCTCATTTCTCGATCAGTTTTTTTTTTTAATCTTTTTTATGATAACTATACATAACAAAGAAATTTGATAATACATGTAAAGATCTCTTGGCTTTTAATATCATTAAAATCAACATGTCATCGAAAACAGAGAAAATATTAAATGCACATTGGACTCTGTAGAAAACATCTTTTTCAATTTAAAGCTATAATACTTCACATAAAGCATGCAGATTTTACTGCTGAAGAATGAAAATAAAACTAGATACTTATTTTTAATGTTTATAGAAGTATAGTACCATGTAAAGTTCACCTTTGAATGCTTGTAAAATAGGTTTAGCCTCTAGACCAAAATGTTTGTTTTGAATACATGGCACTACATATTACATAGGTGATTCAAGTATATTCAAAATGCATGCTAAATATTGGTATTAAAGGTGACTGGTAAATATTGTAAATATATATCTAATGATAATTATTTTTTTGGCGTTTTTTGTGCTAGACATTTTGCAATAAAATATGGTTGCGCTTATATTTTTTTTACATTACTTAAGCTATTATTATGAATGCCTTAATTCTTCACTAGAATTTGAATGCACAACAAAATAAGTACATTTACTGTAAAAGCATATGATAATTATAATTTAAACAAATTACTGAACATGCCAGGGGGAACATATACATAAAATAGAGACAAAAATTGCAAGGAAACATTCTGCCAAAGATTTCATGCATACCTAAAAAACCACAATTGCAGAAAAAGTCTTAATTCAAACCGAAATTTTAAAAGTGTGGTAAACTTTTGCTGAACTTTTAACAAATAATGCCATGCATTGATATAACTACAGGTATTTGCACTGGTATCTAACTATAACATGTGCAATACATACCTCTCGTGTGAACGGCTTCACAAAAAGAAAAATGTGGCGCATGGATTTTTTGTTTTAAACACATGTACAAACACAATCTTAATAGCACTACACTGATGTTGTGAAACATAACATAGAAGAATTTTATGTTTAAAACGATCTTCCACGGTTGTGAGACTTGAACTGATGATAAAATATGAGTTATCTTCCCTTGAAATCACTTCTGTTACATGTAATACATACTCCATTTTTTCTCAATAGCTCTTTTAGTCATTATTCCTGCCAGTTTTCAGGAATAAAGGCATGCATAAATTTTGAGATAATCAATAATGAGATTTTCACTATCTTTATCAGGATTTATGCTGACTGAATGTCGTCATCAATTAGGGGTAAATGACAAATTCAACAAACATTTCTTTCTAAGATAGATCTTATGCATAAAATGATAGTAATAAAAACTTGACCAGATTTAAATCAAACTTTGTAAAAATTTGACTTTAAAATGACATTTCATGTATTTGTAATTTTCAAAATCCACAAAGATTTTGATTTTTTTTCTACCCCTAAAATACTAAATTAAAGTAAATTATTCATGATTTACCTGGTGACTACCCGAGCCTCGTGTCATCTCCCGTAAATTTGTGGTAAACTCCCCTATCAGGTCATGGCTGCTGAACAAGAAAATTACTTCTATTACATTTAATAAAAACTAAAATTGAGAGAAATGTTAAAGATGCTCCACCGCTGACAAAAGGTATTTTTTCTCTATCAAAAACAGGAACAGACGATTTAGTATTTTTCTTCGGTTACAAAAGTTACTTACTTTACACCATTACCACCATTGAAAAGTTTGTGCTTCTAATTTTATTTTTAAGTTAAAAATATAAAAGATAATTATTTGCATCCCGAAAAAATTCCATGGCACTATATCCTATATAGAATGAAGGACTGATTTTGCATGCACCAAAGGTAAAATCAATTATTTTATATCATTTTTAGTGTTAATTAGACATATATATAAAGGATTAAACACCAATCATTGTTCAAAGATGAATATCATTTAAGCGCTGTCGGCGGTGGAGCATCTTTAAGCATAACAAATATCTATTAATTCAAATTACTTTCATATGAATTTTTCTAATACATGTGTATTTTTTTTTTAATTTTGAATATTTTAAGAATTTAATTGTTCTTTAAGAGAAAAAATTAATACAAGGTATTCATTTTTATCTTTTGGCTATGTATGTAGTATACAAATAACTAACTAAGGTTTAAAAATTTTAATAAAATGTGAGAAATATTATTGCCTAGAATGTAAAATTGACAGAGACCATTTTAATACATGACAATTAGATAATGTAAACAACCTACCCTCCATCACCGTCCCAGTCAAAACATTCCACTTTGATGGTCCTGTATAAACAAAATAAATCAAAATGTCATGTACAATATACAGCCACGATTTGTCTTAAACTGTCTAACTCAGTAAACTGTTTCAAGAAAAAGGGACTTTCAAGAAAAATGTTTTTATTTTGCTTGTTTTATCCTAAATCTGAATTTCATAGGGTTTCCAAAAATAAATTGTTTGCAGATTCACACAGTATATTTTTTTTAAAATCACAAACTTGCCTTTGACCTTTGACATATCTCACTCACCTATCAGAGTCTGCATTACATAAAGCCTGGGCAGTGACTAACATTTGACCTCTCTCACTCACCTATCATAGTCTCAGTTACAAAAAGCCTAGGCTATAATTGACATTTGTAATTGACATTTGACCTATCTAACTCACCTATCATAGTCTCCGTTACATAAAGTCTGGGCTGTAATTGACATTTGACCTATCTCACTCACCTATCATAGTCCCCATTACATAAAGCCCGAGCTGTGATTGAAAATGGCCGCCACGTGGGATTAAGAGTATTTTTGATGACTTCTGTCTTATGGACTGTGGTAAAACTGAAATAAAATATAACATACTTAAACTGCATTTTTAATTAAAATTGATTGAAATTATTGTATTAAATGAATAGCACAAACACAAGGTATCTCCACTTATAGACTTAAGGCAAATAGTTGATATTTCGAATATTATTTATAAGAGTCATTAAAAAGTGCCTGTCTTGTTAGTGGTAAACACATTTGGTGCTGTAACCCAGAAGTTTAGAGCTATAGTAATGATAACTTTCGGACCTCAAACATATTTGGTGCTGTGACCAAGAGGTGGAGAGCAAATGATAGAATTTCGGACCTTAAACACATTTGGTGCTGTGACCAAGAATTTGAGAGCTAGTGATGATGATTTCAGACCTCAAACATATTTGGTGTTGTGACAAGAGGTGGAGAGCTAGTGATAGAATTTCAGGCCTCAAACACATTTGATGTTGTGACCTAGAAGTTGACAGCTAGTGAAAAATGACAGCTAGTGATAGAATTTCAGATCTTAAACACATTTGGTGCTTTGACCAAGAAGTTGACAGCTAGTGATAGAATTTCAGGCCTCAAACACATTTGGTGCTATGACCAAGAAGTTGACAGGTAGTGACAAAATTTCAAACCTCAAACTCATTTGGTGTTGTGACCAAGAAGTTGACAGCTAGTGATAGAATTTCAGACCTCAAACACATTTGGTGCTGTGACCAAGAAGTTGACAGCTAGTGATAGAATTTTGGTCCAAACACATTTGGTGCTGTGACCCGGAGGTAGAGGGCAGTTGATAGAACATCTAGATTACCTTCAAGACTCACCTATTATCTTCGTTTGCTCTGTGGAATACAAGAAAAGGATCTGATTTTCCCAGGAAATCTTTTTTATCGAGATGGGTTGCACAGAAATGCATTGTTACACTTTCCTGTAACAAAACAGAGACATGATGAAATGTACACTGCAAGGTAACAAGTAGGCATGCTTTAATTGATTTCCATAATAGATATGAGTCAAAATGATTGTTTTAACACTCCTATCTACCTTATAAAGGTCAGAGAAATCATTATATTTGGAAGTAAACACGCAATCACGTGATCACTAGTTACCCATAATACACCTTCATATTTTGGCCAATGGCATGAATGAGGTATAAGCATGTGACTTTTTTTACTACAAAAACCGCGTGTTTTGTACCATTTGGGGGAATATCCCCCGCTGATTATGGTTTCATTTCCAAAGTTGTGAAAGAGATTGAATTTCTTAAATATATATTTGCATTTATCTTTTTACCAAAGTGTTTGTTATATAAAGGCATAACAAATTTTTTATTATGGTTTTAATGGCCATGTACAATTAATATTGGTTCAATCTATGGGTGTTAATCCCCCGGGACGTGGTTATATCTCCAAAGTCGGAAACCGCATTGGAATTCACAAATATGAAGGTGTATTATGGGTAACTAGTGATCATGTGATTGCGCGTTTACTTCCAAATATAGTGATTTCTCTGACCTGTTATAACACATTCTGCGCTGAATTGTTTTATTGTACATGTAAAGAACCTATCAGCTATAGCCATTTAACTACTGTAAATAAATGCTCTTTGTATTATTACAATTTTTGTTTAGCCATATATATTTCACCAATTCAATTTTTAGCATTGATTACAATTTTAGTTCAAACACAGTATCAATATCATCATTAAACAATACCTTGCAGGAACTGACTTCTTCAGCTCTAACTGAAACAAACAAAATTTCACACATTTTACATTTTTCTTTTTTCTTTTTGGCAATCTAGCTTAAAATTAATTTAAAAAGTTTCACAAACTATAATGTTTAGGTATTGTATTTCGCGGGTTTAAAATTTAATGATTTACTTATTTGCAGGGGTTTATTTCTATGAATAATCTTTGAAGCCAGTTGAAAGTGTCATTCACGTGTTGGGACAGGTATCAGTGAATATGATATGTAAAACTATTATAGTTGAAAAATGGTGTTATTATGTGAATTGAGGTGAACCCTTCCCCACCCCCCCACCCCCACTCCCCTTCCCCACCCCCAGTATTTATATTGTATGTAAAAGAAATAAAAATACTTACTTATAATCTGGCCAGGTGTTCCTTTTAAACCCCTGTAATGTCAGATAAAATAAAATACTGAGGTACATGTATTTTTCGGCATATCTATCCAACAAAGTTCATAACAAGAATGTATGTGCTTGTCACAAAATGGAGATCAAAGCCAAAAGGACTTTCTGGCTTCATATCTCACATGGATAATTCAGTGACAACCATGACGTATTCTCGTTTGATTATTTCAATAAATTTCTTCCTTAGAATTTTTCCTACTTTCAGGACTGTGTCTCCCACAACAATGGTTAAAATGAAATGTAATTTAAAATTCCTTTCATACATTCTTTTAATTTAAATCTAATTCCTAAATTCCCAAAATCCTTTCATTCTCTGCAAGTCATTATACACCCAGTTAAACAAAATTTGTTTTTCTTCACCCAAGGATGCTTTAGGCAAGATATAAACAAGAGGCCCATGGGCCTTTACGGTCATCTGACTTATGGCACAAAACAACAAAGTCAGAGTATAAAGTAGTGGTTAATAATTAATTAATATAAGCAATACAAGGAACTCTTTTGTTGAATATTTTAAGTTTCTGAAATAGGTAAAGGTCATTTGTTGAACAAACTTGGTAGCCCTTCATCCATTTATAGTTGTAACCCATTCAAGGATTAAGGCGGAGTAAGATTATAAAGCCAAATTTCAGCAAAGCTCCCATTTTGGACCCCCATGTTTGCATGCTGTTTGCCATCCCTTGAAACCCCTATAGATCAATTTTCGTTGAGATCAGAGACCGAAACCTGAAAACATGAAGTGGGCCAGTGGCCATCTTGGATAACCAAAATCTTTATATAAAATATGATTGTCCTTCCCTAATGATGTTTTACACCAAATATGGAAAAAAGCCACTCAAGAGTTAAGGAGGAGTAGGATTTGAAAGATAAATTTCATTGAAGTTCCCCCTTCTGAGCCCCAACCCTCTGTCCCCAGGGGTCAGACCTAACTCGTTCATATAAAATATGATTGTCCATCCCAAATGATGTTTCACACCAAATATGGATGAATACCATCCAAGGATGAAGGAGGAGTAAGATTTTAAAGCTTAAATTAAGAAAATTTGCCCTTTTGGGGCCCCGCACCTCTGCCCCTAAAAGTCGGACCTATCTCATTTACATAAAAAATGATTGTCTTTCCCCAATGATGTATCATACCAAATATGGATGAATTCCATCCAAGGATGAAGGAGGAGTAAGATTTTAAAGCTTAAATAAAGAAAATTTGCCCTTTTGGGGCCCCGCCCCTCACCCCTATCGGACAGACCTAACTCATTTATATAAAAAAATGATTGTCTTTCCCCAATGATGTATCATACCAAATATGGATGAAATCCATCCAAGGATGAAGGAGGAGTAGGATTTTAAAACTGAAATTAAGAAAATTTGCCCTTTTGGGGCCCCACCCCTCAGCCCCTAGGGATCGGACCAGGCTCATTTATATAAAATATGAATGTCCTTCCCCAATAATGTTTCACAACAAATATGGATGAAACCAATCCAAGGATGAAGGAGGAGTAGGATTTTAAAGCTTAAAATAAGAAAATTTGCCCTTTTGGGGCCCCAACCCTCAGCCCTAGGGGTCGGACCAGGCTCATTTAATTAACATATAATTGTCTTTCACGAATGATGTATCATAACAAATATGGATGAAATCAATCCAAGGATGAAAGAGTAGGATTTTAAAGCTTAAAATAAGAAAATTTGCCCTTTTGGGGCCCCACCCCTCAGCCCCTAGGGGTCGGACCAGGCTCATTTATATAAAATATGATTGTCCTTCCCCAATGATGTTTCACACTAAATATGGATGTAATCCACTCAAGAGTTAAGGAGGAGTAGGCTTTTGTATAAATAGTCTTACGCACGACGCAGGGCGCACAGCGACGGCGCATGACGACGGACAAAACATGATGACAATAGGTCATCCTGACCTTCGGTCAGATGACCTAACAAGCAATATGCTTAAATTCAAACAGCATAAAGATGTGAAGGAATTTGCTATCACATTCCAGTAAATCCCTTGTAAGGCAAGGGCTATATACAAGTTCTATGGTCTATTGAGCAAAGATCAGCAATATACAATTAATGGTAGGAAAAAAAATTCCTTTCCCCAAATTTCTTCAGATTAATCAAGCAGACATAATGTCTTTCTTTCTATGCATACCACCGGTAAAATATTACATGTACAGTGCTAAACAATCTAACTCACGTCATTGGCTTTTCCAGTTTTCCTCCGAGGGCACTGACAATTTCTCCCAGCGTACATTCCAGCCTTCCTAAGAAGTCCTGAGGATTGGATTTCATCAAAGAGATGAGTTATTACAAAAGTTTTACATTTCTACTACAGGTCATATATAGATTGTAACATTTTCAAAATTTTTCGTAAAGGAGAGTACTTCTGTAGCTATACAAAATGAATATGGAATTTATTCTTTTCAAATTCTAAAACTTGATATCGCAAAAGTCTGTAGCAGAATTATGTTGCATTTCTTACATACATTTTGTATAAATATCTGTAAAATTTTAATTTTGGGATCTGGTGTTTACATTTAGAGGTCAATAATTCAATACGATGCATATAAGTCATAAATAATCGCAACAGAATGTTATTGTGTATATGTCGTATATAGTAAATATAATATTATCAACAATGGTTTACAAAATGCCTGAAGTTTTGGGAAAATTAAGAAACTTTTAACCATGCTTTGCTAGCTATAGTTTCTAACATTAACTGGTACTCACATTGAAGTATTTTAATACTTACATGTGCATCTAATCTTTGACTAGGAGAATCAACATCATATCTGAAAAAGAATAAGAATTACGTTACATACTTATTAATCACTTCTTCTACTGAGAAATTATATTTTAATAGAGAAAACACATTAAGAACTTTTAAGAGTCCAGATACCCTTATAGTTATGATATATATATATGAAATAGTGTTTAGTATGAAATTCCAACACCTCACAGGAGACTGAGACTCAGGACAAGATAATGTGCTGAAGGACGTAAAAAAAGGGTGGACGAAGGGACAAACAGACAAAATATATACCAAACTATAGACTTCTCAATTTTTTGCAAATGGTGGTAACTCAAACTAAGTGGATAACCCTTTTAGACATATCAAAGAAACATAATTTAACAAAGGATGACAATTTATTGACTCGTGCCCTATCCGGGACTCAACTCCACGATCTACGGCACCCAATCCCCTAGCCAAACATACCTGTGCCTTTTACCACCGCCTACATTCACGTCCCCAAAAAGGACGTTTCAATGATGAAATGATAGTCGGTTCGATATGCTGACATGATAATTATGAAAGTTGTCAATTAGATTATCTGAATTCCGGGATCGCATTGTATATACACGGATACAAATTGTACACATATTTATATAATCCTCAATGGAGAACAATTTCAACAGAAAATTCAAATTAAATTAAGTGATAATGATTTGAGAATAACATAGGGTAGAGTGATATTAAGTCGGACACGATCTAGAGTCGGACATTTTTAACACGTCTTACCGTCCTTATTCCGGTTACCACGTTACAAAAAACGCTGTCTACATGCTAAATGAAGTATTGACTTTCTAGAGTTGTCTCCCGTTGATAACTTTCTCGTTTACATATTTTGCCAAGTCCGATCGCGAATAGTAGCAAAAGCGGTACATTTCACTGTGAGAGCGGGTAAAGTTTTGTGATTTCAAACTGATATGAGAAGTCATTTCTTTTGATTATTACGGCATGCAACTTAAAGCTGAAGTTTAGCTGTAAGATTTGTGTAAAACAAATGCAGAATTATCTTCAATTTGCCGATAGACACAGCATTTTATCTGATAATTTGGTTCAAAGTCGCAAACGTGATTTGATCTTGAGTCGGACACCAAAAATGTCCAAAACGATCATAAGTCGGACAGTGAATTTTAACATTATACCAGTGAATATATGTGATATATAGACATAAAGAGGTGCTGTAATTACCCTTTTTTCATCATATAAGTTTGAAACTTTCATCCCTTATTTTTTTTATAAATATTTCTTATCTATTTTTTATTTTCTAATCAGTCTTTTAAGTTTCCTTTCAGGTCACCATTGGTATTCTTCTTTAATTTTTAATCAGAATGTATGGCAGCGCACATTTTAGTAGAAAAACGTGTGTAGCCCAATGAATAAATTTTAAATATATATATACAACAAGATTTCTCATATTTTATTGGTGCCATCCTGTTGATTGTACAGTTACATAATGTACTTTGTAAAGCAAAGAAGTGATATCGAGTACGCAATACACGAATATTTTTACTTGTCCATCAAATAGACAATTTTCTCTGACATATCAATGGTATATATATCAAAACTCATTCTCTGAATCATTTATCTAAAATATCGGCAACACAAGCTACAATGTAGACACAGAAACTTTAATTTGGGATGGCCATGACTCATGATTAGCGCGGGAAAAGGATGTTGTCCATCCAGCCATCCTGGAATTTGGACACAGCACTTTTGGTTGTATAGTTTTCAATTCTTTTTAAAGTAATTGGAGCAGGTTCTGCATGTGTTTATTAGGAACACCGGAGTTGCTATTGGCAATCGTCAATTCCTGAAAATGTTTGTGCTTTGCAAAGGACAAAGTCTCCTAGCATCAAAAAATGTACAGTGTATTTCAGAATGGGTTTAGAGCGACAGGCATTTCTCCTTATTCAACTTATGCAACCACGATAAAACACAAACTCAGATTAGGCAAATACATATGTAGTTGTTTAATGATAAGGCCAGTGTGCTCGCCACGTCTGACCACGTAACATCGATACATAGCGCGTTTGAACTGCAGATCCCTTTCGTGGTTTGGTACGTCATGTTCTAAACTTTTACTAACATTGATAATTTTTCCCTGGAATCTTAGAAATAACTGAATATACTTTCAAGGAAAATGTTATGTTAAAACATATAACAACCCAATTTCAAGCATTGTATGAAACAAAATCAATATACATTCCCTTATTAAAATTGACCGCAGTTTCTTTCGTTTTTCAGTCCATGAAATATCTACAA
This sequence comes from Argopecten irradians irradians, assembly GCA_004382745.1. Lineage (NCBI taxonomy): Eukaryota > Metazoa > Mollusca > Bivalvia > Pectinida > Pectinidae > Argopecten > Argopecten irradians. The sequence continues at coordinate 3,623,721 of SAYR01002433.1, forward strand.
CTATTGCGTCAGGCTCATTTGTTATACAAGCTATATTTATTGATTTCCCAGAGATACACTGTATGTAAGGTGGAAACATTTTGAAGTGAAGTATAGCCACATCTCGTGCCCGCAAACGCACGTGTATCTATTCAATGTCGGAGCAAATGTAATGTTGTAGCATACACAATACAAAATGCAAAGTCATGTGCAGTTTGCTTGACAGCTGGCGATATGTCAATTACCGAAAGTAATATGAACAACAAATTTCTTATTTAATGATCAATGACTAATATTTTTGATTCAGAATTGTATAAAATGTTAACTTAATCCGATTGTCCGACGTAATATCAAAGCAATCTGGACTGTCCGACTCAAAGTCAAATGCGTCCGACTCTCGATCGAATTGCAGGTTAGGTACTTTATTTGCTCTGTATTGTATCGTAAGGTAAAAAACGAGAGTATCGAAATGGAAATATGATACAGAAAGTGTGCTCTCTCGGACGGTACCCATTAGATTAATAGTGGTCTTCATATCTCGACGTACTGCTGTTCTGTACACAAAGGGTGTCCGACTTACGATCACTTTACCCTATCTGGCCCCAATTTCTCGAAACAAACTTAAGTCCAAAACTGACTTTATATAAAGTCTTCATATAAGTTTTAACTTAAATCTGCACTTTTGTTCGAGAAATTGGAGCCTGATATATATACTTACACTTCAAATTTCAGCTTTTGGCTTTCTTCAAAGAAGTAATTCATGGTGAATTTCTTAACAAATTGTGGGTTGAGACAGTTCTTGACCATTTCACTTCTTCCATACTGAAAAAAGGATAAACATTGAAAAGATCTAACGTTAGAATTAATATAAATGAAATTCAATGACTGCATAACCTACACAAGATGAAAACTAGAATTGAAGAAATTTCGGATATATTAGAGGATAAACATTGAAAAGATCTAACGTTAGAATTAATGTAAATGAAAGTCAATGACTGCATAACCTACACAAGATGAAAACTAGAATTGAAGAAATTTCGGACATACATGTATTAGAAATAAATGACTTAGGGATCACATCCTTAAAATGTACTAGGAGGGGACAGCCATACACTCTCATCCCTTATTTTGAGGAGGGTAGGAGGAGGGAAGGAGGAGAGGGGGCACAAAACATAAATCTTGATTGAAGAAGCTTGTAAAAAATGTTGACAGCATTTGTTAGGAATTGTGGTGGTCCATGTGGGGCAGAACTTTGCCAGATAATGATGATTGTTCGGTGGTTTTTCTCCTAGTACTCCAACTTTACACACAGTGGTTTTTCTCCTTGTACTCCAACTTTACACACAGACTTAAAATATGGCTTACTTTTTTCAACAGTTTTTCGTCCACAATTTGCATTTTGGTTCTCTAATATTAGCACCCCTCTTTTTATAGTTTAAATGCCCTGGGCGCTATTTCATCAGTATGAAACTACATACGGTGTTTGCCGCTGCAGAGATCGATTAAATGATGTTTTGTACGACTGTTTGATGCTTTTTAACATCGCTATGATGTTTTATATTACATGTAATTCACACGTATAAACTTGACTGCCGATTATTTCATTGAAATCACAGCGACAGGATTCTTAGATATACACATGTTGACCGTGTGTAACACGTGTGCAAGTTATATTTAGCAGTCATTCAGAAGATTGCTTTTTCCCTTTTTGCGGACATTTCTTTCACTCACATAATATTCAAATAATATATTTAACTTATTGTTTGATATTTGATGGTTTTTGACGTTTTAGTTATTATTTTCTTGGTAACAATCCTGCAGCAAATCGATAGCGAAATCAGTCCGCCATTGTGTTGTGACTGTAAACAACCACGCTTCAGTCGGCCGATTTTCCATGAATTAAACAATTTTACGATTGAACATGTATCTGGTACGTTATTATTTTTATCTTTATTATATTTTCATCACATATTTTATCGTTTAAACACTTTTACAGTGATACTTTCGATGTATAACTTTACTAAACCGCTATTGTGTTGCGCTAGTAAACAAACACGTTTCAGTCGGCGGATTTTCCTTGAATTAAACAATTTTACGAATGAACATGCATCTGATACGTAATCATTTTCATCTTTAATATATTTTCATTGCATATTTTATCTTTAAAACACTTTTACAGTGATTTGTTCGATGTATAACTTTACAAAACTGGCGAGTAAAACTTACGATTTTCACATGTGAATCACGACGTAATAATGCAAAAACATCGTCAGATTTTGGTTTTCGTTCACAGATAAGTCGCACTGGTGTATATGCCGCACTCCCGATTTTCAGGGAAAAAAGTAGCGGCTTATATTCCGGAAAATACGGTATACATATGATATATGCAAACAAATTTCTTCATGATGAAAATCACCTAGAACAGACATGTTATGTACTGTATATTGAAGTCTGCATTAACTACTTCACTTTTTTTCTACTTTAGGATTATAAAATAAATTGCTTTTAAACTATGAATATATATTCATGTATATTCAGTGTATATATTCAGTTTTGTTGAAAACAATGGAAATTAAAGTTTGCAAAATCATCCGTCTACTTCATGTTGTATATATATAAGCACAATTATATATTGGACCCAAATAATAATATTAATTAGTAAAGCAAATAAGTCAATATTTGTTTCCTTACCTCATAATAGGAATTTGTTCGTACATCTTTAGTGAACACAACAACCACGGGATCTGATTTAGAGAAAGCATCTTTGTCTCTTAAGTTTCTGCAACAAAAAAAAACAAACTTTAATGTATTGTGATAATAAATTTTCAATAAACATTAAAAACACTGTAAAGAAACTTTGTATCATATTCATCCTAATAAACATCCAGGGCATTTATGAACATTGGAAAAATGAATAAGGGGTTACTTATAGAAGTATGAACCTGGACCAGAATTCAACTTGCAAAAGAAATCAAATAAAGAAACCTTAATTATAATACAGGGTTTTCATATTTTCAGTCTTCATTTAATATGAATTGAGGTAAATGAAATTGAAGCCTATCCTAAGATATAGGAGGAGGGCTACTTATTGGGATGGGAGTGCATATTGGGTCAAATAGAGTAGTTTATATTGTCAAATTTACATCAACATCAAGGCATACACAGCACTTGATCTATGTGTAATTTGCAATGTTAACATTGGTTTGCTTTGCTGTCTATAGCCTGAAGGGTTCTGAAGGGATCATTACTGCCTGATCCACAAGGTGCATTAAATATATACATGTACCTGTATGTTGATGACTAGAGATCGGTCCATCACAAGCACAATATCTCGTGAATTAGATCATGAAAATTACTCAGTCTCTATACAATGTATATTTTTTATGCATAGAAAATAAAAAGCACCCCCTTCTGTAAATTATCCATTCAAAATATACAGATTGGGCGATACATATTTACTTCAAAGTCATTTTATGTGATCCTACTTCTTCGGGATTTTCCACTTGGCAATAGAGAATGACAACAAGATAGGTGTACACGTACAGCTACAGTCAAGTATTTTTGCTTAAAGTGAAAGTAGACATGTTCTATACGCTATATATAATTTTTTTGTAATATCTTCAATGCCATGAATTTGACAAGGTTAATATTATGCTATAACACTTCTTTTTTGGTAATTCAATACATGCAATAAACAATAGAGAAAGAAACACATATTTCTACTTCTACATCTCGATCATAATGACCACCTTTAACAGAATGAAGATTATGTCATATGGTGGTGTGCTAAATACTAAGGATTGAGCGGATTTAAAAAAAAAGAAAAAAAGGGAATTTTTATGGTAGTTTTGTGAGGGCTGTTTTGAAAGATTCGAGTTTGGTGATTTTACAAATATCTGGAGGTAAATTTTTCCAATCCGATATTGTTCGTAGGAAAAATGACTGGTTTTTTTTTTTACTTGAGTTTTACATGAAGGGACCTGGAAGGTATGAGCGTGGGAGTGCCTGGAGAGACGAGTAGGAGCTACAAGTGTGTCCTTGGATATGGGGATTCGATCATGCACTATCTTGAAGAAAGTGCAGAGGCACATATCCTTGCGTCACTTCTCTAAGGCTGGCCAACCCAGACTGCTAAGCATTGAGCTGACACTGGACATGTTCCTGTGTCCTTTGGTGACGAAGCGGGCTGCCCTATGTTGGACCATCTCTATCTGGTGTATGTCAGTCTTTGTGTATGGGTCCAAAGCACAACAGGCATATTCTAAAGATGGTCTTACTAGGGCCTTGTAGGCATTTTCTTTCAGAGATGTGATTCACTAAATATTTCCTGATTGCATTAATATTGTTGTGCTGCGGTCTTAGGTTTTGCTTAAAATTAATTTATTAACATAAGTATGAATACAGCTATATACAATATTTCTTTGAGAGTTAAATCCCACGAGTTCACAGTTACGGTGATGTTAATCTATAACAACATTTGCACTTGATAATATTATTTCACAATACAAATTCTACCTGTCTACAGCTGTACAGTGTATGGAAACTGGGCATCCCCTCGTAATGTTTGATTTTAAGAATTGAAAATATTAGAATTAGATTTTATCTTCATCGCAGTTTATATCCATAAAAAATAAAAAGACAACTGAATGATAGGCCTAACTATGCATGAATTAGTTGACAAACTTCGTTGACCGCCGTCAAAACGTCGTTTCAATGTATAAGGAAAAGACGTTATGTCGTACCACTGATATGATCAAGATTTCTTTGTCGACATCCATAGTTTATTATTTTACAAAATAATGAATAAATGAAGCAACATACTTGCAGGCGACGCTAATTTCCACCTGTGAAGAAGGAGCCACTGCAGTTCCTGCTTGAAAGGTAGCCATATTTGTTCTGAGTCTCATTAACGCTTAAATCTAAAATTAATAGTGAAAACGGATGAAGGAATATAAAAATCCGGATAGCATTTAGTACGGCAAAATAAATGGTTTGTTAATTTTAAAATTATTTACTTGAATATATTTATATGTTGGAGATAAATCTAAGAGTATTCTACATAAAGAGAAAGTACACTAAGATGATGTGTTATATCTCTATAACATAAAAAACATACTGTAATCAAGTTAATCATTGTAATTTATTTTTCTACCTGTAATTTCACTTTTATTGATAGACGCTTTTCTCTAAGAAATTATTATTTACGCGATTGTATCAACCAATCGAATGCGACGTTATAAACGGCGGTGTCATTTTCATACATTATGGGCTGATAATTTTGACAAAATTTCTTTGTTTTGCAAGTAAACTTAGTATTATAAATAAATTTCTCAACCTAGATTGGAACGTTTTTGATTTAAACATATTTTATTGCAAAATGCGCAATGGGAGTGGGCACAAGTTATACAACTTATATAAAGCCCGTTCCCAAAAATAATAAAACATTCAAATTACATAGACAAGATGGGATTTACAAGAAAAGATATACATAATATATAAAGTTGTATTTGAGACAGAGACGGAGGGAGAGAGTGAGGGAAGAGCGAGAAAGAGAGAGGTGGGGGAGGGAGAGAGCTATTTTATAACCAGTACGCTCCTCAAGGTGTTAATTTCAACTCGTAATATACTATTATTTTAAAATCTAAAATCTACCCCTCCGATAAAGACGACAGAAGTTCTAAACCACTTTTCTTAACTTTCGACTTCTCAATGCTCAAAGTTAAGAACGTTTTTAATGTCTACGGTATTCATAAACCATACTTTTCAGTCAAATATCATTACCTAACCAAAATAAAATGTTTTTATATACACAATAGACGAATTATAACTATGAATATCTTTTCGGCCTAGGCTGACACGCAAAGAAAAAAATAGCTGCAAAATGACGTAACTTTGGAAGACAGACGGCAGATTCTTGAGAGATGGTCGTCGTCCGAACGGATCGAGTGAATATTGATCAATGAATGCAGGTGTTATCATTTGTTCCATTGTTAATCCAGACCGATGACCAGACATGATCGTCAGTCCATTAAGAAGCAATGTGTTTTCTGATATTTATCTAAATAGGGTTACTTCAGGTCATCTCCCTGGTGATGTAATCTAAATACGGTTACTTCAGGTCATCTCCCGGGTAGTGTAATCTAAATAGGGTTACTTCAGGTTATCTCCCTGGTCATGAATCTAAATACGGTTACTTCAGGTCATCTCCCGGGTGATGTATCTAAGTACGGTTACTTCAGGTCATCTCCCTGGTGATGTATCTAAATACGGTTACTTCAGGTCATCTCCCTGGTGATGTATCTAAATACGGTTAATTCAGGTCATCTCCATGGGGATGTATCTAAATAGGTTAATTCAGGTCATCTCCATGGGGATGTATCTAAATACGGTTAATTCAGGTCATCTCCCTGGTGATGTATCTAAATACGGTTAATTCAGGTCATCTCCCTGGTGATGTATCTAAATACGGTTAATTCAGGTCATCTCCATGGGAATGTATCTAAATACGTTTACTTCATGTCATCACCATGGTGATGTATTTTATACCATTACTGCAGGTCATATTCCTGGTGATGTAATCTACAAAGGGTTATCTAAATATGGTTACTTCAGGACATCTCCCTGGTGATGTTATCTAAATAGGGTTACTTCAGGTTATCTCCCTGGTGTTGTAATCTGAATATGGTTACTTTAGGTCATCTCCCTGGTGATGTATCTAAATATCGTTACTTCAGGTTATCTTCCTCGTGATGTTATCTAGATACGGTTAATTCAGGTCATCTCCCTGGTGATGTATCTAAATACGGTTACTTCAGGTCGTCTCCCTGGGAATGTATCTAAATACGGTTACTTCAAGTCATCTCCTTGGTGATGTATCTAAATACGATTAATTCAGGTCATCTCCCTGGTGATGTATCTAAATACGGTTACTTCAGTTCGTCTCCCTGGTGATGTATCTTATACCATTACTGCAGGTCATCTTCCTGGTGATGTAATCTACAAAGGGTTATCTAAATATGGTTACTTCAGGACATCTCCTTGGTGATGTTATCTAAATAGGGTTACTTCAGGTTATATCCCTGGTGTTGTAATCTGAATAGGGTTACTTTAGGTTATCTCCCTGGTGATGTTATCTAAATAGGGTTACTTAAGATTATCTCCCTGGTGTTGTAATCTGAATAGGGTTACTTTAGGTTATCTCCCTGGTGATGTTATCTAAATAGGGTTACTTCAGGTTATCTCCCTGGTGATGTTATCTAAATAGGGTTACTTCAGGTTATCTCCCTGGTGTTGTAATCTAAATAGGGTTACTTAAGGTTATATCCCTGGTGATGTAATCTAAATAGGGTTACTTCAGGATATCTCCCTGGTGATGTTATCTAAATAGGGTTACTTTAGGTTATCTCCCTGGTGATGTTATCTAAATAGGGTTACTTCAGGTTATCTCCCTGGTGATGTAGTCTAAATACGGTTACTTTAAGTCATCTCCCTGTAGTCCGCTCAACCTGCCTATATTATTAGGCTTTTTTTCATTTTTTTTTTGCCTAATAAAAAAGCCTAATAATATAGGCAGGTTTAGCGGACTAATCTCCCTGGTGATGTAATCTAAATAAGACTACTCCAGGTCAGCTCCAAGACTGACGGACTACGTGATACATCCCTCACCTATCCTCCGGCTACTGAAGACCACAAGTCCCTACCTATCAGTATATTGTATTTGCTATCCCATATGTACTCCATCAAATGCACTTTTAGTATCAGTACGTCATATTTAATATCTTTCCATTTTCCATTCTAATTAACAACACATTTTTTACAAAGTTTCAATTGAGAGTAAATCGAATTTATTCATATTGTCGATTATGTATTCTAGTTGTATCTGATATAAAATTGAAAAGGTATACCGTAAATTGGGATATTTTGTATGTAGTCATATTTTGGCTTATTTGGCGTTTGGCATGAATGCGCCAACATTTAACACACCAAAATTTGACATCGTATTTATTGTTTGTATATATCGATCAATACATGGACATTGTGCATGCTATTCGTTAGGTATGTGAACTCCCGAATAGGTATGTTCTGTGAAAAAGTAAAACATTACCTGAGCAAGTCTTTTGTTTGTGCAAATATGTACATCATAAAAAAGTTGAAAATTTAAGAAAAATCGGATGAAAATTCAGTTTTGATTCTTACATGTAAAATATTTCATGTGATATTCATATGTATCATACGCATGTTTTTCACATGTAAATATAAATCATGCGATTCTCATGTGTGCAATAAATGACATGTAAGTCGCATGATTATCATATGAGAATGACATCGAAAATCATGCGTGTCAAAATATCATATGATTTATGCATGAGATTCATGTGAAAATCACATGAAAATTGCCACGCATGTTTTTACATGCGTGGCACTTTTGCCTGTGTAAGACATGCGACTATTAATTACTTATACTGAAGACCAATATTTCTTTGTATCGATATGGCTTCAAAACAAATAACGTCAGTGTTTCATCGTTGAGGGATCTATGTGTATAAACAAAGTAAATCTTCAGAATTTTTATATTTCAATCAATCAAATTATCAGCCAAAAGTAACAAGGCAAAAGAAAACGCCAAATTTAAACGCACCAAATTTAACCATCATATTCTGATTAAAAAACGCTTAAATTTCCCGACGCGAAAATATACCAATTTACGGTATTATACTGGTAGATATATTACTAAACATAAAGGGATTGACACCAACGCGTTTGTTGCAGTGCGTTGTGTCAGATATGTACATTGAAGTCCGATGGAATTTCTTAGAAATAACCACAAAGGCAGGCTTGAATTAATTAAAGATTTACTATAAAATATACAGAATTAGGTAAAGTAATAACTGATTAATCATAGACTGACTAACAATTTTCATGTATCGTTTAAAGATGCCCCACCGCTGACAAATGGTATTTTTTCACTATCAAAAACAGCAGCAGACGATTTAGTATTTTTCTTCAGTTACAAAAGTTAATTTACTTTACACCATTACCGCCATTGAAAAGTTTGAGCTTCTAATTTTACTTCAAGTTAAAAATATGAAAAATAATAAATTGCATCCCGAAAAAATTCCGTGGCACTATATCCTATATGGAATGAAGTACTGATTGCGCATGACCCAAAGGCAAAATAAATTATTTTATATTATTTTTTGTGTTAATTAGACTTATGTATACACGATTAAACACTAATTATTGTTCAAATGATGAATATCATTTATGCTCCGTCGGCGGTGGAGCATCTTTAACAGTTTTCATTTTAAAGTGGTATTAACTGGTAGGCAACGTATTTGGGTTATTTTTTTAAATTATTTTTTTTTTACTTTTTCAGGTTTTTTTTTGTGCTATTAGGTTCATATTACTTCATACATATATATACAGGTAAGATAGAAAACACCAGAAAAGAAATTGATAGTCTTATGCAAGATGCAGGGAATTATTTTTTTCTAAATAAGTATATTCCACGTGTGATTGTACAGCTAGTAATACTGTTCGAATGTTTATGTAAACCGATATGGCCAAGGACAGCCACCACATATCAGCGACTTAATGAAACCAATACCCGACCTTAGTCACTAGCAATATAGCATTCATTAATCACGATTGATCTGTTAATCCACGAATCCTTCTTTAACTGCTACCCGTACATTGCAGCACTTTAAACAATTACTATTGTTTGAGAATGGTAATCGGGTTCTAAAGGATTTCGCATCCCCAGCAACACTGTTGGGGGTAGTCCGGAGCCTCCACTTTCTTCTCTAGACCATAAACCCAGAACCTCGTCTTCACATCATTCCATTCGTAATGTGCTTCCGTTACAGGAACTGCTCTCAACTGTTGTCTCTATGAAAAATACATAGTTTTCGATTAGCGCATTCAGTATTATTGAAATAGTTAATATCGTTACTGCAAATATACACAAAAATAATAAAGTGGCATGTCACACGCCAAACCATCCAGCAGCTGCCTGTGGACATTGAAGAAATAATTGGAAGAAAGGAGTAATATTGAGATAACACGATAAGATGGATCCCTACACGTATAGATAGAAGTAGTCAATATGAAGTCAATACGGTGTGGACAGAAATTCTAGTGGATCTGCCAAAAAATACAAATGCATGAACCTCTTAACAACGGTCACTACATTGTCCAAATTCCACATAAACCCAAACATATACATGTACATGTGTACTGGTACTATCGATATTTATCAGTGATATTGGTACTACTTTATCAGCGATATTGTCCCTACTTATTCAGCGATATTGGTCCTGCTTTATCAGGGAAATTGTCCCTTCTTAATCAGCGATATTGGCTCTACGTTTAAATGAACGTAGTTTTGATCTCACACTCACTAAGGTGTATATTTTACCTGCTGAAGTTGGCGTTCATTAGGGAAAGCTCCCTTGTGCTGATTGACTAAACGGACTGAGTTATCGTTGATCTCCGGAACTGGATAGGCAGTGATGGGCCAAACCTAGTAAAAACAATAGTTTTTTAAATATTTATTTCGTCTAATATTGTTTACTCAATTAAGAGATGCAAACGCAAATATTTCGATGGTTCATTTATTAATATAGTTATTCTGTATCGATAAAGTGGATTGAATAGTAACATATTTGTCCATTAACATTTTTTAATCGTCCTTATGAAAACATGTTCGTTATTCGATAATCATACACAGTTATCCTATAGGAAATACACAAATCAAAGAAAAACAAAAGAAATAAATATGGCGTCGAGTTATACCTCTCGATCGTCATTTTAATGACAAACAGTCATATTTCGATTATCCTAGAATAAGTGTCTTGACTGTAGCTCAGTACAAACCCTGTCACACTGTCAGTATTGCAGTCTGAAATCTGTTCTTTAGCTATAGCTCAGTAAAACTGCACCACACTGTCAGTAATGTAGACTGAAATCTGTGATTTAACTAAAGCTAAGTATAAAACCGCATCACACTGTCGGTACTGCAGACTGAAATCTATGATTTAGCAATAGCTCAGTAAAACCGCATCACACTAAAATTGAGCAATATGTAAACTGGTAAGACTGAAGTCCACGTTAAAAATATACACACCTGTGGTAGAACCTGTTCGAATATGATGTCCCCGGATACATGTCTTACCAACTCATCAGGCATGTCTGATCGCTCAATGATATGGTCTACTTTATGATTAGTACTGCAATAAAATAAAAATCAAACGGATTATATCGATGCAGGAATTACCTATTGGAGTAACCAGTTATAGGGGTGATGTTTTCATTTTGCAATAATTGTGATATATGCGTAAAGAATTTGGCTTATAACCAAGAGATCATTTTAGGTATACAATCTTTATCGATCTCTAAAATAAAAATGATAATTTGATGAGGATTTGATGTTACGATATTTACAATGTTACTGTCAGTTGTATATAGGACTTGATGTTACAATACTTACAATGTTACTGTCAGTTGTATATAGGACTTGATGTTACAATACTTACACAATGTTACTGTCAGTTATATATAGGACTTGATGTTACAATGCTTACAATGTTACTGTCAGTTGTATGTAGGACTTGATGTTACAATACTTACAATATTACTGTCAGTTGTATATAGGATTTGATGTTACAATACTTACAATGCTACTGTCAGTTGTATATAGGACTTAATGTTACAATACTTACAATGTTACTGTCAGTTTTATATAGGATTTGATGTTACAATACTTACAATGTCACTGTCAGTTGTATATAGGACTTGATGTTACAATTCTTACAATGTTACTGTCAGTTGTATATAGGACTTGATGTTACAATGCTTACAATGTTACTGTCAGTTGTATGTAGGACTTGATGTTACAATACTTACAATGTTACTGTCAGTTGTATATAGGACTTAATGTTATAATACTTACAATGTTACTGTCAGTTGTATGTAGGACTTAATGTTATAATACTTACAATGTTACTGTCAGTTGTATATAGGATTTGATGTTACAATACTTACAATGCTACTGTCAGTTGTATATAGGACTTAATGTTACAATACTTACAATGTTACTGTCAGTTTTATATAGGATTTGATGTTACAATACTTACAATGTCACTGTCAGTTGTATATAGGATTTGATGTTACAATACTTACAATGTCACTGTCAGTTGTATATAGGATTTGATGTTACAATACTTACAATGTCACTGTCAGTTGTATATAGGACTTGATGTTCCTATAACCATCACATTCATCACACGTAATCCGTCCGTCCCCTCCACATGTGTGACACCTGTGATATAAATGGGCACATTTTAGGACAACTGTATAATTTTATTTATCTTGTACGTACAACTTAGAATCTTTTACGTACAATTTAGTATCTTGTACGTACGACTTAGTATCTTGTACGTACAACTTAGTATCTTTTACGTACACGTAATTCTGTTATACGGACAAATTATTTAAGGATTAACTTGAATAGATTTTTTGTGTTATGGAGATATAACACAAAAATATGAGTGTACTCTAAATAAACCGCGAAGCTGTTTAAGATTAGAGTACACTCAGATTTTTGCGTTATATCTCCATAACATAAAAAATATATTCAAATTAATCCTTATAATTCAATTTACTAAGGATAATCTCTTCAATATTACATTTCATTTTGGGACTCTTTTGTCTATGAAATCATTACACCGTCATCTCAGGCAATCAGAAGCAACGTTACAAACAAAGACGCCATTTTTTCCTTTATGGGCTGATAAAGTAAATTTTTAGCCAATGAAAATGCTTGTAACAAGTAAAATTGAATTATTATATTATACGTACAAGTTATTATCTTTTACGTACAACTTAGTATCTTATACGTACAACTTATTATGTTGTACATACAAGTAAGTACCTTGTATGTATAAATTACACCAAGTATACTAAGTTGTACGTACAATATACTTTCTTGTACAACTTAGTATCTTGTACGTACAAGATATTGTCTTGTATGTACAACGTAGTGTATTTTACGTACAACTTATTATCTTGTACGTACAACTTAGTATCTTGTACGTACAACTTAGTATCTTATACGTACCATTGAGTTATTTGTACGTACAAGTTTTTATCTTGTACGTACAAGCTATTATCTTGTACATACAACATATAATATTGTACGTACAAGAAAGTATCTTGTACGTATCGTACGTAACACTTAGTATCTAGTACGTACAACTTATTATCTTGTAAGTTCAAATTAGTATCTTGTACGTTCAATTTAGTAACTTGTACGTAGAACTTAGTATTTTGTCCGTAGAAAATAGTCTAATGTTGAAACTCTCGGTATTAAAGGCAATGTGACTAGTTTATTGCCAAAATGGCATCGCAGGAAGCAATACGTATATCCCATACCCTTGGTCAAAAGAATACATTGCGATATTGTGTGGAGTTGTGATAAGTTTACGAACATTTACATGTACATGTCTATGACGGAGTATAAACTATCATCATAATTTGGACAATAATTGATGTTTAACCTCGTGTATATATGTTTAATTAAAACAAAAACAGATATCAAATGATTTCTTTTGCTTTTGTTGTCTGCGTAACCAGTACCTCATTTCATATATTGCATAATACCATAGATTGTTATCGGGATGCAATTTATTATTTTTAACACTAGTCTTGTAAAATTTGAAGTAAAATAAAAGCTCTAACTTTTCAGTGATGGTTCTAGTATGAAGCATAAGACTTTTACTGAGGAAAGATACTAATTCGTTTGTTCTTGCTTTTAATAAATAAAACTTTCCATACATCGGTAATGTATCACAGCCAGTTTATCACTATTTAACTTTTAAGTATATCTATACGTACAAGATTAAAACTTGTACGTACAAGATAAATAAAATACATAGTGGTCCTAACACGCCGCCGTACACATCAGACCTATTCTGTCTTTGCATATTACAGAGTAAGCTCCCTTGCGGGTAGGTATCGATTGTTACGTCATTATTTTGTGAGCGCAATTCACGTCGTTTTCTCCGAAACATATGACGTTACGCTCGCAAACACATGACGTCACAACCAATACCTACCCGCAAGTGCAGATAACTCTGTAATATGCAAATTCGGAATAACATCGATAATTTTGTTCTATTGATCACTGGAGACTAATTAATTATAACCTACCTTTCCCGTCCGTCTCCATGGCAATGATGACACATTTCTACTATGGGGTTTCCATGGGGGTCCTGAGTATGACGTTGTCCAGACCCATTACAGTTGTCACAGCGCGTATGTCCTATCCCATGACACCTCCAGCACACATGGTATCCTCTGGCGTCACACGCATGGCAGGGCTGGAGAGATATGATAAGGATTTAACAAGGAGCTGGAAATGACATCGACGATCACGTCGATTTATTTCTCGGCTAAATGATTTGTTCCTATGTTTGACTTAGTTTCATTTGAAATTTCATTTCAATATTTCAATTGAAAAAAGGCCTAATGTTCAGCTTTGAATAAAAGGTTGATGGAGAAAGAATAGCAAATCTTCAAACAGTAAATGCAAAAGTTCTAAACACGGATATTTGATTCCAGACCTAATGGCAAAATCCATATGTGTGTTTCTAATAAAGATACATAAAGATCAGTTAACACTGAAACTTGGCATCTGGAAATGAATGGAGATGAAATATTTTTAAGAATCAATTGACATATTGAAGTGCTGACTCTTAAGTGACACTCACCATAACAGTAGCAGTATGTGGTACCTCCATTTTCTTTTCGTGGGTACTAAACATAGTATTAGCCACGCAATGCATCTGCCACGGAGGGGGTGCGGGGCCGTTTTGAGGACCATCGACTGGCCCACCACGGTATGGCTCATGGACGTATCCCGTGCGTCTACTTTCGCAGAATGTCTCTAGCGTATACTGAACGAAATGTAATGTATGTTTGTTAATTTTTTGTATTTCAAACAGAGTTGATATTTGGTAGCAAAATACCGTAAGACAAATACGGTTGATATAGTCGCTTTAGCTCTACAATACTTTTAAATTTGAACGTTCTCCCTAGTATTTAATTTTCCGCTTTATCTACAACTCACGTTATTAAGTGTGATGATGAAGTACATGGTAAAATAAGAATATTATCTTACATAGGCCAGTTAATTTTTCGCACTCTTTATCAATGCGCATTGGTATTAGAATTTTGGTATTTAGTGATAAGGTCCGATGGTAAATTTAAGTTGGCTTAATAAATCTCCAAACAGGATGAAACCAAGACAAAACTAGTCATATGATAAATAGAATATGTCATTCATTTCCCTTCATATTGAATGACAGATCCTCTATATATCATTCTACTTCTCAGTCCATCAGATCCCGGTTTCTGGAACATCGTTTAAATATAAGGAATTACGTAGCAGAAAATTCTCCATATAAATTAATACAGAAATTTAAGGAAAAAATATTACGTTAAAGAGCTTTCCTTCAAATCTTTAATGCTTTCTTATGGACAATTTTACGTTAAGGAATTATCGTGAAACTGGACCTTGGCAATGTCAGTAACAACTGACGTCTTGCAGTATGACGTAGTTCTTCGAGCGCTCTATCAAATCGTATTGCTATTTGAAGTGACATGAGACCAACTCACGTGCAGTGCGGTCAAACCAATCACATTGGTAATGTTCATTTCCTTTGCAGGAGCAGATCCGTAGCAACAATTCTCACTAACAAACTGGATCATGGCGTTTCTACAGTCCTCTTCGTTCAGGTTGGCCAAGCTGTTGGAATATTACGTATATGTAGTAAAGAAAATACCTTACAAAAGAAAGTGACAAACAATTATCATTATTGAACAAATTATGTAGTAAAAATGAGGCATCAGCAGTTAACCTTGAGTAACTATTGAATCATAGGAGATGAAAGATGTTTGTATTATATAAAGAAGGGTTTAGGCTAGTATTTGAATATAGGCATTGTTAATAATATGATGAAGAGTTTGCTTTTTACATTGAAAGATAATCTGTCTATCATAGGATGAAGAGTTTACTTTTAACAGAAATATTCTGTCTATTATATGATGAAGAGTTTACTTTTAACTTTGGAAGATAATCTGTTTTTATTAATGACTGTTTACTTTTTACAATAGTAGATAGTCTGTGTTAATGATGATAAGCGTTTTTGTAAAGCTCTATGAATTTTGATTTCATCCCGTCGTCTTGTAATCGCATGAACAGTTCACTTCACTTTCACGAGATTAATTTTCTTCATCGGTGAATGCAAGCAAGAAAACTGACATACTTCATTATTTTATTATTATTTTAAACTCAAAATCGTAAAAACTGAAAAAAAATCTTATGTAGGCTTTAGTAACATAAAAATTGTAAAATATTTTTTTAATCCAAATTGATAAACAGAATAAAAATCAAGTATATTGTAACCAGAAAGGGGTTCACAACAACCCTTGAAAATAGAAAATAACAACTTATGCTACACTGCATATACAGGATTATTTCAAAAATACGTAATGTACTAAATGTTTTAATTTGAAGGAAAAAAAATCTGAATAAAAATGAAAATTGAAACTCATAATAAGTACTCACTTAGTGAATTCCATCGGTGGTGGTTTACCCTGGGGTGGAGGTGGGGGTGGTGGAGGTGGCATAAAATTCACTGTCGGAAAAGGAAATAAAATATCCTTATGGAACCAAGAAAATGATATTTAAAATATGAATACAGCAATAACAAATTCAAAATGCCATTATATTTTCTTCATATTACCAATGTAAAAGCAACAACATCATGATTTGACACTATATTCATACAGCGCAAATGAATATATTTTCGAAATGAAATAAAAACGTAAAAGATGGCGAGTAAGGTTTCATGTTGGAGTCTTTATTATAACTTACTTTGTCCGAATCCCCCAACTTGTTCGTAGCCTGAAATCCGGGGCATACCCTGCATAGGAGGTGGACCAAACTGTGGTGGTCCCGCGCCAGGATTTCCCATAGGACCAGAAGCTTGGTTGGGAGGGGGTCCGCCACCAGGTTGCCATCCTAGGGAGAAACAATTCCATTACTGTATCAACATCGAATCTATTACAAAATGAGATTCTCTTTGTGCATTAGCATTTTTTTTTTTTTCTAAATCTGGCTGTCTGATTGGTCGATTCTTTTTTAATACAAGACAAGACGTTAACGTGACGTCACAAAAGGAACATTGACGTTGCGTATTGATTTAAAAAATCAATGGAGTCGTACGTGTAAACGTATCTTGTTTCATCAAGTAGTCTAGAAAATTAATTATAAATATTGTTTTTAATTTCATCGCAGTATGAAATAAATTTAGTTTGCAAACATTTATACGAATCCGCTACACGGATTCTCACAGTTTGCAAGCAAGATTTCTTTCATACCCCGATGAAATTAAAAAATAGTGACATCAGTGCCTAAAGATGCTCCACCACCGACAGAGCATAAATGATACCCATCATTCGAACAATTATTGGTATTCAATTGTGTATATATATGTGTAATTATCACAAAAAGTAATTCAAAATAATTTATTTTGCTTTCGGTCCAAGCGCAATCGGTACTGCATTCCATATAGGACATAGTGTCACAGATTTTTTTTCGGGATGCAATTAATTATTTTTGATATTTTTATCTTGAAGTAAAATTAAAAGCCCAAATTTTTCAATGGTGGTGATGGTGTAAAGTAAGTAACTTTTGTTACTGAACAAAAATACTAAATCGTCTGCTCCTGTTTTTGATAGTGAAAAAATACTGTTAGTCAGCGGTGGAGCATTTTTAAATAAGCGCCTTCAGATGTTCATTTGTACACAATGTATTTGTTGCATAGTTACATGAACAATAATACCTTGTGACGTAAACGTTTTTTTGTAAAGTTAGAATACAAAGGCGGTTGATAGCTAGATAAGCTATCGTGATATTTTAATGATTTTGTGACTTTGTGTTGTTTTCCGTTTCTTAAAATACAAACGTTGTGCAATACAAACGTTTTAAAATCAATAGCTTAAAATGTTCAAAAGTTTCACTAGCTAATGGGAATAGACATAGAAATCTAGCTACTTTTCAATACTCGGAAGTACCGAAATATTTCACACAGAATATCACAATTCATAATAATATTGATTCAGGTAAAGCATACTATTATAAACATTACACTAGTACAATAAAAACATATGAAAATATAAGTTTTAAAAGGTTATTTATACTAATTCATATTACATTGCTACTATAATAGAATATGAATACTTTAAATATAGGGCGATTGAAGTGTTAGGCTTTACCTATGGTATCTCATGAAAACCCTGAAACTTATTCACAATTTGACATTTGTCTATAAATATTATAAATACATGTACGTGGTATTTTGTACGTCTGTAAATCACTTCTTTAGTGCAGAAAACTAATTGACATCCACCATGGCATCCCATAGGCTGTGTAAGAATAGACTCAAAATCATGTTTAACTAAAAAACAATCGCTATAACGCTCAGATATTAATATGACATTACATAGGTACATTGATATCAAACATAATGGGATATTGGAATTATATGATTTACAAGAAGGAAATGTTTAGGAGTTTTTCGTTAATAAGTAATATTGAAATGAAAGAAATACGCACTTTGTGGACTCTGGTCGAAGGATCCTGAAAATAAAATAAAATGTAATATCAATAGAGTTAAATACATAATTATCTAGCTTTATGCTTATGGGCAAACAAATGATAACATGACGTCACGTTACCAAATATAGATACAAGTAAACCGGCTAATTGACGCCATGTGTACCTAACAAAAAGAATTAATGATTACACGTTTCCGTATGCTGGTCATCGATAAATGGCTATACACACAATGATAAGTACCGGAATTAGTCCTCGGTCGACAGCAATTCATTGTAATCCTCTCATTTGAAGCCTTTATTTACAAGTTTGATTTTAATGTAGGGCACTGCCTTTGTAAGCCATTTGGCATGTAGGGATTTAAATGTGGACAGTTTAAGATCAATGTTAAGTTAATCGACATGTTTTTGTTTTTAATTGTTCAGCGACAGACCTTGTGTTATAATCCTTGAACTGTGCTTGCATCGCTTTTTACGCGATTTTAAATAACTTCGAGGTCTGAAATCGCGAAATTATGTACTCGCAAAACATCAGCGATTTACAGTACATTGTACAGAGACGGTCGATGAAGGACAACTTATTGAAAACGGGAATCCCTGAAGAAAACCATGATGCGTATACAGAAGCTGTAGTTGTAAAATCCGAACTTGATGTCATTGATGATATTCAGATCCATGTCGCTCACCGACCCCGAACTAAGATAGATAACAAGCCCCGGTCTATTGTTATGAAGTTTTCTAACAGGATTGATAGGGAGAAAGTAATGACGGCTGCTCCAAAATTAGCTGAGAAAAGATAGTTCTTTGTAAAAGAGTAGTTCTCCCCCAAGAAATTCATGAGACGGTCGATGAGCACGTTACCCAGTGTTCGAAGAGGCCAAACGACACGGAAGGCAGGCACAGATACATAGTGATAAGCATTGACGGCAATCTTTATTTTCCGCCAAATCAATCCGTTACGGGGATTATTGACAATTTAAGTTATGTTTGGGTATATCACTGAACTTGCTGTTTAACAAAAGATGGATTAAAAACACTTGTTAAAAGTGGACTAAAAACCAATTTATTCATAAATGGTATGACGGTATTGATAAGCTTTCTAGAACACAGATATATTCTATATTTAAGACCCAGTTTGGTTAAGAAAAGTATTTATTAGAACTTAAAGAAAATGATAGAAAAATATATCTAAATTAAGAACCGTTAATATTAACCTACCTATTGAATATGGAAGATGGCTTAGTAATGAGTGAAAGTGTAATTTATGTAAATCGGATATTGGCGATGAATTTCATTATTTTTTTTAAATGTGAACACGAATCAGTGATGTGAAACCTAGATGATTTGCAGATTATTAGAAATTTTGTAAATAATTCGAAATTGATCTTTATATCAAGTCTGACTTAACGTATGTATTGTCTGTTTAATGTTCTTGTTTATTTTACAACTGTACATGTACACATGCTTTACATGAAACTGGGTCAATGTCCTAAAGAACTCTAATATTTTGATTACTGTCCGCCATGTATCGTATTCCGTCTTTGCATATTACAGAGTTAGCTCCCTTGTGGGTAGGTATCGATTGTTTCGTCATTATTTTGCAAGCGCAATTCACGTCGTTTTCTCCGAAAATTATGATGTTATGCTCGTAAACACATGACGTCACAATCAATCCAGAATATGTATTGCAACTATGTCATATCTTGTATCACACTATTGTGTGTCAGAGTGAATAAGTACAACTTGAACCTTGATATACAGATATTTTCTTTTGTGTTGACATCGGTCACGGGTGAACGGACATAGACATGCTTATTTCATACAAGAACGAATGAAAACGTGTGCCCTGGTATTATTTGTCAGACTGTCCACAAGAAGATAGACTACATGGTGCATATTATAAGCTTGGTATCAGCTAAACTTCTTAAACCTTGTACAATTGTGTACGAAATACGAACCTAGAATCCACGTTAGCGTCAACATTATATAACATGTACAGACGAAGATTATGTTTTAATTTTGTTTAATAATAATATGTACATGCTTTTTAAAAATTAGAAATTGATTTATCATAACTATTATATAAGTTTGTTCAAGGATGCGCTGCATGGTTTCTAAAACAAAAACCTATAAAAAATGGTCGAAATTGTCGAAATTTAAACATTTTCAGAATTTATGCATATTTCGAGTGGTTACCATGGCAGCTGAAGCTACAAAATTAGATTACTATCAATACAATGTATGTAGGGATATACTAAATATGTAAACTACAACAATTAAAATACCAAATAACATTTTTGAAAATTTGACGAAATTGGGGGCCAAAAAGGGCCCAAACCATACATAGTCCTTTGTCAATAATATTACCATTGTTATTTGACATTATATTTGAATTTGGTTTAATACCTGAAAATTGGACAATCGGTGTGATCAAACCAATTTATAAAAATAAAGGAAATCCTGATAACCCCGATAATTACAGAGCCATTACTTTGATAAGCTGTTTAGGGAAACTATTTACACGTATAATTAATAACAGACTTAAAAAAACTCCGATACTGTTAGTTTACTATCTAAAAATCAAGCATGATTTCGGAAAAACTACTCATCCATGGACAGCATTTTATGACAAATAGGGATATTCTACCATCAGGAGGGTCACAAAATGTCGTGAACCCCCGGCAAGCCTCGGGTCTAACAAAAATTTGTGACCCTCGGTTAGAATATCCCTATCTTTCATTTTACCTGTCTTCTGATGTATTCCAACTTATCAAAGTCACATATTCTTTTATAATGCGTATCTATAATGGTGTGCGATGTACATAATGTATGCCACTAGATAGATTCAGCCGTATGTGTATACTATTGTGCGAGTTTGTATTTCGTAACGAGTCTCAGTCGACTATTAAATCTTTTGAAGTTGAACTAGATCTTGGTCAAATTAATTCCGTTTTATACGTGTATAGTGGGATATACTTTTACCAAACACCGGGTTTTAATTTGCTGTTGGAGAAAAGCAAACAGTCTCTTAACTACGGTATAAACAGGGTGAAATACAATAGAATATCGCTCAGAGTGTATTAAGCTCTTTTGTCAATTGATACGTGTATACGGCAAGTGCTAAAACGCAATCGTCTATCGAACGATGAATTTGATATGTGGTTATGGTGAAAAAATCTTATAACAAACTGAGCTTTTTAAAATGTTTCAACAGTAATGCCATGCGGTTTATAACAGGTTCCTATTAGGGCATTTGTGATATTATTTATTTGTTTTAATGTACTCGAACATACTTGATATTTTAAGTTTAGAAGTAAAATACTAAGCTTCATTTTGAATACAATAACCGTTTCTTTATTGTGATATATTGCTTTAACTTATTTACTTGTGTTTCCTTTAGCTAATCCTTCTTAGCACTTCTCAATGCCGGTAACGCTTGCGTCAGTTAATAAGTGACTATTGTGTATCACGTTTAGACTAAGTGCTGTTTACATTTTTGTTCCTGTATGTTTTGTATGTTATCATTTTGTATTACATGTAAATTTACTTTTAGGCCTAGGTTTGGAAGCGTAGAGTTGGATATTTCTCCGCTCCGCACCTGACTGTAATAAATCATAGAAAATTTCATCTTTGGATTATCCTTTTTCACAGACTACATTAGAGACATTTCCCCAATACACTAGTTGTACCGCTGTGAAAGTAAGGGCAGAAAGGGCCTCAGATAAGTATCAAAATTGTACTCCGTTGATTGTTCAATTTGTATCGATATATAATACACGGCGATCCAGGTACTTGTATTTAATCATTAATCCACTATGACCAGATATCGGGCCAACACATGTACCATCACTTCGTCATTGAAGTCCTTATTATAATTAGGGGACCTGGATATGGCGCATTGATGTACTCCGCGGGTATGTCTGGCTAGGCGATTGGGGCACGAATCATAATTACCCTAGAAACATAAATGACGAAGGAAGGAAGATTGTGTCATATTCGAGTACACTAAATCAATGTACTAGTTTTAAATGTCACACGTCTTAGAATGATTTTATCATATTTTGTCAGGCATTTCGTCCCAAACGTACAATGTAACCGTCTTTTCTTGCACATAACGATAAATATAGTCTAGTTATGTTTTAACTTTCTTTACGTGTAACCTGAGTTTAATGCTAAGCAGGTCCCTTTATAGGACTGAGGTTAGAATGAAGATAGTACCTAAGTTTCTATAATAACTAACACGTCTAAACTATTGTGATAATTAGAAACTTTTTAATCTTTAGGTGAAAACTTACATGAAGAATTCATCGTATAATTACTGATAACAAATAACAAATGTCAAATTGTAGACCACAACTTGACTTCGTGGTCTAACCGTATGTACACATTCCTTATTTGACTATGAAAAATTAAAACATATGCATTTATAGTATCGTAATTCTCAAAACGTTGGTGTTTCTTGGTGGTGGATAACACATTAAAAGTTCTTTTTTGTTTCATGAGTCTGAAAATTACAGCACATATAACTTTAAATTGTATCTAATGTATCATTACTTCCAATCATTACATGTTTCTGATACACTCTGTGAAACACAGTGTTAAACTATGTGAATGTGAAACAAATGCAAATCAATAATTCATTACAAAAGTAGAGTCTATGTTATAAATAAAACTGTAAAATAAGTATGCCTCCTTAACCTTAATATGATAAATGTGTCATTTAAGGACATCTCTTACCTGGCATCGCCATGTTGGCCGATTGGATCCGTCCGAGTTACACAGGTTACCGGTAACTCAGTATAGGGGTAGAAGTGTTGACCCGACACCGGCAGTGTTATGGCTGCCATGACGCCATGTAAATAAACGTTGCACGCATATGTTCCCGCATAGAAACTTATAAACACACATGCGGCCTTTACAATGATCAATACAATGTACTCTCTACCAGGGATTAAATAAAGACTACAGTATTGATTATTATTATACGTGTCTATTATAAAAGGCCTCTAAGACAGTTTCATTACTCATTACATATATACATCTTGTAGTCGTGTAAATATGATCTATACATTGCAATGTATACCTCATTATACCATAACCATGTCAACTGAGAAACAAATAAAAAAATAAAAAAAATAAGACTGTTTGCGTATAATTCAACTTAGCTATATAATCAGGGAGATATAAGAATATTCCCAGGTGTTGTAGATATTGTAATATTTTTATATTTGTAGGTTTATACTAGCTGCAATATTGTACCTCAAAAGACTTTTAGATAAAAAATGGTGTCGTCTTTATAGGTAAGGTTCCGAAAGGTATAGTAGGCCGGGTACGTTTACTCGTTCTAGGTTTATACCAATTTCGATTAATTTGTATTCTTCTTAATCATGTACATGTTGACCGTAGAAATTAAGTAGGGGTACACACAGACCATTCCTTGATAATGATTTTATTACCTAGCTTGATCTGTGGCTACTTTATGTCTGTATGACAGTGTTAAGGTTTATGGCCCTGTATACGCAGCAGAAGAGGTATTAATCGCTAGTCCACCACCAGCGGAAAAAACGCTACAATATTGTATAAACTGTAATGCTTTGGAAGTTGAAGATGAATTTCATTTTTTACTCGCGAGTCAAATAAATTCAAATATTATACAAAAATTGATAGAATTTGTTTTGAAATCGACCGTCTGTCTTCAAAGTAATCGAATTATTGAGCACAAATTGTCAAAAAGAAAAATTATCAAAGAAACGTTTGATTGTAGGATTGTATGATGTATTTTTTAATTAATCCCTAGAGTGCCACAGGGCCTTAGACTGGTTCCCTTCCCTTAGTTATCTACTCTCCGCCAGGCTGCGCTCCGCTCACTAGGTGAAGCGTACGCAAGGGAGGTAACTGAGGCGGGAACTAGTCTAACAAAGCCTCAAATGAGGCTCTTTATGTATTCCCTTGAGTGCCAAAGGGCCCCAGAGAGCCTAACCCAGATTTCAACGGTCAACAATGCCAATGACGTCACAGATAGAATGACGTCATGGATATCATGATGGTCTGAGGTAGTGTACAGTTAGACCGAATGGCCATAGAGATTTTTATTAATTAAGCAGAAAGCCCTTGTTTTAATATATGCATAAAAAATAAAAAATGAATATTGGGAATTATGGGACTTTAATGCCACGCGATTCATTGTATACATGTATATTGTAATTCCAATCCGTCAAACTAGGTACCGTGGGGAGTGTATATATATATATAGATTGTGATGGAAACAGCTTTAAGAAATATGTAAATATCCGCTAAGAATGCAACTTTTAATATCTATAAAATATAAATACACCTACTCATATATATATATAGTAGAGCGGGACGTATAGCGAAAGGTACGCAACTGACAATTTGCCACATCCCATATTTATGGCAGTGGTATTTATATCTATATCTTAAGTTTATTTTTGAGTACTGATAAACAAATAATTCTTAAAGATACTCCACCGCCGACAGAGTTTAAATGGTATGCATCATTTGAACAATAATTGGTGTTTTATCGTATATATATATGTCTAGTTAACACAAAACATAATATAAAAATAATTTGTTTTGCATTTGGTGCATGCGTAATCAGTACTTCATTCCATATAGGATATAGAGCCACGGATTTTTTCGGGATGCAATTAATTATTTTTCATATTTTTAACTTGAAGTAAAATTAGAAGCTCAAACTTTTCAATGATGGTAACAGTGTAAAGTAAGTAACTTTTGTAACTGAAGAAAAATACTAAATCGTCTGCTTCTTTTTTGATAGTGAAAAAATACCATTTGTCAGCGGTGGAGCATCTTTAACAATTATACGAATTGCATGCTCTATGAGTCCCAATTTCATAACCCTATATATAGATAGCCAAATACAGTGTTATCGAAGGTGGATGCTTGTTTGAAAAAAAAAAAAAAAAAAAAAAAGTAAAACAATGATTTTTTTCTACACATTTTGTTATATATGCATTTAGATTTGGTTCCGTAGTGTTTCATTTCCGTCGAACTTATAAAATATTCTATTCATCTTCTAACATTTACTTCTTTTATATTCAATATTACAATGAAAACACAAACAAATCAGCACCAGAGTTAAGTTGACAAGTATGCATTCTACGTTATGTATATGATCGTCTTTCCTCACAGCTTTATAACCCATGTAAGTACCTATAAATACATATCGGTAATTGTTTTTTTCTCATCCTTGAATTACGGAAACATCTATATTCTACGACAATGATATTATCAGGCATTCCACTAAGCTTCGTCGTGAAATGTTATTGATTTAAATTCAATAAAAAAGAGAAAAACAACAACGAAAAATGCTACATTCGCGGTCCGATGACGTCAGGCACAAAACATGTTTTATGTTAAATACAAATAATTCAATTTTGCTTGTTACGAGCATTTTCATTGGTTTAAAAATTTACTTTATCAGCCCATAATGGAAAAAATGGCGTCGCCGTTTATAACGTTGCTTCTGATTGGCTGAAATGACGGCGTACTGATTTCATAGACAAAAGAGTCCCAAAATGAATTTTAAATGTTGAAGAGATTATCTTTAGTAAATTGAATTATAAGGATTAATTTGAATAGATTTTTTATGTTATGGAGATATAACACAAAAATCTGAGTGTACTCTCATCATAAACCGCTTCGCGGTTTATTTAGAGTACACTCAGATTTTTGTGTGATATCTCCATAACATAAAAAATCTATTCAAGTTAATCCTTAAATGTATACTTAGACAAATAGCTCTCTCGTTCACTTGAATGTTAAAAACTACCGACATATCAAACGCACGTCAATAAATATCGACATCACCAAAAATAAGAAACTAACAAATCAACTTAAAAGATTGCATTGCGTAGGATATTTTCGCGGGCTTTTTGGTGTACTTTAATAACTCGCGCGGCCAGGTACAAATCTTTGTTCTATGATGATGCCTGACTTGTTGCTTCTCCCAATATCTCTTTATCTCTCCCAATATCTCTTCATCTCTCCTAATATCTCTTTATCTTAGGAGTATCTTCAAAACATGAGAACGTGTTTTTTTATTCATATTTGCATTTTCTTCTTAAATAACGTCTACCATTTTCATAGCCCGAGATACTCTGGCACTGACACCAGACTTAGACATAATGACAGATAGATGTCTGGCGTAGGGTCAGAGCGCAGAAGTACTCGAAAACCTGGAATAAGCCGACACCGTTTGGTATCGGGTCAGGTCATATCCGATTCAGCTGCTTACAAAACATTACCGCCGAGAAGCGTCCCTTACCTTGGTCTTTTCAACAAATGAATATTTTTTCTACCCATACCAATCCATTTTACCATACACACACCTTATATTATCTCAATACAGTAGCTTCTTTTCCGCAGATTGAAATTTCCCTCCTCGCCGTCGCCATTTTCTCATATTATGCAAAGCTACTGTATTTTCGAGTACTATTGCGCTCTGACCCTACGCCAGACATCTATCTGTCATAATGTCTAAGTCTGGTGTCAGGGCCAGAGTCTCTCGAGCTACCATTTTCAGAACATTTGATCATACAGATTTAAAATAATGACCTCGGGCCGAGGCCAAAGTCATTTGATGCTACCAGGGCGATATAACACCATATGGACCCCAACAAAGGTTCACAATTGATAAATAATTTGATTGTTGGTTGGAAATTCATGCCAAATCCCTATGCATCATAGTTCATAGTCTGACAATCAACTTAGTTCCATTAAATGGATGTCTTTCAGTCTCGATAATCATCGTCTTACCACAGGCGTTTGACTAAATATTTCTCTCTATAAATGTATTACCATGTCAGTTCTATAGAGGACTGTAGTCTAATTCGATCATCCACTCCAATGGTGGCAGGCCCCAGTTTCATGAGCATTCCTTAACTTACGGAAAATCATTAACTTCAGGAACAAATCTTAGCGGAACTCTCCTTTATTTCTGTAATGCTTTCATATGGGGATAATCGTATTAATGGGTTCGGGTCAGCCAAGTGTAACCCCCGCTCTCAGTTGTGTTCCATGAAGTGTGCATACATTTTCACAGCAGCCCCACTATGTAAACTTCCCAAGCACAGTTGACATTCATCAGTCTATGAACTAATATAATGTATAATATTGTGTTCATTCATCCATCACTAATAGTATTGCCTGTAGTGAGCTTCATGAATCTATTCATGCAAAACTCTATTTTTCCAATTTTTCAATTGTTCTCTTTAAAGATGTTGTTCCCAGGCATTTTCGATTCGGATAGGCACTTCTTAACCAATTCATTATCATGCATGTAAGACCATTATTTTGTCGTTGAAAATTATTCAAGAAATTCACCACACAAGCTAACAACGGTGCATCCTCGATACTCTGATTTTAAGTGCAATTTCAGCTTATATTTGTGATGCACTGGAAATCTATGATCACGTGTTGCCTTGCCGATTGTACATACACATCTCAGACCGATGATCACTAATGCAAGCGGATCTACGAGTAACACCATACAACTCCAAGGGTCTTTAACAAACTTTTATTTTCTTAATTCTTAATTAAAACAATTATATACACACCATTCCTAATATTTCCGTAAAAGAACAGGAAATGATCAATGATGATGATGATGATCATCATCATCACATCATCATCACATCATCATCATCATCATCATCATCATCATCATCATCATCATAATCATCATCATCATGATATCATCATCATCATCATCATCATCATCATCATCATCATCATCATCACATTATCATCATTATCATCATCATCCGATCATCATCATCATCGTCAACATTCAATTCTTCCCTTCCCTTTCCCCCTACTCTCCCTCATCTTCCTCACTCTCCTCCTTCGCCTCATCATCACCAGCTAGCGTGGGAGAGGGTACCATTCATTTATTTGGCGCTGGATACAGAGAGGGAATAGGACCATGTGCTCCTCCTCAAATTTGTCACAGAATTTCCTTTGCCAGTAGTGGTCATCTGGAGGCAGTTCTTTGGTCAGGACCACGGACAGCTCCAGGCCATAGTGGAATAGCCTCATTGCTTTCGAACGCTCCTTTAAGTTGGCTTCGTCCCTTTTTCTGGGCCCGGAGGGTTTCCATAGAGACCTTCTCTTCACCTGACACGGCGTAGTACCACAATGGCGGCAGAATCTTGGACCTGTAGAAATGATAAGTGAACTTTCTACATTAGCTTTATTTTCAATATTCATCATCTCTAAATATCCACAACATATTACAGCACTGACTTTAAGAAATAAGAAATTATTCGAGTGACGGGGTCAATCTCCAGCAACGCTCTGATTTGATGGAAGGGAAAGTAAGTTTTTCCCAAACGCTCGCTGTGACTTGCATACATGTATTTGGGCATGACCTAAGGCATGCCTGACTAAAAATGTAATTGGTCAGATCTTATTTTGGATAATTTAAGGGTTCCGCAAGGCAGAATTGTTTATTCTATCAAATCTTCTATTAGCATGATAAGTATAAAAATAATGCGAGTTATGAATATTACTTACGGGTTCTCCATTTCTGGAACTTGGTAGCCATGACTGCCCATTTCTTCTTAATCAATGGAGCGTGACCCAGGAGTAAGGTGGTCAGGATGCAGAAGATGTTACAAAGCACCTCGTTCACCATTCGCTGAAATTATATATTTAAACTAAATAACGACCACTTTATAGATTCATCTATCAACATCGCAAACGTGGCTTTACATACCTGTTGATAGGACTGTCTATAGACACCATTGTTACTCCAGGGGTTACTATCACTGACGTTATATACACCTCTGGACTATTTCATAGTAAAACTGAAGGCACCAGAAGACGAAGGTAATCTGATCATTTGATGTACACCAAAGCTTTTAAGTTGAAAAGTTGGGAACCCAGGAAGTCTCTGCAGGCCTGGTGATTTGTCAGGATTTTTCTCCTGAACTGCCTGCAGTTTTACTATGAATATTAAATAGTCCAGAATATAACGTCAGTGATAGTAATCCCTGATTGTCTATATGGTAATTATTCTCGTACACTTTTGATGAAAATATAAGACATGATTACACAAGAGAGGAACAAAATGACATTGTTGCCGCTTTAAATAGACGTTTTATGATCCTGTTGGCATGTATTTGATATTACTAGTATTAGTATTCACTATCAAAACACTTAATGCTTACCCATAAAACATCGGCTTGCCTTGGACATCTCTCAATTTCTGTTCCAGCAAAGTAATGAAACATCTTTTCGGCGAATCCTGTTTCGTGCTCCACACTGCACAATAAATAGTTTACGATGAGACATAAGTTGATAATACATTGAATTTATCTAGTTTAAAATCATTTATATTAATTAAAGTATAGGAACGCGTTTTGAATTTCAAGCAAAACTTTTGAAAACGAATGTGACAAAACTTACCACATAAGGTCCGTATATGTGGCCGGACCTTGGTGAATGGCACTCAGCATTACCACGAGTATTATGGATAATCTTATATCCATCGTGGTAAACCAAGATTTAACCAAAAATGCCACTATAATTAACGGAGAGACTAACCATCTCCGACATCGCCATTGCTAACCAGCTTAGCAACTGGTACAATATGTATGACGTCATAAATGGGGTTAAAGGGTTTCATTTATCATGACGTCATACAATTGTCGGCATGAAAATATAAAAGCATTCTTCTCATCATCTTGTTTTAGATTAAATATGAAGTCATGGACATAAAGGGAAGACGTTCTTCACAAAATTATTATGTTCTCACATTAAATCATACGCAGTCTAGCTGATATTAGATTAACTATTTTATCAAAATACAAAGTGCATATTTTTCTATTTCTTTTTTCGGTATGAGCACATCGGCAAATACCATCAATTCAGTGAAAACTAACGTGGTGTGTATAAAAAAATTACCACTCTCTGTTTAACTCTGTAATTCTATAAAATCAGTTATCAGGTATGGCTTATGATTTGTGTTGATACCTTTCTTTCACTTAGGCCAATATTTTTTCAAAAATGTATGAATTTAGTTTGAAATGTGTCAAATAAAAATGCCAGAAATGCAGCTTTTCTAAAAGAAACCAATTGAAATGAATTACGGTATTATCTATATTCTACGACTATGATATTATCAGCCATTCCATTAAACTTCGTCGTGAAATGTAACTGATTTAAAGTCAATTAAATCGATTACACCTACCTCGCTAGCCAATCATTACGATACTATCCCTGTTTTGGGACCCCTTGGCGTTCTATGTTGCAGTTATATATACAAATACCGGACGTACAGAGTAACTAACACCACAGGCGTTTGGTTCTATAAAAATGTTTGCCTCTATTATATATTGATATAAAGAGAGATAGAGTTGTCAATTTGCACTCTTAGGTAGCAGAAAACAGTAGATTTGGACAATCTATGAAAATAAGGCGCATATGCCTTAGAAATATAGATTTAGTCATTTAACTGTAAAAATACCTGTACTAAAGTATATATATAATTAATCAGCACAACTTTTGCAATTTCAATTTGATATTTTGATACAGATTTGGCCATATTCTGCGCTTATTTATGCATGTGAACACCATTGCAGAAAATTGTACTCAATTTTTTTCTTAAGACCTGCCTTAAATTGAGCACTTCTATCACAATGGCAAAATAAGCTAATTTATTTCATAGGTCGTTTGTGTGGATTTTTCAATATTTTTGCCTAAACCCGCGCCATGGATTTTCCTTCGAGTAAAGCTAGCATTTCCGGTCAAGACGCACTTCCGGAGGAGCCCAGAATTGTAATCTCTAACCCATTTGTGTTATGTTTATTTTTGAAAAAATTGAAACTTAAATCGAACCCTCCATATTGGATGTACCAATTTCAGAATATATCTGATTTTTAATTTTTTATGCATGGATCAAAACAGGGGCTCCCCACTTAATAAAAATATAGACCGGGGCCAGGCTGTTCTTCTCTCGTCTGCTACCTTATCCACTGTAGCTGTAATTTTGTATACCAAAAAACTTCTAGACAGTCGACAGGGTACAAATCTTTGTTCTATGATGATGCCTGACTTGTTGCTTCTCCCAATATCTCTTCATCTCTCCTAATATCTCAATATCTCTCCCGATATCTCCTTATCTTAGGAGTATCTTCAAAACATGAGGACGTGTCTTTTTATTCGTGTTTGCAACTTCTTCTTAAATAACGTCTACCATTTTCAGATCATTTGATCATACAGATTTAAAATAATGACCTCGGGCCGAGGCCAAAGTCATTTGATGCTACCAGGGCAATATAACACCATATGGACCTCAACAAAGGTTCACAATTGATAAATAATTTGATTGTTGGTTGGAAATTCATGCCAAGTCCCTATGAACCATAGTTCATAGTCTGACAATCAACTTAATTCAATTAAATGGATGTCTTTCAGTCTCGATAATCATCGTCTTACCACAGGCGTTTGACTCAATATTTCTCTCTATAAATGCATTACTGTGTCAGTTCTATAGAGGACAGTAGTCTTATTCGATCATTCACTCCAATGGTGCCAGGCCCCAGTTTCATGAGCATTTCTTCACTTACGGAAAATCATTAACTTCAGGATCAAATCTTAGCGGAACTCTCCTTTATTTCTGTA
>SAYR01002468.1:7559-23235 GCA_004382745.1 Argopecten irradians irradians
TTAGTTAGTACCCACCAACCTGTATATTTCACTATATTTCCCTTGATATTAGAATTGAAATAATCTACAAATGGTTCACTCCACTTCTCAGAGACCTTATCTAACATAGTTTTAAAAAATCGCTTTCACTACCAAACCTCAATAATTGTAGAATATCTTCCAAATAAATACGCAACATTATATTGAAATTACAAATAAACAATATCATGAATAACTGATGTTTATTTCATACATGGACAAAGTTAATTATCTAATTATTTTTCATTTGAATTTAGTCAAGTTTTGTACTTAATGTCATTTAATTAAAATTCAAATATTAATTAGTCATTAAAAAAGCTCGGGTCGGAGAGTTGTCTGCCCTTAGCTCGGGCTCGGCTCGGGTAAACAGTGAGATCGGCGAGACAGGTCAACGAGGTTACAAAAAAGCAGAATTCGTTATGAAATCATTTGATATTGATGTTGAAATTTATACCTTTATGACCAGCTATGTTTACTTGGTGTTTGGGTTACGGCAATTATTGTCAAAAAGGCATAATATTTTAATAATTTGGAAAAATCGTAAAATGTCACGCTCCATTGCGGGCTACATGGTTTAGCCCCTTGAAAAGTGATAAAGGTCGATTTATGAAATTCAAATTAATTTGATTAAATATAACTTACATAGAAAGATAAAACATAACACAAAGAAATGTTGTGTCAAAAATCGTTATAATATGTGCTGTCGTTGTGTAGAAAAACGAAAATAACCAAAGCTCGGGCTCGGGTTTTAAAGCTCGGGCTCGGGGCGGGCTACATGGTTTAGCCCCCACCCTGTTACAAGGTTTCAGGAACAATTAATTAAAGTTACCGTACTGTATGAACATCTATTAAATTCCCATTTTGTTTTTATGAATACTCTACAAACTAAACGTCGATGATCCTTATGAATTTATCTTTACTTAATTTTGTTCAAATATGTACAATTTCGACAAAAATGCATATTAAAAATGTATATAACCGGCGTACCCGGATGATCACCAGGTAAATCCCAGCGACACCACGGGGAAATTTAGAACATGTTTAGATTTATTCAATGTTTTACAATGTTCGTCCTTATAAAACTGGTTCTTCTTTCCAAAATAAAAACACTAAAAATACTTCAGTAGAACTGGATGTATATACTCCATTCTGACGACTTCAAACACGCACTTAAAATTACGCCAAAACTACAAAAGATCGAGCGAAGAATCACTCAGTGTCAATAATGTTAAAGATTTAAATAATCTTGGAAAATTCTTAAAACTTGTATTCCAGAAACGTTCTCAATCTAATTAATATACACCGCAACTGTATAGTATATATGATGTATAATAATTGTGTGCATGTTTGTGTTTAATTGTATTTATATAAATCACTCTCCTGTACATGTTTAAATTATTTAATATGTTTTAAAATTGTACTTTGTATCTTATAAGCCGCAAATTAAAGTTTACGACAATAAACAAAATGAGTATACCTCTCAGGTGCCTCTTACATCGAGTTCATACCTGTGTATAGTGCAATTGTGTGGTCCCCTACAAAACTGTTTACTAGAGGTGATTTACAAAGTCTACATGTACACATATATTAATCTAAATCTGTTTTTATAATAAACAGTTAATAATTAATAGTTACTGATTTGATGATCACCTACCAGGTGAGTTGATTTACCTGTGATTTACCTGTGATCGAGCACTGAGTACAATTATTCGATAGACTATAACTCCCTCAACACATCTTAACCCCTATGAAAACACTCCACCCTATACCCAGAGTTGATTTTCGGGGATGACCCCGACATAATTGAGTAAAACTCTGAAGAAGACTGCTTATATTATCTTGCGTTCTCCGTAGTCTGTCAACTCTAAATATACGTGAAGACCTCGTGCCATACTGGACTGAAATATAAGCAATGTACATTGTAATATCGTGTCACAGACAAATTTAATATACACTATTGTGTAGTTTAGGACGTGGATGAACGGATATCTCTGATGTTACTTTACTACATAAAGGTAAGACAAGTGGTCAGTCCATTTATATATAGTACGTACAAATGTATATACAACTTAAAAATAATACGAAAACTAGTAAATTCATATTAATGTTATAATGTAACTTTAAGAAAACTGGTTATTTCATAATAAATGTTATGATAAAGGCTAGACCACTGATGATTTTATATTACAGTAAGTAATTGGGTCATTTAAAAAAACCACGCGTATTCCTTCATTCATTTTCAAAGTATGTTACAAGACATACAAACATTAACAATTAGAGAAAAAGACAATTGCAGAATACAAAACAACAAAAAAATGCAACCACACAATATCTGTTGAGACATTATGTAACTTGACAGACTTTCAAAGGTGTAAGCATATCATTTTTAATTGAATGATTGAGAATTATAATTGTATTGACTCTTCAAAGAACCAATCTTATGAAGCACGAATATTTGAAAACCTGATGGGAAAATAGTTTTGTAGCTGCATGTATAGAATGAGTTAAACAATGTGGTCAGAAATCGTTATATAATTGACATGTACGTATTCTGTATTTGCATATTAAAGAGTTATCTGCCCTTGCGGGTAGGTATTGATGGTGACGCCATGTGTTTGCGAGTGTAACGTCATATTTTTCTGAGAAAACAACGTGAGTTGCGCTCTCAAAATAATGACGTAACAATCGATACCTACCCACAAGGGAGCTAACTCTATATTATGCAAAGACGGAATACATGTAGCACTACGTTACGTAGCGTGATGGGTCGGAGAGGTCTCAGGTCCACATAGATCTGAGAATTATAGGTACAGTTTAAATAATTATGGCCCACATAGATCTATAATAATTAGTTTCAGTTTATATAATTATAGACCCACCATAGGGTCCATGACCTAGACATTTTGGGGGTCTAAATAAAATAGGATCATGATTGTGTACGGAAAGTATATAATCGCTCTTTCCAACGGTGGTAACTGTTTTTGTGAAGACGTACGATAGAAATATGATTTGTAGCCACCATATAGCTAGGTGGACTAGAAGTTTTGTGTCGGGGAGCTTTCCACCCTTTACTTGTATAGTACAACGTAGAGTATAATATTTACCGATTTTTTATCTAGACCCTGAAAACGCCTAAAAATGGTCAATATATATTCAACATTAAATGTTGAAATCAGACATGTCGCAGAGACAAAATATATCAAGCCAGATATTAATGATATATTTTTTGTATTTTTTTTTTCAATCAGACCATTACTAGTCTAAGATGACACATGTAAATACAAATGCACTCACGTGCAATATTACTTGGTTTACCCGAACCAATCCTTGAACGATACAGGCCTTGCGAACCTCTTATCTAATATACGAAATTAGTCTACTTTCACCTTATTATTAATTTTTTTTTTTATTTCAGAAATATAAAACCAGAAGTACAATAAAACCTGCCCTAGCGACCACCTCTGTATAAAGACCACCTGGCTATAAAGACCATTTCCCTCTGTCTATTGGATGGTATTTACAGATAGTTTGATCTCGACCAGGAACACAAACAGAAGCGGAGATGTCTTTCCAAGATGATATAAATGACAAGACCATGGAGGATAGATCAAAGACTTTTGACGAAAGTGGAGAGAGGTCATACATATACGATATTCATGGTGAACGGTTTAACGAGTCTCAGGAACTACAGAAACACCTCATGACACATACAGGAGAGAAACCTTACAAATGTGATGTCTGTGGTAAGGGGTTTAGTGTGGCACAAAGCCTACAGAAAC
This sequence comes from Argopecten irradians irradians, assembly GCA_004382745.1. NCBI lineage: Eukaryota > Metazoa > Mollusca > Bivalvia > Pectinida > Pectinidae > Argopecten > Argopecten irradians. The sequence goes on from SAYR01002468.1 coordinate 11,357, forward strand.
ACCTCAGGATACATACAGGAGAGAAACCTTACAAACATGATATCTGTCGAAAGGGGTTTAGTCAGACGTGTAACTTAAAGGCACACCTCAGGACACATACAGGAGGGAAACCTTACACATGTGATGTCTGTGGTAAGAGGTTTATTGCGTCTGTTACACTAAAGAATCATCTCAGGACACATACAGGAGAGAAACCATACAAATGTGATGTCTGTGGTAAGAGGTTTAGTCAGAAAGCTGCCCTTCATTATCACTTCAGGACACATACAGGAGAGAAACCATACAAATGTGATGTCTGTGGTAAGGGGTTTCGCGCGTCTGGTACACTAAAGAATCATCTCAGGACACATACAGGAGAGAAACCATACAAATGTGATGTCTGTAGTAAGGGGTTTAGTCAGCCAACTGCCCTTCATTATCACTTCAGGACACATACAGGAGAGAAACCATACAAATGTGATGTATGTGGTAAGGGGTTTAGTCAGACAACTTCCCTTCATCATCACTTCAGGACACATACAGGAGAGAAACCTTACAAATGTGATGTCTGTGGTAAGGGGTTTAGACAGAAAAGTCACCTACAGACACATCTCAGGACACATACAGGAGAGAAATCAAACAAATGAAATGTCTGTAGTAAGAGATTTAATACGGCATAGAACCTACAGAAACACCTCAGGACACATACAGGGTAGAAACCAAACAAATGTGATATCTGTGGAAGGAGTTTAGTCAAAAGGTCACATACAGAGACATATCCTGACACACACGGAAGAGAAACCCTTCACATGTGATGTCTGTGTAAGAGGATTCGTTAGGAAATCTATTTTACATCGTTATGACAAAACACTATTGAGAGATTCAGACTGATACCCTGAGGGCACATTTAAAATAACAAAAAACACTTACAAATGCGATACATATATATATATTCAAAAATGGTTTTAATTTCAAAATTAAAACTAATATGAATTGTACATCCAAAAATGTCATATACGCACTTATTTGTAGCAAATGCTCAGATTTTTATATTGGTCAGACAGGAATGGAATTGAGAAAGAGAGTTACATTACACCGACAACAAACCAAAACAGACCATCTCAGATATTTAACAGTAAACGAACATTGTCATATGTGTGCTAATGATAATTTTTTTATTTTACCAATATATCAAATGTCCAATTCAGATCTTTTAAAAAGAGAAAATAAAGAAATGTATTTCATTCAACTTATGAAACCTATGCTAAATTCAGAACGGGACAAATGAACTTCATATTAGTTTTTATTTCTCCTCATGTTTTTGTTTATTTTCTTCCAGAACCATTCACATATCTTTATGTACCATGTCATGACGAATCTTACTATGACGTCATTGTACCTATGACGTCATGTTTTTACAAATAAAAGAATTCAAACCCCTGAAGACCGGCATGAGCCGAGAAAGCGCTAGGGAGAAAAAACTGTTTTATAGTTGTGTTTTTTTATGTATATATATATATATATATATATGGTAAGCAATATCTTCCGCTATATACCCTAAAAGGAGTCATCGGTACACATACCGGGAGTCAGTCGGGAGACCTACATACACACATCGGTACACATACAGGGAGTCAGTCGTGAGACCTACATACACACATCGGTACACATACAGGGAGTCAGTCGTGAGACCTACATACACACATCGGTACACATACAGGGAGTCAGTCGGGAGACCTACATACACACATCGGTACACATACAAGATGTCCATCTGATAATAACGAATTTAACAGAACACATACGGAATTAATGTACAACAGTTACGACTTGTGTAGTAAAAGTCGTTATCTATTAACGAATGAAATAACTGGTTCTAATATGACTATCATAGCAAATCAGAAGTCTTGTGTCAATGAGATCGAGACTCGCGTAATAAAATCACACGAGGTTGAATGCGAGAAAACACGAGTTTTCAAAATATCCAGATAACTCGACAGAATTTTACTGATGAGCTAAGAATAGAAATATTGACACATTTGGTAATGAAGATGCTGTTAGCACTAAGGCCTCTTTTACATACCCAGGAATGAGGACCTGATGGAGTCCGAGAATGGAGTTCCAGTGATAAAGTATAGCGTGGAGTCTCTCAAACAACATTACAACGAAACGAACCCAAATCATTGGTGAAAACAAGTTTCTTAATTGATGATTTTAATTACAGATTTATATCAATGAATTGTGAAATTATCAGCTGTGAAAAAACCAAATCAAATATTGTATCGGTCTATTTTGAAGTAAAATCGTATGTATCGCATTTTTTGTTGTTGTTGTTTATGCAATACGTCAAAATTAATTACCATCCTAAATGTTACAGAAAACAGACATACTTTAATCACTTAATTAATTTATTTCTTGATTCTCTAATATTTCTTAAAATCTCTGTTTTGGATATTTGACTTACAATTAGTGATTATGACGTCACACAGCGAAGATTTGGTTTGATTTATTAGTTTAATGTACTATTAACAGCCAGGATCATTGAAAGACGTTTTGCGAAGAAACAACTTTACCGCGACCCTGGCTGTAAATAGGATGTAAAAGTAAACACACCAAATCACTATTATTATTAATTTGCCGTTCAATAACAATATTGTTCCTGACAAAATATTTGGTACCCCAAAGACTGCGACTTCTCTAGCCAAGGATATTCAGAGGATACTCTCCCTGCTAACCAGGGGTATCCAGATGATCGTCTCTAGAGCTAGTCAAGGATATTCAGCGGGTGCTCTCCATGCTGGCCAAGGGTATCAAGAGGATACTCTTCACGCTGGTCAAGAGTATTCAGAGGATGCTCTCCATGCTGGCCAAGGATATTCAGAGGATACTCTTCATGCTGGCCAAGGGTATTCAGAGGATACTCTTCATGCTGGTCAAGAGTATCCAGAGGATACTCTTCATGCTGGTCAAGAGTATTCAGAGGATACTCTTCACGCTGGTAAAGAGTATTCAGAGGATACTTTTCATGCTGGTCAAGAGTATTCAGAGGATACTCTCCATGCTGGTCAAGAGTATCCAGAGGATACTCTCCATGCTAGTCAAGAGTAATCAGAGGATACTCTTCATGCTGGTCAAGGGTATCCAGAGGATTCTCTTCATGCTGGTCAAGAGTATTCAGAGGATACTCTTCATGCTGGTCAAGAGTATTCAGAGGATACTCTTCATGCTGGTCAAGAGTATTCAGAGGATACTCTTCACGCTGGTCAAGAGTATTCAGAGGATACTCTTCATGCTGGTCAAGAGTATTCAGAGGATACTCTTCATGCTGGTCAAGGGTATTCAGAGGATACTCTTCATGCTGGTCAAGAGTATTCAGAGGATACTCTTCATGCTGGTCAAGGGCATTTAGAGGACACTCTTCATGCTGGTCAAGAGTATTCAGAGGATACTCTCCATGCTGGTCAAGGGTATCCAGAGGATACTCTCCATGCTTGTCAAGAGTATTCAGAGGATACTCTCCATGCTGGTCAAGTGTATTCAGAGGATACTCTCCATGCTGGTCAAGGGAATCCAGAGGATACTACCCATACTAGCCAAGGGTATTCAGAGGATACTCTTCATGTTAGCCAAGAGTATCTTCATGCTGGTCAAGGGTATCCAGAGGATACTCTTCATGCTGGTCAAGAGTATTCAGAGGATACTCTCCATGCTGGTCAATGGTATCCAGAGGATACTCTCCATGCTCGTCAAGAGTATTCAGAGGATACTCTTCATGCTGGTCAAGGGTATCCAGAGGATACTCTTCATGCTGGTCAAGAGTATTCATAGGATACTCTTCATGCTGGTCAAGAGTAGCCAGAGGATACTCTTCATGATGGTCAAAGGATTTAGAGGATACTCTCCATGCTGGTCAAGAGTATCCAGAGGATACTCTTCATGGATACTCTTCATGCTGGTCAAGAGTATTCAGAGGATACTCTTCACGCTGGTCAAGAGTATTCAGAGGATACTATTCATGCTGGTCAAAAGTATTCAGAGGATACTCTCCATGCTGGTTAAGGGTATCCAGATGATACTCTAAATGCTAGCAAAGGGTATTTCGAGGACACTCTTCATGCTGGTCAAGAGTATTCAGAGGATACTCTCCATGCTGATCAAGGGTATCCAGAGGATACTCTCCATGCTTGTCAAGAGTATTCAGAGGATACACTCCATGCTGGTCAAGGGAATCCAGAGGATACTACCCATACTAGCCAAGGGTATTCAGAGGATACTCTTCATGTTAGCCAAGAGTATCTTCATGCTGGTCAAGGGTACCCAGAGAATACTCTCCATGCTGGTCAAGGGAATCCAGAGGATACTACCCAAACTAGCCAAGGGTATTTAGAGGATTCTCTTCATGCTAGCCAAGAGTATTCAGAGGATACTCTTAATGCTGGTCAAGAGTATTCAGAGGATACTCTTCATGCTGGTCATGAGTATTTAGAGGATACTCTCCATGCTGGTCAAGGGTATCCAGAGGATACTCTCCATGCAGGTCAAGGGAATCCAGAGGATACTACCCAAACTAGCCAAGGGTATTCAGAGGATACTCTTCATGCTGGTCAATAGTATTCAGAGGATACTCTCCATGCTGGTCAAGAGTATTAAGATGATACTCTCCATGCTTGTCAAGGCTATCCAGAGGATACTCTCCATGCTGGTCAAGGGAATCCAGAGGATACTCTTCATGCTGGTCAAAAGTATTCAGAGGATTCTCTTCATGCTAGTCAAGAGTATTCAGAGGATACTCTTCATGCTGGTCAAGAGTATTCAGAGGATACTCTCCATGCTAGCCAAGGATATTCAGAGGATACTCTTATGCTGGTCAAGAGTATTTAGAGGATACTCTCCATGCTGGTCAAGGGTATCCAGAGGATTCTCTTCATGCTGGTCAAGAGTATTCAGAGGATACTCTCCATGCTGGTCAAGAGTATTCAGAGGATACTCTCCATGCTGGTCAAGAGTAATCAGAGGATACTCTTCATGCTGGTCAAGGGTATCCAGAGGATTCTCTTCATGCTGGTCAAGAGTATTCAGAGGATACTCTTCATGCTGGTCAAGAGTAGCCAGAGGATACTCTCCATGCTGGTCAAGAGTATCCAGAGGATACTCTCCATGCTGGTCAAGACTATTCAGAGGATACTCTTCACGCTGGTCACTAGAGTATACAGAGGATAATCTTCATGCTGGTCAAGAGTATTCAGAGGATACTCTATAGCTGGTTAAGGGTATCCAGATGATACTCTCCATGCTAGCCAAGGGTATTTAGAGGACACTCTTCATGCTGGTCAAGAGTATTCAGAGGATACTCTCCATGCTGGTCAAGGGTATCCAGAGGATACCTTCCATTCATGTCAAGAGTATTCAGAGGATACTCTCCATGCTGGTCAAGGGTATTCAGAGGATACTCTCCATGCTGGTCAAGGGAATCCAGAGGATACTACCCATACTAGCCAAGGGTATTCAGAGGATACTCTCCATGCTAGCCAAGAGTATCTTCATGCTGGTCAAGGGTATCCAGAGGATACTCTTCATGCTGGTCAAGAGTATTGAGAGGATACTCTCCATGCTGGCCAAGGGAATCCAGAGGATACTACCCATACTAGCCAAGGGTATTCAGAAGATACTCTTCATGTTGGTCAAGAGGATTTAGAGGATACTCTCCATGCTGGTCAAGGGTATCCAGAGGATACTCTCCATGCAGGTTAAGGGAATCCAGAGGATACTAACCAAACTAGCCAAGGGTATTCAGAGGATTATCTTCATGCTGGTCAAGAGTATTCAGAGGATACTCTTCATGCTGGTCAAGAGTATTCAGAGGATACTCTTCATGCTGGTCAAGAGTATTTAGAGGATACTCTCCATACAGGTCAAGGGAATCCAGAGGATACTACCCAAACTAGCCAAGGGTATTCAGAGGATACTCTTCATGCTGGTCAAGAGTATTCAAAGGATAATCTTCATGCTGGTTAAGAGTATTTAGAGGATACTCTCCATGCTAGCCAAGGACATTCAAAGGATACTCTTCATGCTAGCCAAAAGTATTCAGAGGATACTCTCCATGCTTGTCAAGGCTATCCAGAGGATACTCTCCATGCTTGTCAAGGCTATCCAGAGGATACTCTCCATGCTGGTCAAGAAAATCCAGAGGATGCTCTTCATGCTGGTCAAGAGTATTCAGAGGATACTCTCCATGCTGGTCAAGGGTATCCTGAGGATACTCTCCATGCTGGTCAAGGGAATCCAGAGGATACTACCCATACTAGCCAAGGGTATTCAGAGGATACTCTTCATGTTAGCCAAGAGTATCCTCATGCTGGTCAAGGGTATCCAGAGGATACTCTTCATGCTGGTCAAGAGTATTCAGAGGATACTCTCCATGCTGGTTAAGAGTATTTAGAGGATACTCTCCATGCTAGGCAAGGATATTCACAGGATTCTCTTCATGCTAGCCAAGAGTATTCAGAGGATACTCTCCATGCTGGTCAAGAGTATTCAGATGATACTCTCCATGCTTGTCAAGGCTATCCAGAGGATACTCTCCATGCTGGTCAAGAAAATCCAGAGGATGCTCTTCATGCTGGTCAAGAGTATTCAGAGGATACTCTCCATGCTGGTCAAGGGTATCCTGAGGATACTCTCCATGCTGGTCAAGGGAATCCAGAGGATACTACCCATACTAGCCAAGGGTATTCAGAGGATTCACACCTCGGTTCACATACAGAAAGTCAGTCGGGAGACCTACAGACACACCTCGGTACACATACAGAAAGTCAGTCGGGAGACCTACAGTCACACCTCGGTTCACATACAGAAAGTCAGTCGGGAGACCTACAGACACACCTCGGTACACATACAGAAAGTCAGTCGGGAGACCTACAGACACACCTCGGTTCACATACAGAAAGTCAGTTGGGAGACCTACAGACACACCTCGGTACACATACAGAAAGTCAGTCGGGAGACCTACAGTCACACCTCGGTTCACATACAAGGAAAGTCGTTCGGAGACCTACAGACACACCTCGGTACACATACAGGAAGTCAGTCGGGAGATTACAGACACACCCTCGGTAACACATACAGGAAGTCAGTCGGGAGGACCTACAGATCTAATCCCTATTGAGATTCCTCCTCTAGACTCTTTTATATTCGGACGTCTGATAGATGTCTCTCGTCGGAACCCTACTCGAGCCTTCTAAACTTTATTCTGGAAAATCAAGTCAGGTTGACCTACCTCTCGTAAGGGTCTATTACAGAAATAATCCAACTGGAGTGGTTCCCCATACTGGCACACATCGATAGTGGAGATATTTTTCTCTCAAAACGCACATTTAATATGAAGTGACATGTATTGAAAACAAAGAACCATCTCATTTGCAAAGATGTCTTGTTCTATCGCTACTTTGAGGCAGCCATTTTGAAAGTCCCTCGCTGTCACTGACCACTATAGTGCGTTCCAGATAACGCCTATTACACTGAATGGAGTAGGGATGTCACGGTTCATGTTTTTTCAGCTCGTTCGTTTCAACTTTTTTTGATCGGTTTTCGGTTTTTTCGGTTCGTGTTCAGGCAAATCTCAATTACACTTTTTAAGTCTATTTTTCTAGCAAAAGCAAGTTCTGCTTTAGATTTAAAGATGGTATATCACTTAAGTTCTAAAAGTGCATGCAGCAAAGAAATTCATTAATTATTCTATATCATTTTGTGTCTTAATTAGACATATAACACGATTAAATACCAATTTTTGTTCAAATATTGAGTATCATATTATATCTCTCAGCAGTGGAACATCTTTAAAAAACATATATTGAACATTTTCTTATTCTTTTTAACTCTTTCAGTACTATTGACACATTATCAGTCCACAGAGATATAGTCCTCGTATCCTTTATGATACATATTATTCGTCACTAAAACTTTTCTCGTATCCTTCATGACGCATTATTATGTGATGATTGACATGTGAAAATCGTAAGTTTACCGCAAATCAATAACATCGGTATTATCCCAGAAAAAGTGTTTTTAAAAAGTATTATGCATTTGAATTATAATAGAGATAAACATTATTACGTACCAGGTGCATGTTCAATCGTAAAATGGGTTTAATTCACCGGAATATTGGCCGGACGGAAACGCGAATTGTTTACAATCGGCAACACAATGGCGGGCTTGATTTAGCCTGCCGATATTCTGCGGGATTAATGTTATCGGAAAATACACATATAAAATTATCAATTATAAAATATCAAACATTTAGTGAAATATATCATTTTAGATATCATGTATGTGAAAAAATCATGCCGCAGACAGCAAAAAACGATCTTCTGAAATGACTGAACTTGCACACGTGTTACACATATATGTCGGTCAACAGGTGTATTTCTCGGGATTCTGAACAAACAACTTCGCGTATTTTCAATGAAATAATCTGCAAGACAGTTTTTATACACGTAAATTTACAGGTATTATAGGACAGTTATTTTTTTTAATGAACTGAACCGAAACTTTAGAATATTATGCCACGTAACCGAACCCGTCACGGGTTGAATTTTTCGGTTAACCGTATTTCGGGTTTAACCGGTGACACTCCGAATGGAGTAAGTTATACAGGTAATGGAATTTTAATTGAAACAGGACTTATAGCGGTCACATGACAGAGAAGGGACTTTCAAAATGGGCCTGCTCAAAGTAGCGATGGAAACATAACATTGTTTACAATATGGATGGTTCTTTTTTTTTAATAATGTGTTCACTAAATTAATATATGTGCGCTATGGAGAGAAAAATATCTCCTATAGCGATGCTGTACTAGTATGGGAACCACTGACAGTTGGATTTTTTTCTGTAATAGACCCTTACAATGAGGGTATGTAACCTGACTTGATTTTCCAGAAATAAAGTTTAGAAGGTCGAGTAGGGATTCGCGACGAGAGAACATCTTATCAACGTCCGAATATAAAAGAGTCTTAGAGGAGGAATCTCAATAGGGATTACTACAGATCGGTCCATTAAAATCATTGATTATCCTCCCATCTACGGTGGATCTTGGGCGCGACGTACCGTCGTCACAATCAAAGGGTGCGATGATCCCCCGCGGAAGGGGCCCGATGTATCACCGAGGTTCCGTCCACCGAGTGCAGTATCCTCGGACGCATCGCGTTGTTACGATGACCTCCGCGAAAAAATCCCCCGCGATCGAGGCACGATCTGGTCACCGCAGTGGTCCCAGCAGGGAGTCATGGCGCATTGGGCTTTAAAATTTACTCTGTAAAGTTGGTTGTCGGCAAGCGGTCCGTATGTTCGCTGATTTTGTAAACTGTTTTTTTTTTGTTTTGGCAAGGTTTTATGATTCCATTTGGAAAATACCTGGTTTTGTTTATAATTGTCTGTCAAAAATGTTGTGACTGTGACCTAAATATTATTAATGTATATAAATATATGTGTGTGTATGTGTGTTATAATGGAGTAAATTAGTTTTTTAACGTGCACGTTGTCAACCTCCCTGAGCTGAATCTGTACTGACCATTTTCTTCCTACTATTCGTTCGTTTTTTGTCCAGGTTTACTAGGTAACAGATAATACAGAAATACGGTATATTGTTTTTTTAAATCTATTATATTTGATTTTTCGATTTTCCAGTTAGAAAATCATTTTTAGTAATACACGGTTAAATTAGGCATCCTACTACAGTAGCAGCCAACAAAAATGATACTTTAATTATAAGAAACTGAAAGAATGAATACATTTGTAATTATTTGTTAAATTTCGCTCTGGTATGTTCAAGGGATTACAAATTTTGTATTACCTTGATAAATACAAAGGGATTAGGACAAATGATATTTACAACTTATGACGTCTTATCCAATCATCGCTAAAATATTTACAGCATGATGACATATGAACGTGCTGTGAACAAATGAATATGCCGAGTTAAAATCCATCAAAATATAGTAGATTGAACAAAAATATTACCGGTAGCCATGCGTTCTAAATCATGTACTGAATAGCATATTATATCATAACATATTAAGCTGCAATTGTGATTTCTAAATTCAGAATATTAAACTGTACATTTATAAGCGATGTTTGACAAAAATGTGTTCGCATTGCTACATAACAAGCACACTCGCGGTCTTGTTTCTGTATTAACATGTATGTCATAAAAGTTGTGTGCACATTACAGAGAATTCAAAAAAGATTTAAGTTATGTCATTCTTGTTTAAGTTTACGATTGTTTACGTATCGCATATGCGGTTTACCCCGACTTTGTCACTGGGTTGAGTGGCACTAAATATTGCTATCTAAATGTCTCGGAGTAAAAGCGAAATAGAAACATATTTTGCATTGTATACTCTATTTTATATTGACCGTATGTTACGAAAATTCGAGACATTCGTCCCAAAGTGAGAAGCCACTAATAAGCCACTAAATTCACACTTTTCAATTCTTATCCTATTTAATTCAATTTATTCCGTGGACCTTACTGGTCCATAAGGTGCAGAATTAACAAACATTTCAAATTACGTTTACTTTACAATAGAGAGATTTTCACACACCCACATTCGCCAGAGAGAAGAATATTCTTTGGCTATTACAAACTCGATAAACCAACCAGTATCTACTAAGTTAAAGGTACATGTATTTGTACTAGTGCATACATAATCTAAGGGATAGAATGCTTTTACAAAATTCTATGTTAACTATTGGAAACACTTTGTTAATAATTTTGTTTAATTACGACAAAAAATAAATTATCATTTAGATTTGTGACCAATAATTACCCTCCTTAAATTCGTCTACGAAATCAATTGACATCTAAGTGTTTATTCAATAGCGATAAAAATGATAGCTTGACACTGGCCAATTAATAAGTTTCAATTAACCAACAAATTCACTTTTATAATGTAATCACCGGTGCGTAAATGAACGTGCCAGTTGTCAGAGGTTGGGACATGTTGTTTTAGTAATTTAGGTAAACTCCTTTCGCTGAATACTCTAATTATTGGTGCTATATATGTGGAACACAAGAACTTAATCGGTTTCTCTCATACTCGATTGTGTAATGATGATGACCTTTATTTTTTAAAGATAAATGCCTGTGCAACCCTCATCCGCAGGACTACACATCTCTTCAGCCTCCGCGCTGTGGATAGACAGATATACCTGTGTCAGCGGCCGGCTAACTAGTCATCGGAATGCAAGGACGTGTATGTCGCCAACGGTTGCCGAAACAATGGTCCAAATATAACCACTGCAGCTTGACACGTATGTGTTGTTCATAAAGCGAGGCATAGCTGCCGCCAGATGCATAGCCACAGGCGTTTACCGTGTAGAACTTTTTTTCAAAAGTGTAGCGTGTGCAGTCTAGTTATGGCGTACATTGGTTTCGGATGAAGATCAAACTTTAGTACGGTTTATTGTACTGTGGTATTATCCAGATTATCGGAAGCCCTCACTGCTACATTAAACTCAGATGTACGAAGTGTACAGATATAACATTTTATGATTTCAATTTAGATTAACAACTTTTCGTTTCATCAATTTAAAGAATCTGTGTATGTATGGTTTCTAGATTTAAGTCATCCTTGAAATAATTTTATATCGATTAAGACGATGTGTATTTCTGGTAATAGTCAATACACTCGTACATTAAATAGTAAGCGCACATGATACATATTAAAAAATATACATTAAATAGCTAATTTAAATTATTTATGCTCAAGGATTACAAGAATGATGTCTCTGCTATAGAAAAAATAAATCACACTTTGATTTGCTGATGCAATTTTTGTAAAAATTTTGTTTCGATTTGTAAATTCTGCGTTGTGGACTACGCGTGAGTGATATATCTTACT
>SAYR01002468.1:23729-39795 GCA_004382745.1 Argopecten irradians irradians
CATGAGAAGTATCCTCTGAATACTCTTGACCTAGCATGAAGAGAATCCTCTGATACTGACAGCATGAGAGTATTCTTGGATTCCCTTGACCAGCATGAAGAGTATCCTCTGGATAGCCCTTGACAAGCATGAGAGTATCCTTAATACCTGACCAGCATGTGAGAGTATCCTCTGATACTATTGACCCAGCATGAAGAGTATCCTCTGATAACCCTGGCTAGTTTGGTAGTATCTCCTCTGGAATTCCCTTGACCAGCATGGAGAGTATCCTCTGAGATACCCTGACCAGCAGACAGCAGTATCCTCTAAATACTCTTGACCAGCATGAAGAGTATCCTCTGAATACTCGTGACCAGCATGAAGAGTATCCTCTGAATTAGCTCTTGGCTAGCATGAAGAGTATCCTCATGAATACCCTTGCTAGTTTTTGTGTAGTATCCTCTGGATTCCCGTGACCAGCATGGAGAGTATTCCTCTGGGTACCCTGGACCAGCATGAAGATATCCTTGCTAAACATGAAGAGTATCTCTGAAACCCTTGGCTAGTTTGGGTTAGCTATCCTCTGGATTTCCCTATGACCAGCATGGATGAGTATCTCTGAATACTTTGACAAGCATGGAGAGTATCCTCTGATACCCTTCGATCGCATTGGAGAGTATCCTCTGAATACTCTTGACCAGCATGAGAGTTCCTCGAATACCCTTTGCTTAGCATTTAGAGTATCATCTTGATACCAACCAGCATGAGAGTACTCTGAATACTCTTGGCCAGCATGAAGTAGATCCTCTGAATACCCTTGAGCCAGCATGGAGAGTATCCTCTCAATACTCTTGACCAGCATGAAGAATGAGTATCCTCTGGATACTCCTTGACCAGCCATGGAGAGATATCCTCTGCGGAGAGTAAATACCCCTTTGGCTTTTAGTATTTGGTAGTATCCTCTGGATTCCCTTGACCACATTGGAGAGTATCCTCTGAATACCCTTGACCAGCATGGAGAGCTATCTCTGAATACTCAGACATGAATGGAAGGGTATCCTCTGGATACCCTTGACCAGCATGAGAGTATCCTCTGAATACTCTTGACCAGCATGTAAGAGTGTCCTCTAAATACCCTTGGCTAGCATGGAGAGTATCATCTTGGATACCCTTAACCAGCATAGAGTATCCTCTGAATACTCATTGACCAGCATGAAGATTATCCTCTGTATACTCTAGTACCAGCGTGAAGAGTTATCCTCTGAATAGTCTTGACCAGCATGAGAGTATCCTCTGGATAACTCTTGACCGCATGGAGAGTATCTCTGGCTTCTCTGACCAGCATGAAGAGTATCCTCTGAATACTCTTGACCAGCATGAAGAGAATCCTCTGGATACCCTTGACCAGCATGAAGAGTATCCTCTGATTACTCTTGACAGCATGGAGAGTATCCTCTGAATACCTGACCAGCATGGAGCTAGTATCCTCTGAATATCTGACCAGCTATGAGAGAGAATCCTCTGATACCTTGACCAGCATGAGAGTATCTCTCTAAATTACTCTTGACCAGCCATAAGAGTATCCTCTGAATATCCTTGGTAGCATCGAGATTCCTCTGAATTCTTGACCAGCATGAAGAGTATCCTCTGAATACTCTTGACTAGCATGAAGAGAATCCCTCACATACTTTGACCAGCATGAAGAGTATCCTCTGGATTCCCTTGACCAGCATGAGAGTATCCTCTGGATACCTTGACAAGCATGGAGCGATCATCATTTAATACCTCTTGACCAGCAATGGAGAGTATCCTCTGAATACTATTGACCAGCATGAAGAGTACCTCTGAATACCCTTGCGCAGTTTGGTAGTATCCTCTGATTCCCTTGACCTGCATGGGCAGATCCTGCTGAGAACCTGCATGAGATATCTCTAAATAATCATGACCAGCATGAAGAGTATCCTCTGAATACTCTGACCAGCATGAAGAGTATCCCTCTGAATACTCTTGGCTAGCATGAAGAGAATCCTTCTAAAATACCTTGGCTAGTGTGGTAGTATCCTCTGGATTCCCGTGACCAGCATGGAAGAGTATTCTCTGGGTACCCTTGACCAGCATGAAGATACTCTTGGCTAACATGAAGAAGTATCCTCTGAATACCCTTGGCTAGTATGGTAGTAATCCTCTGGTTCCCTGACCCGCATGGAGTGTATCCTTCTGAATACTCTGACAAGCATGGAGAGTATCCTCTGGATACCCTTGATCGGCATGGGAGTATCCTCTGAATACTCTTGACCAGCATGAAGAGTGTCCTCGAACAATACCCTTGCTAATCATTAGAGTAATCATCTGGATACCCTTAACCAGCATGGAGAGTATCCTACTGAATACATTTTGACCAGCTATGATAGTAATCCTCTGAATACTCTTGACCAGCGTGAAGAGTATCCTCTGAATACTCTTGACCAGCATGAAGAGTATCCATGAAGAGTATCTGGTTACTCTACCAGCATGGAGAGTATCCTCTAAATCCTTTGGACCATCATGAAGAGTATCCTCTGGCTACTCTTGACCAGCATGAAGAGTATTCTATGAATACTCTGACCAGCATGAAGAATATCCTCTGGAATACCTTGACCAGCATGAGAGTTATCCTCTGGAATACTCTGACCAGATGGAGAGTATCCTCTGGATACCATGAACCAGCATGGAGGAGTATCCTCTGAAACCTTGACCAAGATGATAGAGTATCCTCTGGATACCTTGACCAGCATGAAGATTACTCTTGGCTAACATTGAAGAGTATCCTCTGATATACCCTTGGCTAGTCATGGAGTAGTATCCTCTGATTCCCTATTGACCCAGCAGTGGAAGAGCAGTATCCTCTGAAATAACTTGACGAGCATGGTCAAGTATCCTCTGAATACTCTTGACAAGCATGGAGAAGTATCCTCTGGATACCCTGTGACCAGACATGGAGAGTATCCTCTGACATACTCTGACCAGCATGAAGAGTGTCCTCTAAATACCCATGGCTGCATGGAGAGTATCTCTGGATACCTTAACCAGCATGGAGAGTATCTCTGAATACTTCTTGACCAGCCAGAAGAGATCTGTAGGTCTCCCGACTGACTTCCTGTATGTGTACCGAGGTGTGTCTGTAGGTCTCCCGACTGACTTCCTGTATGTGTATCGAGGTGTGTCTGTAAGTCTCCCAACTGACTTCCTGTATGTGTACCGAGGTGTGTCTGTAGGTCTCCCGACTGACTTCCTGTATGTGTACCGAGGTGTGTCTGTAGGTCACCCGACTGACTTCCTGTACGTGTATCGAGGTGTGTCTGTAGGTCTCCCGACTGACTTCCTGTATGTGTACCGAGGTGTGACTGTAAGTCTCTCAACTGACTCCCTGTATGTATACCGAGGTGTGACTGTAAGTCTCTCAACTGACTTCCTGTATGTATACCGAGGTGTGACTGTAAGTCTCTCAACTGGCTTACTGTATGTGTCCCG
Organism: Argopecten irradians irradians; assembly: GCA_004382745.1. Classification (NCBI taxonomy): domain Eukaryota; kingdom Metazoa; phylum Mollusca; class Bivalvia; order Pectinida; family Pectinidae; genus Argopecten; species Argopecten irradians. Next base: position 27,219 of record SAYR01002468.1, read on the forward strand.
AGATGTGTCTGTAGGTCTCCCAACTGACTTCCTGTATGTGTACATGTATGTGCTTCGACGAGTCCGTTTAAGCTATATATCGAAGAAAAGTTTTGACCACATAGATCGCATTTGTTAGGGGTTTCTTCTGGACATATATGGTGTCTAAAATATGCCCTTTGGGTATCAGACTCTCTGAACCTCTCTTTAGTATTGTCAGATGTGCGAGACGTATGTAATATATGTGTTCTGACGTGATTTTGTAAAATAGATTTCCTAGCGAATCATCTTCCACAGACATCACATGTGAAAGGCTTCTCTCCTGTGTGTGTCCGGAGATGTCTCTGTAGATCTCCTTTTTGACTAAACTCCTTACCACAAGTATCACATATGTAAGGTTTCTCTCCTGTGTGTGTCAGATGGTGTGTCTGTAGGGCACCAGCCGTACTAAACCCCTTACCACAGATGTTACATTTGTAAGGTTTCTCCCCTGTGTGTGTCATGAGATGTATCTTTAGGTGTTGTTCCTGACCAAGCTGGGCACCACATATATCACATTTGTAAGATTTCTCTCCTGTATGTGTCAGATGGTGTGTCTGTAGGGCACCAGCCGTACTAAACCCCTTACCACAGATGTTACATTTGTAAGGTTTCTCTCCTGTATGTGTCCTGAGATGTATCTGTAGGTGATGTGCCATACTAAACCCTTTACCACAGACATCACATTCGTAAGGTCTGTCTCCTGTATGTATCCTAAGGTGTGCCTGCAGAGGACCGGTCTGACTAAACCCCTTACCACAGAAAATACATTTGTGTGGTCATTCTCCTGTATGAGTCCTGATGTGTCTCTGGAGGTTACTTGAACCACTAAACCCCTTACCACAGACATCACATTCGTAAGGTTTCTCTCCTGTATGTGTCCTGATGTGTTTCTGTAGGTTTTGTGCCACACTAAACCCCTTACCACAGACATCACATTAGTGAGGTTTCTCTCCTGTATGTATCCTGATGTGTTTCTGTAGGTTTTGTGCCACACTAAACCCTTTACCACAGACATCACATTTGTAAGTTTTCTCTCCTGTATGTGTCCTGAGGTGTATCTGTAAGCTACATGTCTGACTAAACCCTTTACCACAGACATCACATTTGTAAGGTTTTTCTCCTGTATGTGTTCTGAGGTGTATCTGTAGGTTTTGTGCCACACTAAACCCCTTACCACAGACATCACATTTGTAAGGTTTCTCTCCTGTATGTGCCCTGAGGTGTATCTGTAGTTCAATCGACACATTCAATTCTTTACCACATATATTACATGTGTAAGGTTTCTCTCCAGTATGTATCCTGAGGTGTTTCTTTAGGTGACTTGACTGACTAAACCCCTTACCACAGACATCACATTGGTAAGGTTTCTCTCCTGTATGTGTCCTGAGGTGTCTCTTTAGTTTACCCGACTCACTAAACCCCTTACCACAGACATCACATTTGTAAGGTTTCTCTCCTGTATGTGTCCTGAGGTGTATCTTTAGTTTACCCGACACACAAAACCCCTTACCACAGACATCACATTTGTAAGGTTTCTCTCTTGTATGTGTCCTGAGGTGCCTCTTTAGTTTACCCGACACACTAAACCCCTTACCACAGACATCACATTTGTAAGGTTTCTCTCCTGTATGTATCCTTACGTGCCTCTGTAGTCCCCGAGACTCGTTAAACCGTTTACCACAAACATCACATATGTATGACCTCTCTCCATTGTCGCCAAAGTTCACTGAACTGTCGTCCACTGTCTTGCCCGACATATCACCTTGGAAAGACATACCCGTTTCGTTTTGTGTTCCTGGTGAATATTAAATTCAATCGAATGTTCTCACAAGGTATTTACATTGATAAGGTTCGTATACATCATTTTACAAACAATGAACTTTAATTTATCTCATCCGCATCCACGTGGATTTTCTTGTAGACACAGTCAAACTATCTATAAATACCATCCAATAGACTGAAGGAAATGGTCGCTATAGCCAGGTGGTCTTCTTGTAGACACAGTCAAACTATCTATAAATACCATCCAATAGACTGAGGGAAATGGTCGCTATAGCCAGGTGGTCTTGATACACAGGTTCAATTGTGTTGAACTTTGTCATATGGGACGTAGAGAAGTTGCTTTATTAAACAGGTGGTCTTTATACAGAGGTGGTCGCTAAGGCAGGTTTTACTGTACTTCTGATTTTATGTTTCTGAAATAAATAAATATATAGTAAGTTCCGTTTGATAATAAGGTGAAAGTAGACTAATTTCGTACATTAAACAAAAGTTATATATATAGGGCCTGTATCGTTCACTTTTGTAAAGTTATGACATTTAATTAAAATTACAAGTTTTCTTACCTTTATGTAGTAAACTAAAACCAGAAAGTTGTCTGGGATTCTCTTGTGCTTGATATATACACATATCTGTACTATGTATATTGTACATACAAATATAAATGTATATTCTCCGTTTTTAACATCCTAAACTACATATAAAATGTAGATTCAATCTGTCTATGACAATTTGATTTACCACGCATTGCTTATATTACAGTACAGTATGACAGGAGGTCTTCACTTTACAATTAGAGTTGACAGCACAGAGAATGCAAGATAAACAATCTTCTGATGATGTTTACTCAGTGTCACGGTCAATGTTAACGTCGTCCTTAAGTACAAATATGCTCTAATTATCACACCTTTGTCATTGTTCATGTCATTCCTTTCTTTGTACCGTACACTTCATTTCCCTTTGAATCAAAGTTTACTAATTAGTTTATAATTACATAATTGGTCTGATCAGGTGTGACACTAATTATTGTTACTACCTGTATGTGTACCGAGGTGTGACTGTAAGTCTCTCAACTGACTTCCTGTATGTATACCGAGGTGTGACTGTAAGTCTCTCAACTGACTTCCTGTATGTATACCGAGGTGTGACTGTAAGTCTCTCAACTGACTTCCTGTATGTGTCCCGAGATGTGTCTGTAGGTCTCCCAACTGACTTCCTGTATTTACATGTATGTGCTTCGACGAGTCCGTTTAAGTTATATATCAAAGAAAAGTTTTGATCACATATATCGCATTTGTTAGGGGTTTCTTCTGGACATATATGTAGTCTAAAATATGCCCTTTGGGTATCAGACTCTCTGAACCTCTCTTTAGTATTGTCAGATGTGTGAGACGTATGCAAATATATGTGTTCTGACGTGATTATGTAAAATAGATTTCCTAGCGAATCCTCTTCCACAGACATCACATGTGAAGGGCTTCTCTCCTGTGTGTGTCCGGAGATGTCTCTGCAGATCTCCTTTTTGACTAAACCCCTTACCACAAGTAGCACATATGTAAAGTTTCTCTCCTGTATGTGTCCTGAATGTATCTGAAGGTGATGTGTCATACTAAACCCTTACACAGGACAATGTATATTCTCCGTTTTTAACATCCTAAACTACATATAAAATGTAGATTCAATCTGTCTATGACAATTTGATTTACCACGCATTGCTTATATTACAGTACAGTATGACAGGAGGTCTTCACTTTACAATTAGAGTTGACAGCACAGAGAATGCAAGATAAACAATCTTCTGATGATGTTTACTCAGTGTCACGGTCAATGTTAACGTCGTCCTTAAGTACAAATATGCTCTAATTATCACACCTTTGTCATTGTTCATGTCATTCCTTTCTTTGTACCGTACACTTCATTTCCCTTTGAATCAAAGTTTACTAATTAGTTTATAATTACATAATTGGTCTGATCAGGTGTGACACTAATTATTGTTACTACTGACCAGGTATATTTAAATCCAATTTCAATTTATTTATTTCCAAATGCATTGATTGCATATATTTCACTACTAACACTGGAATTCGGGGATCTGTGCCTGTAGGCTTCCTGTATGTGTCCTGATCATGAGTTGTGTCTGGTCTCCCGACTGATCATGACTTCCTGTATGTGTCCCAGGGTTAATTTGACCACATATATCGCATTTGTTAGGGGTTTCTTCTGGACATGTATGTAGTCTAAAATATGCCCTTTGGGTATCAGACTCTCTGAACCTCTCTTTAGTGTTTTCAGATGTAGTTAAGTTAATTTAGGTAGATATGATGTATTATATATCTTTATCGCACCTCGGACAGAAATGTCCCCAAATGATTGGCGGAGAGCCGTCACGTGGTGACCCCCTATCACTTTATAGGGGGTCAGTAAATTTTATTATGGTGCAATATGGCGGCTCTCGCCCTCGCTTCAAAATTGAAACACATTATCTTCAACTAAATATACCACTTCATTACCGTAAAACTATATAGTAATGGTTATTTTTTGTGTAAAAATAACTTTAATCGTTTTAATACTTCAAATTACATGAAATACATTTTTCAAATACGTGTTGCTTCCCTTACGCCAGTTTGAAAGTTGATGACGCGACAAATTCTAGACTGTGATTATAAACAAATCTTCACTCTACAATCAATTTATCGGCATAACTTTTAAGTGATTATCTCAGCGAAAATGCACAGATGATCAAGGAGATTGTGCTTAAAATGTTAGATGGATGTTTGTGTCTACAGACGGTCTGTTAATTTAATAACGCGGGTCGTCTTATGTTTCCCGACATTGTCCTAATTACCGCACGTTGGTTGACTATCACTACACCAGACGGCAAAACAGCGAAATGAATCTAAATCTGTTAACATAGAATCGTAAGGAAATCTTACACTTGTTTGGTGTTGTAACCTAATCTTAGACTATCAATATAAATTTTCTAATGTTGTTTTCAATAAAATTAAAATTTTATGTAACGGAAAAATAGTGCGCCTTTAAATAATGTATATAATTATATTTATTATATGACTGCTGCTTTTGCTGTCTTTTGATTGGCCGATACGCTTCTCAGAAGTATTCATCAACTGCGATATCAACCCTGAAATCGGCGGCGAAAAGCACGCGAGGTTACTGGACTCAGTCCAGATACCTCTCGCGAGTCCAGTAACCTGTGTCAAAAATAGATCGAGGAAAACTCCCTTGAGATGTGACGTCATAATCACTTTTGAGGTCGAGTCGTACCCAAATATAGCGTAACGGGAGTTTCCCTCATTCAATGACGTCGGGACAGTCTATTGTGACGTCATTATTATGGCGGAAGGCAGCAAGTTTACTGTTTACTGAGGTGATATTTTGACAAACACGTGTTTTCTCACATTCAGTCTCATGTAAATGAGTGGTTCTACATATCACGTGAGTCTCATTGACACTAGTTATCCGATTTACTATGTTAGGCATCTTACGATCAGTTATTTCACATAAGTTGTATCTGTTGGACATCGATTCCGTATGTGTTCCGATAAATTCGTTATTATCAGATGAACGCCATGTATGTGTCCCGAAGTTTGTCTGTAGGCTTCCCGATTGACTTCCTTTATGTGTCCTGGTGTATGTTTGTAGGTCTATCAACTGACTTCCTGTATGTGTACCGAAGTGTGTCTTTAGGTCACCTGACTGACTTCCTGTATGTGTACCGAGGTGTGTCTTTAGGTCACCTGACTGACTTCCTGTATGTGTAACGAGGTGTGTCTGTAGGTCTCGCAACTGATTTCCTTCACGAGTACCAAGTTGTGTCTGAGAGTCTTCCGATTGACTTTCTGTATGTGTCCTGAGATATGTCCGTAGGCTTCCCGAATGACTCCCTGTATGTGTACCGAGGTGTGTCTGTAGGTCTCCTGACTGACTTCCTGTATGTGTCCCGAGGTGTGTATTTGGGTTTCCCGACTGACTTCCTGTATGTGTCCCGATGTCTGGCTGTAGGCTTCCCGACTGACTTCCTGTATGTATACCGAGATGTGTATGTAGGTCACCTGACTGACTTCCTGTATATGTCCTGAGGTCTGGTTGTAGGCTTCCTGACTGACTTACTGTATGTGTACCGAGGTGTGACTGTAAGTCTCTCAACTGACTTCCTGTATGTGTCCCGAGATGTGTCTGTAGGTCTCCCAACTGACTTCCTGTATTTACATGTATGTGCTTCGACGAGTCCGTTTAAGTTATATATCAAAGAAAAGTTTTGATCACATATATCGCATTTGTTAGGGGTTTCTTCTGGACATATATGTAGTCTAAAATATGCCCTTTGGGTATCAGACTCTCTGAACCTCTCTTTAGTATTGTCAGATGTGTGAGACGTATGCAATATATGTGTTCTGACGTGATTATGTAAAATAGATTTCCTAGCGAATCCTCTTCCACAGACATCACATGTGAAGGGCTTCTCTCCTGTGTGTGTCCGGAGATGTCTCTGCAGATCTCCTTTTTGACTAAACCCCTTACCACAAGTAGCACATATGTAAAGTTTCTCTCCTGTATGTGTCCTGAGATGTATCTGAAGGTGATGTGTCATACTAAACCCCTTACCACAGACATCACATTTGTAAGGTTTCTCTCCTGTATGTGTCCTGAGATGTGTCTGTAAGGTCCCTGGCACATTAAACCCCTTACCACACACATCACATTTGTAAGGTTTCTTTTCTTCTGTATGTGTCCTGAGGTGTCTCTGAAGGTCACCCGACCCATTAAACCCCTTACCACAGACATCACATTCGTAAGGTCTGTTTCCTGTATGTATCCTAAGGTGTGCCTGCAGTGGACCGGTCTGACTAAACCCCTTACCACAGAAATTACATTTGTGTGTTTTTTTTCTTGTATGTGTCCTGATGTGTTGATGAAGGTTACATGAAACACTAAACCCCTTACCACAAACATCACATTTGTAAGGTTTCTCTCCTGTATGTGTCCTGAGGTGTCTCTGAAGGCCACCCCACCCACTAAACCCCTTACCACAGACATCACAATCGTAAGGTTTCTCTCCTGTATGTGTCCTGAGATGCATTTGTAGGTGTTGTGCCATACTAAACCCTTTATCACAGACATGACATTCGTAAGGTCTGTCTCCTGTATGTATCCTAAGGTGTGTCTGTAGTGTACCGGTCTGACTAAACTCCTTACCACAGACATCACATTTAAAAGGTTTCTCTCCTGTATGTGCCCTGAGGTGCGTCTGTAGATCAATAGGCCCATTAAACTCTTTACCACAGATATTACATTTGTAAGGTTTTTCTCCTGTATGTATCCTGAGGTGTGTCTTTAGGTTACCTGACTGACTAAACCCCTTACCACAGACATCACATTTGTAAGGTTTCTCTCCTGTATGTGTCCTGAGGTGTATCTGTAGGTTTTGAGCCACACTAAACCTCTTACCACAGACATCACATTTGTAAGGTTTCTCTCCTGTATGTATCCTGAGGTGTTTCTGTAGGTTTTGTGCCACACTAAACCCCTTACCACAGACATCACATTTGTAAGGTTTCTCTCCTGTATGTGTCCTGATGTGTGTCTGTAGGTTACGTGACTCACTAAACCCCTTACCGCAGATATCACATTTGTAAGGTTTCTCTCCTGTATGTGTCCTGAGGTGTGTCTCTAGGTTACGTGACTCACTAAACCTCTTACCACAGACATCACATTTGTAAGGTTTCTCTCCTGTATGTGTCCTGAGGTGTATCTGTAGGTTTTGTGCCGCACTAAACCTCTTACCACAGACATCACATTTGTAAGGTTTCTCTCCTGTATGTGTCCTGAGGTGTGTCTGTAGGTTACGTGACTCACTAAACCCCTTACCACAAACATCACATATGTATGGCCTCTCTCCATTGTCGCCAAGGTTCACTGATCTGTCGTCAACTGTCTTGCCCGACATATCACCTTGGAAAGACATACCCGTTTCGTTTTGTGTTCCTGGTCAATATTAAATTCAATCGAATGTTCTCACAAAGTTTCTCCATTAATAAGGTTCGTATACATCAGTTTATAAACAATGAACTTTAATTTATCTCATCCGCATCCACGTGGATCTTCTTGTAGACACAGTCAACCTATCTATAAATACCATCCAATAGACTGAGGGAAATGGTCTCTATAGCCAGGTGGTCTTGATACACAGGTTCAATTGTGTTGAACTTTGTCATGTGGGACGTAGAGAAGTGGCTTTATTAAACAGGTGGTCTTTATACAGAGGTGGTCGCTAAGGCAGGTTTTACTGTACTTCTGATTTTATGTTTCTGAAATAAATAAATAAATATATAGTAAGTTCCGTTTGATAATAATGTGAAAGTAGACTAATTTCGTACATTAAACAATAGTTCTATAGGGCCTGTATCGTTCACTTTTGTGAACTTATGACATTTAATGTAAAATTACAAGTTTTCTTACCTTTATTTAGTAAACTAAAACCAGAAAGTTGTCTGGGATTCTCTTGTGCTTGATATATACATGTATCTGTACTATGTATATTGTACATAAAATATAAATGTATATTCTACGTTTTTAACATCCTAAACTACATATAAAATGTAGGTTCAATCTGTCTATGGCAATTTGATTTACCAAGCATTGCTTATATTACAGTACAGTATGACTGGAGGTCTTCACTTTACAATTAGAGTTCACAGCACAGAGAATGCAAGATAAACAATCTTCTAATGATGTTTACTCAGTGTCACGGTCAATGTTAACGTCGTCTTTAAGTACAAATATGCCCTAATTATCATACCTTTGTCACTGTTGATGTCATTCCTTTCTTTGTACCGTACACTTAATTTCCCTTAGAATCATAGTTTACTAATTAGTTTATAATTACATAATTGGTCTGATCAGGTGTGACACTAATTATTGTTACTACTGACCAGGTATATTTAAATCCAATTTCAATTTATTTATTTCCAAATGCATTGATTGCATATATTTCACTACTTACACTGGAATTCGGGGATCTTTGCATCACGGGGTCAATCGTGGTACATCGGATTTTCAATTCCGTCAGAGTGGTACAACGATATTTCAATTCCGTCCGAGTGGTACAAAGATATTTCAATTCCGTCAGAGTGGTACAACGATATTTCAATTCCGTCAGAGTGGTACAACGATATTTCAATTCCGTCAGAGCAAAATGTTGGCTACAAATTTCGTCAGAGGAAAAAAGTTATACATTGACACTTTGAAGCAGAAAAAAAGAAAGTATATGTGATTGAAATCATTTTTTTACTTGCGTCATATTGATATAGATACATTTTTAATGTCTAGCTATGGTAATACATATCTATGGATAGTTTTTATTGAATTATATCACAATTTCCTTGAAAGTTGGTAAAAATTGATTTCTATGTGTTTTTAAATGTATTTCGTATTTTCAATAGATCATAACTAGAGTAATTATCAAGATAAATATTATATTTGTGTAATAAGTGACCTTTTGTTAAGCAAAATCATGGTTTGTATATTTTTTCACTGTACATAAAATTCAATGATACAATTTCCGTCAAGTTAAAAATGTAGGACGATAAAAATTTCGTTGAAGTACGATACAATTTACGTCCATGTGTCTAGATATCCCATTTACATCAATGAAGACATTTGTAGCCTATATATCCCTATTTCTTATTCTAATCGTTTTATTTTGTTGTAACAAAACCTATTATATTAGTTTAGTTCATTAGACGACCATTTCAGGTTCAGGTTTCTTATTTGGAAGGGAATAAAGACGAAATTCAAAACAACCACGATAATTAACCATTGCATTAAAGTAGTGTTGTGGTTGTCTTGATTGTAATTAGTCTTTTTCATTAATACACGTATACTCCTCTAAAACACTGCGACATAGCATTGATATTGTAAATAGCCTTTGACTTATCAGAATGCAGTATTTACTGTGAAAATATTCAGAATTTGTATATCAAAGAATTATACCATAGAAGACAGGCATTGATTGTTTGTGTGCGAAAATTATGTACAATGTAACTTCCCAATCACTATCAGTTATTTTTCGGTCTCGCAATATTACAAACATAAGACGTACTAACCGGTACCTACCCGCAAGGAATGATATCTAATATTGAGAGTTTTTATTGACGGAACCGGTGAAAGGAAGCAAGCAAGATGTTATTAATAGTAAATTGAATAAAATAGGTTTTTCGCAACTCCACATTGCATGATGAACTACCATATACCAAGAGATACGGAATAACCCTGCATATTAGAATGCATTAAATTCACAATGACCGGTAACATCGATCGTGCTGTAATTAAAACTAGAATACAAATATGGTTCATACTTTATTGGAATATCCCTTATTTTACCCATAATAAAATACAATAACAATATTACCTAAATTCATAATCCTATCTGCAGGTGGATTCTCCTTCCGCGATTGTTTCAGCACTGTCCACTACAATCTTCAGAGGTACGTACATTGTTGTACACTGTACATACTGAGACTGGAATGATCAAGTCCCAGCCCGGGAACACTCAGCTAATACAAATTTAACCGTGCCAAGCCTATTATTGTAGCTGAAATTCATATATCATTTTTCTGGATATAATATTTCTGATAATTTTTTAGTTAAGTTAATTTATGTTGATATGATGTACTCATATATAGTTCTTCCGGATATCTTGTAACGGTCCATCGGTTCTGGTAGTTAGTAGACTACTTCCTGTTCATTGTTTACTTCCTCCATGGCCAGCACATATGACGACAAGGTAGGCCTAATTTTTAAGTGTTTTCTAATTATTTGTATTCTCTTATATTACGGAAATAGAGGCCCGCGTCCATTAAATGTATAGTTATTACAACATTTATTATTTTTTAACGTGTATGGTTTCCCAAAACGACTTATGTAAAGAATAATTTACGCGGTCACGTCACGAAATCACGAAATTCATGTCAAAATATAATGTCACAATGTCAGGCTGATCACAGGAGTTTGACGTTCTATCAATTATATATAGTATAAATGAAAATAAAAATACTCCTATATAGTATATAAATTTTAGTTAGATATTTACACTATTATTATTTGTCACTATATATTATTGTCAGAACGTCAAACTCCTGTGAACTGATCAACATTAAATCAAGTTGTTTTATTAAACATTGTTATAAAAAGGCATCATAATTTTTGCATGGCATCATCACTCATACAACTTTCCACATTATTACTCAAATAAAAACAAATTTCATTATCTAAATGTTTGTAAAAGTCACAAACAAAATCACCTCCATTGCAGCAAATTATTTGCTTACTATGGGGCTAAATATAGAACACAGGTAAAGGTCAATCAACCATGACATTTGCACTAAATTTCCCTGATGGCTATACACTGTAGTCTATTTACTACAAAGTGAGATAATAGAATTCAATAGTTCATACACAAAAACATAACTCATTAAATCAGTTATATGGCCATCTGAAAATTATGACACGCTTTTTTATACAAATTTTTTAATTCTTTTTTTTATCCATTTTCATTGCACAGAATCCTGAATATGCGTAACAAAATTATCCCTCAAATACAGGACTGTTACTCAAATGCAGGACTATCCTGCATATATGGGAGTGTCCCCAACCTGTCAAATCATACTTAACCCACATACGCCATTTTGGAATCTTGGAACCCTATTTATTTACCTACATAATAAGTGTTGCAAAAGAAAGATCAAATTATTTAATTACTTTTTGTACATTGAAAGTTTCAAGTAGCGTTTGACACATTGTAGATACTTTTATTCAATCAAGAAACAAGTCTTTAAATGTGTTCTTATACATATTTCTCATTGATACAAACATTGTACATATATAGCTTACTATATATGATGATGTGGTTGGTTGAAAATTAAAGGAAGTGCTTGGACAAATAGCAGAACTTGCTTGTTTAGCATGGATTTGTGATGTTTGTAGCAAACAGAAAATATTGAAAGTGCAGTTAAAATTATCAATATAATTACAAACTTGTAAATCTGTAAACTGATATTGTACAGATTTACCAGTTGCATACATGTACATCAGATCCTGTTGGGATCAAAGCCTTCAAATAAAACTGGGATCCCAGTCACTTTATCATCCTCGATACTCTAGGGGTTCCGATCACTTTCGATCTCTACACCCCTGGACTATCTCATAGTGAAATTGAAGGCAGCTCAGTAGAAAACATTTGACCTATCACAGGCTAGCATAGATTTCCTTTGAAGACTACAGAGAGAGCGACGCCTAACATCTGACACGAACAACTAAGAGGCTTAGAGACCTAGCTGATATTGGGCCTGTGACATGCTTGGATGAAGGGCTATTAAGTTTTTTCAAATGAATGACCTTGGTCTTCATTCAAGGTCACAGGATAATCCGATTCAAAAAGGCTAAAATCTTTAAATAACTTCTCAAGAATCGAAAGGTACAGGATACTCATATTGGGCCTGTAGCATTGCATGCTGGGATGTAGGGCTACCCCTGGACTATCTCATAGTAAAACTGAAGACAGCTCAGGTGAATAAATCTGAACCAATCACAGGCCTTCAGAAATTTTCTTTGAAGATTACAGAGACAGCGACGCCCAACTTCAAAGCCACACAGTAAACCACAGTGTACCGTTATACTGCTCTTTTGATGTACATCAAAGGACCAAATTACCTGTTCTGTTGCCACTAATTTTACTATGAGATAGTCCAGGGGTGTAGAG
>SAYR01002468.1:39805-50169 GCA_004382745.1 Argopecten irradians irradians
ATAACATCGTGCTGTAATTAAAACTAGAATACAAATATGGTTCATACTTTATTGGAATATTCCTTATTTTACCCATGATAAAATAAGATAACAATATTACCTAAATTCATAATCCTGTCTTCAGGTGGATTCTCCTTCCGCGATTGTTTCAGCACTGTCCACTACAATCTTCAGAGGTACTGTGACTGGGATGATCAAGTCCCAGCCCGGGAACACTTACTAGCTATACAATTTTTACCGTGCCAAGCCTATTATTGTAGCTGAAATTTATATATCATTTTTCTGGATATAATATTTCTTATAATTTTTTAGTTAAGTTAATTTATGTTGATATGATGTACTCATATATAGTTCTTCCGGATATCTTGTAACGGTCCATCGGTTCTGGTAGTTAGTAGACTACTTCCTGTTCATTGTTTACTTCCTCCAGCACATATGACGATAAGGTAGGCCTAATTTTTCAGTGTTTTCTAATTATTTGTATTCTCTTTTATTACGGAAATAGAGGCCGCGTCCATTATATGTACTATTTATTAAAACATTTATTATTTTTTAACGTGTATGGTTTCCCAAAACGACTTATGTAAAGAATAATTTACGCGGTGTTAATAATGAAAGCCGAGAAAATCATGTCAAAACATAATGTCACAATGTAATGCTGATCACAGGAGTTTGACGTTCTATCAATGATATATAGTATAAATATAAATAAATATACTCCTATAAAGCATATAAATTTTAGTTAGATATTTGCACTATTATTATTTGTCACTATATATTATTGTCAGAACGTCTGTGAACTGATCAACATTAAATCAAGTTGTTTTAAACATGGTTATAAAAAAAGGCATCATAATTTTTGCATGGCATCATCACTCATACAACTTTCCACATTATTACTCAAATAAAAACAAATTTCATTATCTAAATGTTTGTAAAAGTCACAAACAAAATCACCTCCATTGCAGCAAATTATTTGCTTACTATGGGGCTAAATATAGAACACAGGTAAAAGTCAATCAACCATGACGTTTGCACTAAATTTCCCTGATGGCTTTACACTGTAGTCTATTTATTACAGAGTTAGATAATAGAAATCAATAGTTCATACACAAAAACATAACTCATTAAATCAGTTATATGGCCATCTGAAAATTATGACGCCCTTTGTTTATACAAATTTAATTTTTTTTATCCATTTTCATTGCACAGAATCCTGAATATGCGTAACAAAATTATCCCTCAAATACAGGACTGTTACTCAAATGCAGGACTATCCTACATATACGGGAGTGTCCCCAACCTGTCAAATCATACTTAACACACATCATTTTGTAATCTTGGACCCCCGTTAATTATTTACCTACATAATAAGTGTTGCAAAAGAAAGATCAAATTATTTAATTACTTTTTGTACATTCAAACTTTCAAGTAGCGTTTGACACATTTTAGATACTTTTATTCAATCAAGAAACAAGTCTTTAAATGTATTCATATACATATTTCTCATTGATACATACATTGTACATATAGCTTACTTATATATGATGATGTGGTTGGTTGAAAATTAAAGGAAGTGCTTGGACAAATAGCAGAACTTACTTGTTTAGCATGGGTTTGTGATGTTTGTAGCAAACAGAAAATATTGAAAGCGCAGTTAAAATTATCAGTATAATTACAAACTTGTAAATCTGTAATTACTGATATTGTACAGATTTACCAGCTGTATACATGTACATCAGATCCTGCCTGTAACAATATGCGTTTCGCTTTTGTAACTATAACTATCACATTCCGTAATATTTACTTAACATGTACTGCGCCTGCGCAGACGCTGTTGACTTGATCTCCGCCCAATACACATGTGCTCACTCTAAATGTCTTGAAGTCATTTTCTACTTGATATCTTCTCAAGATGATCCTGGACATGATACATGGTGTCAGAAGTAAAACTACACTTTACTGATCTACTGAACGACAGCTGTCTCTCAGAAACCTGGATTACTTACGCGTTCAAGCCTATCTGAAGCCTGAACAACCGACTGCAAAATCGAGCATGGCGGCCTTGGAACGAATTCCACCTCCAGGTAAACTAGACTTTAGGTCCCTTACGTTAGCGGACGATTCGGACAGATGGAAAGAAGAATTCCAGTTGTACTCTGATCTAGCTCTCAAAGAACATGAACCGATTGAATGTCTGAAAATGTTAAAGTACCTGATCGGGCCGGAGGGTCGTGAGGTTTATAAAACATTAACATTCGAACAAGAGGAGACTGAAAGAACGGTAAATGAAGTCATTGAAGCGTTTGATGTGTATTGTCGACCTAAGAAAAATGAAACTGTCGAACGTTTTAAGTTCAATATGCGAACACAAGGGGACGAAACTCTTGAAAAGTACGTAACAGATCTCAAAACACTAGCTATGACGTGTAAATTTGGGGACCTGTGTGATTCTCTCATCAGAGATAGGATCGTTTGCGGCGTTAGAGACACCTCGCTGAGAGAAAGACTACTGAGAACAGATGGTTTGACATGTGATAAGGCAATTGAAATTGCCCGAGCAGTCGAGGTAACTAAACAAAGTGTAAGTGCACTTGACAAAGCTAGTCCAGTCACTACAGTACACAAGGTACAGAAATCATACAGGAAAAGGCCCCAGGTACCTGCGAAACACAGTAAACCAGTCAAAGAGTGTATATATTGTGGTAGGGTACATGAACTAAAAAAAGAACTCTGTCCAGCATATGGAAAGACGTGTTTAAAATGTAAAAACACCAATCACTTTTCTGTGAAATGTGACAGTCTCAAACTGAAACATAACAGAAATTTCAGAAACACTACTCCTCACAAGAGAGGTGTAGGCAAGCAAACTGTTAATTGTGTTGCTGACAATGAGCACGATACAGATGACTATTATGAACTACTGAGTGTGCAGGAGGAAACATGTAACTCTGTCAAGACTAACGGTGAAATATTTGCGGCGTTGGATATAGGAGATAAGCGCGCAAATTTCCAAGTGGATAGTGGAGCAACCTGTAACATTATACCTAAGAAACTTGTACCATCACATGTTCCTGTGACTCCGACAAAGAGCATTCTGAAAATGTTCAACAAAACCACTGTTACCCCTCTTGGTAAGTGCCAACTCGATGTTCACAATCCAAAGACTCAAACTACACATACTGCAGATTTCATTGTGTTAAATGACTCATGTGTACCCTTAATCGGAAACTCGTTGATGCAGGATATGAACCTTGTTTCGATTCATCATCAAAACATTCTATGTATCTCGAGGGATACAAAGCCTCTGACGATGTCTGATATAGTGACTGACTATGAAGATGTATTCACTGGAACTGGGAAACTTGAAGGGAAATACCATCTTGTCTTAGATCCTGACATCAAGCCCGTCGTACATCCACCGCGGAAAGTTCCAATAGCTATAAAGGAACGTTTGCAGTCCGAACTATACAAGCTGGTGGAGATGAACATTATAACACCAGTGACTGAACCTACAGAATGGGTGTCAAGCATGGTGACCGTTGTCAAACCTGAGAAACTCAGAATCTGTCTAGATCCATCTGACTTAAACAGGGCTATCAAACGTAGTCACTACCCCTTACCAACTGTTGAGGACATTCTTCCAAATCTGAGCAAGGCCAAATGTTTTAGTGTTCTCGATGCCAAGAATGGATTTTGGCAGGTGGAGTTGGATCGTGAAAGCTCACTATTGACAACATTTAATACCCCATTTGGCAGGTATAGATGGCTTAGGATGCCATTTGGAATTTCTTCAGCTCCTGAAGAATACCAAAGGAGGCAGGACCAGACTGTGGAAGGTCTGCCAGGTGTCCACAGTGTTGTGGACGATATCCTTGTATACGGCGAAGGCGATACAGAGGAACAAGCAGCAATTGATCATGACAAGAAACTGATAGCTCTACTCAACAGATGTCGTGAAAAGGGACTTAAGCTTAACAAAGACAAGTTGAGGCTTCGTCAGAAGGAAGTGAGATTTGTAGGTCATCTTATCACTGCTTCAGGTCTCAAACCTGACCCTGATAAAGTTAAAGCCGTAGCAGAGATGCCCGAACCGACTAACGTAGCCGGTGTCCGACGTTTCATAGGTTTTGTAACCTATCTGAGTAAATTCTTGATTGGCTTGAGTGACATATGTGAGCCCCTCAGAAAGCTGACTCGACAGGATGTGGATTGGTGTTGGCTAGAAACACACTCCAACGCTGTACGTGAAGTTAAAAGGCTTGTTACTTCACAGCCAGTACTACGCTACTTTGATCCCAAGGAGGAGGTAACTCTACAAGTTGATGCCTCAGAAAAAGGCCTTGGTGCAGCATTACTACAAAAAGGACAGCCAGTCGCTTTTGCGAGTAGAGCACTAACTGATGTGGAAACTCGTTATGCTCAAATAGAGAAAGAACTCCTTGCTGTGGTCTATGGTTTGGAGAAGTTTCACCACTACGTCTATGGTAGACAGGTTACTGTCCAGAGTGACCACAAACCTTTAGAAATGATCACAAGAAAACCCCTACTCGCTGCTCCTAAGCGGTTACAGCGCATGTTACTACGACTCCAAACGTACTCTTACTCTATCGTATATCAAGCTGGAAGACTCATGTATCTCGCAGATACACTTAGCCGAGCATATATACAGGAAAGTACTGATCAAACACGCGCTCATGATGATCGTTACGAGACCATCAATCTGACCCAGAGCACTCAAATAGCTGACGCTCGTTTACGAGATATACAGCGTGAGACTGAAGGGGACGACACACTGAAAGCTCTAGAGCAAGTCATTATGCATGGATGGCCCGCCAGATACTCATCAACACCTACACAATTGAGACCATACTTTCACATTCGTGACGAACTAGTCATACAGAATGGAATTATTTTTAAGGGTGAGCGTGCGGTGATCCCATCGTCTCTCCGCTCTGAAATCAAAATGAGGATACATTCATCTCATATCGGAATTGAAGGCTGTCTGCGGCGTGCTCGAGAGACTGTATACTGGCCAAACATGAACAGTGAACTCAAGGAATATATTGGTAACTGTACTACCTGTTCCACCTATCAGAACAGACAGCAAAAGGAAACACTCATTCCCCATGAGATACCAGATAGGCCGTGGGCCAAAGTTGGCTGTGATTGTGTGGTTTTTCGTTTTTGACAGAAGTGCATACAGACAGTTTTTGATCTTGAAAATCTAAAGCCATTTTCGTCAGCCCAATTTTGTAATTCTGCCTAACATTGTTGTAGTTGTCGTTCTATAGTGTGCATGTATTTTTTATCTATAACAGATCAAGAAATCATCCCACAATTAGAGACCCTTCTGTAGATTGGCCAAGACATTTAGTTATGCTGTTAATTTTTGAGTCCAAAAAGTGTGACGGACAGGATACCACCCTGAGGGACGCCCATCTCCTGTGTTTCTGTTTCTTGAATAAGTTGAACCGTTCGAACTTTGAAATGCCTGTCAGATATAAAATTTTGATATAAACTTTGGCAAATTACCACGTATACCGATGTCATGGAGATCGTTCATGATTCCATATTGCCAAGTTGTGTCGTATGCCTTTTCAAGGTCAAAGAATGACGGCGACAAGATGTTCTTTCTTGGCAAATGCTTTCTCGTATAAATGTTTCTAGTCTAACTAAGTGGTTCTACCTCTCCCCTGCGCGTTTCTAAAGCGCTTTGCAAAGGACTTAAAATATTGTTTGATTCCAAGGAACCAAACTAATCTAAGTATTTATCATACGTTCTAGAGTTTTACAAATTACAACTCGTCAATGAAAATAGGACGATAGTTATTGGCATCAGTAGCATCTTTCCGGGCTTCGCGAAGGCGGTTTAATAGTAGATTCCTTCCAAGACTCGGGAATTTTTGCCAGAAGAGTAAACTTGATTAAAATAGTTAAAAAGACATTTTTAGTGAAGATTCTGGTAATTGTTTTAAAAACACATATGTGAATTCGTACTGGTCCAGCTGCCGAGTCCTTTGATTTCTCAAGGGACTCGAGCAATTCTGGTATCTCGAAAGGCCCTATTGTAACTTTCACTATTGGAGGATTTAAAATTATAGACGTCTCTTTTCCTTTTCCTTTTTAAATTTTTGAAATTTTTTGAAAAGTATAATTGATGGATGAATTTTTAGCAAATATTTTGGCAAAGGCGTCAGCTATTTCGGATTTTGAAGAAAATATTTATTGTTGTTAATGAGGTGGAGGATGGTGTTGCTTTTCTTTTCCCACTGATTTTCCAATCATTTCCCA
This sequence comes from Argopecten irradians irradians, assembly GCA_004382745.1. Lineage (NCBI taxonomy): Eukaryota > Metazoa > Mollusca > Bivalvia > Pectinida > Pectinidae > Argopecten > Argopecten irradians. Next base: position 46,100 of record SAYR01002468.1, read on the forward strand.
AACTTCTTTGAAGATGTATTGGAATTAATTTTTGAGACGCTACTCTTTCCAAGTACTTTTCTTGTCGGATTTGATAGACCTTCGAAGCTTTTGCTCTCCAAATTTTAAAATTGTTATATATTTTAGACGGTGGCGAAAGCAAGTACGCCTCAGAGCGGAAATTCTACCAGATCTATTGATAAATGAATCATTTGAGAGACGAAACTTTGTAGGTTTTGGCACGGATTTTGGTATGGTTTTTGTAGCGATAGAAGTGAGCGCTTTCGTGAAAATTTTAATGGGGTCATCGAGGTTTCAAAAAATTTATCCTCAATGAGGCTCCTCTGCGCACAAATTTTTAAATTGAACCCAGTCCGCCTTATGTAGATTCCAACGAGGAATAGGCTCCTCAAGTTTTGGTGACCCTATGTTTTTAAGTATAATTGGAAAGTGATCGCTCCCACAGAGATCACCGTTGACCATCCCAATCATAATCAGAAGAATTGATGGATGCACAACGATAGATCAATGTGGGGTGAAGGCGAGCAGAGGCAGGGTGTAAATATGTTGGGGCATTGGTGTTATAAAGACATAAGCTGTTTTTATTAATAAAATCTTCGATACGTCTACCTCTATCGTCCAGTGCCAGGGGAGCCCCAGAGGCTATTATGACCGTTAAAGTCACCCATAAAATATATGGCACTGGTAGTTGTGATACGATGTTACTCAGTTCATCACAACTAAATGGAGTAATTGGAGGTAAATATTAAGAACAGACTGTTATTTTTCGGTGAAGAGTTGCGCTTATTTGCAACAGCCTTGTAAGGTGGTATTTAGCTTCTCGTGTTTTATGCACCGCCAACACCACCTGATGGGCGGCCACCTGCTGTTGGAGTTTTGTGTATAGTGTAAATTGTCGGAGATTGATGGTGTCTTTCAGCATTATTTCTTGAAGGCAGAATATGGATGGGTTTTTTGTTTGTATAAGATGTTTTAATTCTTCTATGTTCGCTTTAAATCCGCGTATGTTCCATTGTATGATAGTGTTTGTCTCTATGTTGGTCCTTGAGGATAGTTTGTCGGGACCGACAGACTACTTGAAGTTAGGGTTTGGTGGCGATAAATGTGTTGTCACCAAACTCGCTGTCGTCGCGATAGAACATCATAAGATGTTCCGTCCAAGGATAGGGGTCATCTGATCCCTACTGGGTTTGTTGTTTAGTGCAGGGAGCCTCGCCCAGCTTTACCTTGGTGGTTTTTGTCTGGCGTTGCTCCTGCGGTGGTGTATTTGCTGGTCGCTTGGCTTTCTCAGGGAGTTTTTTTTACGTCTAATAGGACGGTGAAGATGTAGCACGTCTATGACGAGCGGCCGGTAACTTTTTTTTCTAATGTTCGGTGTTTGGTTGTTGTGTAAGTCCTGGAGAACGCCGGTGGGATTGGCGTTTTAGCTCCAGGTGGTTTTTGTTGTGGTTTGTGTGTTTTGGTTTAGATGGACCTGACTTAAACCTGTTCGGGGTCCCCCATGATTACTTTGGCAGGCCTTAGCATCCAGCCCATATCTGGGACATCATATGTCCCAGTTAGGCTTGTCAACCAAGGCCTGGACCGACGGCATGTTTGACGGTGACACTGTTCAACCAGGCGTCTTTGCGCGGGTGATCTGGGCATAGGTTGCCACATTTCAGGTCTGAACAACTCGGACTATTCCTCCTACCTTCAGGAGGAGACACCATCGGGTATATTTGACCCGTAATATCTCCCTCTCCCGAGTTCCAGGCAGGACAGGTGCGAGCAAGACGCAGCATGGTCACCCCCGGCAATTGACGCAGTGACGGTTGACAATGTCACATTCGTCTTTTTCGTCGTGACCTTCACGGCCACAGTACTGACATACCATTTTCCGTCTACAATTGTTCTCATGATTGGCCGTACCTCTCTCAGTTACGGCACCTCAATGGATTAGGGATTGTAGACAGTGACATGTAACGTTTGGTATCCAACAGTTACGCCTGTGGTAATGTTGGTGTAGCGAATGTTAAGATAAAGGTGGTGTTGGGACCAAAGCTCCCACTTTTTCTCGCTCCATGATGCGTTTTAACATTGAGAGACCGGAATGTTCTCCTCTTGGAAGTATGACAGTATGTCAGCCTCATTTGTCATTGCGCAAGGCTGGGCACCTGATTACCCCCTTGCTGCAATTTAATGATGAGTGTGGTTTTACACACACACTGAGGCCGGCAAAAACTTGTTGGTTCCAAGGAGGTTCTCCGCTTGTTGCTTGCGGAAAACCTCTATTAGGAGATCACCCGATCCCAAAGGCTTCACAGATTTGACATCTCCAGCAATGCCTTTGATGCCCTTTCGCAATATTAAGGTGTGATAAACCTGCAGTGGTCTTCCCAAACTTTGTGTGTGGTTGATTTGTGGTTGATTCCTTTTGGGGAGATTTTTGTTGTAGTTCATTTTTGTTGTTTTTTGGAAGCCATCTTTTAGAGTTAATTACAATTCGCTAGCTGTGCCCCCACCCACCTCGGAGCCCCAACAGGGGGACACTCATGATGACATGGAATATCCAATGTCAAAGTGTCAGGGTTACACAGATAGTATACTCGGAAGAATATTTCGAACAAACATAATTCAAATCAAGCTTGCGACAGCACGCTCGCTAAGATTGTACACCTGCAAGATCGATTCAGAATCAAGACAATCCAAAATTAAAACTCACGATTGACCCCTTAGCCACCGCCTTCTTGGAGATCTTACGAACCAAGGGCTCGGCATGACCAGCCGATTGATAATACAGGGGCCCATATTACCTCTCGTCTAACCGGAAGTCTGAAGCCAAAGTAGTGTGTAGCAGTAAAAAAAGGAAGAAAAAAAAGAAGCAAAACCTATTCCAACCACCAGCGACCTTCTTCCCCGCCAGATAATGCAAACCCACGGCAAACAGGTTGGCTCAAATTGGAAGCTACTGTGAAAGCCTTCAGCTACACTGATATCACGCGGATGCACATCACACCCCCAAAAGTGGTGCGCATCCGCATGAGAACAGTGCACCCAGTCTCGGGACGTGGACCCAGCTTTCATGGAGACGGTCATAGTGACAAACAACATTCTCAGTAAGTCGACGGTCATAGTGACAAACGTCATTCTTAGTAAGTCGACGGTCATAGTGACAAACAACATTCTCAGTAAGTCGACGATCAAAGTGACAAACAACATTCTCAGTAAGTCGACGGTTATAGTGGCAAACGTCATTCTTAGTAAGTCGACGGTCATAAAGGCGAACGCCATTCTTAGTAAGTTGACGGTCATAGTGGTGAACGTCATTCTCAGTAAGTCGACGGTCATATTGACGAACGTCCTTCCTAGTAAGTCGACGGTCATAGTGACAAACGTCATTCTCAGTAAGTCGACGGTCATAGTGACAAACAACATTCTCAGTAAGTCGACGGTCATAGCGGTGAACGCCAATTTCAGTAAGTGACGGTCATAGTGGCAAACGTCATTCTCAGTTAGTCGACGGTCATACATGTATTGACGAACGTCATTCCTAGTAAGTCGACGGTCATAGTGACAAACGTCATTCTTAGTAAGTCGACGGTCATAGTGACAAAAAACATTCTCAGTAAGTCGACGGTCATAGTGGCAAACTTCATTCTCAGTAAGTCGACGGTCATAGTGGTAAACGTCATTCTCAGTAAGTCGACGGTCATAGTGGTGAACGTCATTCTCAGTAAGTCGACGGTCATAGTGGTGAACGTCATTCTCAGTAAGTCGACGGTCATAGTGGCGAACGTCATATCTAGTAAGTCGACGGTCATAGTGGCAAACGTCATTTTTAGTAAGTCGACGGTCATAGTGACAAACGTCATTCTTAGTAAGTCGACGGTCATAATGACAAACAACATTCTCAGTCAGTCGACGGTCATAGTGACAAACGTCATTCTTAGTAAGTCGACGGTCATAGTGACAAACAACATTCTCAGTAAGTCGACGATCAAAGTGACAAACAACATTCTCAGTAAGTCGACGGTTATAGTGGCAAACGTCATTCTCAGTAAGTCGACGGTCATAGCGGTGAACGCCCA
>SAYR01002468.1:59124-76795 GCA_004382745.1 Argopecten irradians irradians
ATCTTTACCTTTTGATACCAGATCCTTATGTTTCAACGTACTACTCCAACAGTTTCGGCTCGGTTAATGGCATCACCTACAACTGTAATCAGTGGACAATGGTCTCGTTTCTCGTCTACTGGAGTTCAAACGAATTCGCCAGTGAATGGCAAATTTGAACAACATCACTTCCTCACCTGCTTATCCTCAGTAGTAATGGAAGAGCTTGATACAGCTGTTAAGACAGCAAAACGGCTCATGAGACTCGCGAAGGAGTCCCAGATCAGACACCTATACTTGCCGCTATTAGATTTTCGCAAATTTACTCCTACACAGTCAATGGACAGGAAGCAGCCGCTTCACAACGATTAATGGTAGGTCGTACTCACAACCTTAACTGCCTACGAAGGCAACCCTTCTTAACAACCAGAAAATACAGAAATCTGTGTCACAAAGCTACTGAATAGCACAAAAAAAGAGACACACAGCATCCTACTTACAATCGTTTGGAGGCAAAGGACTTACAGCCATTGAAACCTGGTGAGCCTGTACGAAATCGCCGCCTAAATTCAAAGGTCAAAAGACATTGGAAACAATAGGAAACAGTAAAGAGGAAGTATCCAACTCGTCAATAGTAATATATAGGACACACTCAGGAAACAAGGTTCTTCGTCGGCACCGTCGTCATCTCCGGAAGTCCAATGGAAAAGGGAACCGGAAACCGGAAATGGTACATAGTTGGTGGCCATGATTATGCCGACACCAAGATAAGGATCAACAACTCGGTACGCAACAGATGCCGGAACCATCTATTAGTGCCTGCCCAAAGGACTACCCCAAAGTGAAAACCAACCAGAGGTGACATTGTCTCAAGAACTGCTCCCTACTGAGTTAATAACGATCAGGCAAGGAGTGTGAATCAAAACCAGTGAAGGTTGGATTAAGTGACAATTTTCTCATAAAGAGAAACTCGCGTGATTCCAAGTAGTTTCATGTGACTTATAATTTAGCTTCAATTGATTGACCTTTTATAAGTGTTACACGTGTTAAAGTTAATTTTGTAATCAACATCAACATCTGATATATTACATAATCAGTAAGAGACAGTTTAATTGGGCTCAAAACTTTACAGTTTGAATAATTAACTAATAAGGATAACAGTACAAATGAACTTCGTTCTGAAACATGAAGGATTTATATTAATATGTATACTATTTGAATAGTGAAAATTTGACTCTTAATAATCAAATCATCTAATCAGTAATTTGATAATTTAATTTCTTAAAGGAGAAAGGATGTAACAATATGCGTTTCGCTTTTGTAACTATAACTATCACATTCCGTAATATTTACTTAACATGTGACTGGCGCCTGCGCAGACGCTGTTGACTTGACTTCCGCCCAATACACATGTGCTCACTCTAAATGTCTTGAAGTCTTTTCTACTTGATATTTCTAAAGATGATCCTGGACATGATACACTGCCCGGGATCAATTCTCAAATTAAAGATGCTCCACCAGCCGACAAATAGTATTTTTTCACTATCAAAAGCAGGAGCAGACGATTTAGTATTTTTCTTACAGTTACAAAATTACTTACTTTACACAACCATTAACACCATTGAAAAGTTGGAGCTTCTAATTCTACAATCAGTTAAAAAATATGAAAAATAATTAATTGCATCCCGAAAAATTCTGCGCACAACTATATCCTATTATGGATGAAGTGTACTGATTGCGTATGCACCAATGTCAAAATGAAGATATATATATATTATTTTTTGGTGTTAATTAGACATATACATACACACGATATTATACAAATTTACGCCAGTTGCATACATGAACATCAGATCCACAGAAAGCCTAGAGACGCGTAAGCAAATAATTGTCAGATTATTAGATAATTATATTAAAAGTTATTGATTTTGGTAATGAAGTCCTTATGTGACTGTGTTGTTTACTGTACATCTGCAGTATAAAAGTGTTTGATTGCTGTTATCAGATCATCTGTCAGAAATCTGACCAACAAGTCATAACCTTCTATTCACAGATTCAGCAAAGTTTTACTGCCAGAGTCTAATCCAATCAATAAAAGGAAATTACAAAAATAAATGTTATTGTCACAGAAAGCCTAGAGAGAGACAGTGAGCAAATAATTGTTAGATTATTATGTGTAAAGTTATTGATTTTGGTAATGAAAGATGTTATGTGTGTCCTTATGTGACTGTTTTGTTCATTGTACAACTGCAGTATAAAAGTGTTGGACTCTCTTGTCATCAGAACATCTGTCAGAAATCTTCAGTTGTCAGAGCTTTGGGGGTCGCGGTGCACGTGGCTGAGTCAGAGTGGATAAGATGTCTCAACATATTACCACAAGCCTTGCATCTCTTGGTCGTAATTTAGAATCTCATGTAGGGCAAAATTTGGACAAACCTATTAATTCAATTACATCAGAAGCCAACCAATCATCAGTCTTTAAACAATGTATATACAGAATTAAACCTAAAACAGATTCAACAGGTTAGTCATAACCAAGCATATGTGTTGGGAATTAGTAGCAATTTTATGATCGATCAGAAGTTATATGTAACCAATCGATGATCGATTAAAATAAATTACATGATCCATTGGTTCCAATAAAGATTGTGTACATTTTCCAGGAAAATCGAACAAACTACACATGCTACCATGTTCTCAGGTCGCTTATTTTTCCAAAATAAAATCATACTCATCTGAAGGTTTACATTACTGTGTGTGCGATCTTCAGTTCATTTAGACACTTGATATTTGAAATGATATGAGTGAAAACACACACAAGCAATTTATTAAGACAATTTTTAGGTCATCTGACCCAAACAACTAAGAGGCCTAGAGACCTAGCTGATATTGGGCCTGTGACTTGCTTGGATGAAGGGCTATTAAGTTTGTTCAAATGAATGACCTTGGTCTTCATTCAAGGTCACAGGATTCAAAAAGGCTAAAAATTTTAAATAACTTCTTAAGAGTCGAAAGGCCCAGGATATACTCATATTGCATTGGGCCTGTAGCATGCTGGGATGTAGGGCTACCCCTGGACTATCTCATAGTAAATCTGAAGACAGCTCAGGTGAATAAATCTGAAACAATCACAGGCCTTCAGAAATTTTCTTTGAAGATTACAGAGAAAGCGACGCCCAACTTCAAAGCCACACATGTACAGTAAACCACAGTGTACCGTTATACTGCTCTTTTGATGTACATCAAAGGACCAAATTACCTGTTCTGTTGCCACTAATTTTACTATGAGATAGTCCAGGGGTGTAGAGATCGTAAGTGATTGGAACCCCTGGAGTATCAAGGATGGATTCTGACATGATCCTAACCAAGTAGTGTTATTTATTCGGTTGATTTGAAATCCAAAATGGCCACCATGACAGTTATTTTGAATACAGGAGTTGACTTTTAGATGACCATTTAGTTCTTTTGGCCTTGTTTAACTGCAAGGCTTTTGGTATCCTTACATTTATCCAACCTTTGTGATCTGAACCTCTAATATACATGCGTACACTTTTGTCTTTAACATATTTTTTTCCGACAGACTACTGTTCTTTCATGACTTCTGGTAGTGTCTCAGTATTGTAACAGTTTTTTTGTGTACTTACATTTTCCCAACCATTGCTATTTGACTCTCTAAAATGTATACATTTTTCTCATTTGATAATATATCATTCTTTTTTTTTCAGGCCGAGGAAAACCAGTAATTATGAGTGTCAAAATCTAGGAGATAAAATACCACAATGATGTAAAGTGTGTCTAACTATTTAAAGAAACACTTTAGAATACATACGGGAGAAAACCTAACATTAGATGGTAAGAGATTCAATGTAGACAAAAAGCTAGACATGCTTGACACATACAGGATAGAAGCTGTACAAGTGTGATATCTAATTTAGTATGGCATAAAGTCATCTACAGAGACACATCAGGATGCCTGCAGGAGCGAAACCTTACAAATGTGATGCTTGTGGAAGGGGGTTTCGTCAGGCAGGTCACTTACAGACACATCTCAGGACACACACAGGAGAGAAACCTTACAAATGTGATGTCTGTGATAAGGGGTTTAATCAGTCAGGTAGCTTACAGATACACATCAGGACACATACAGGAGAGCAACCTTACAAATGTGATATCTGTGGTAAGGGGTTTAATCGGACGGGTAGCTTACAGAGACACCTCAGGACACATACAGGAGAGAAACCTTACAAATGTGATGTATTTACTATGAGATAGTCCAGGGGTAGCCCTACATCCCAGCATGCTACAGGCCAATGCAATATGAGTATATCCTGGGCCTTTCGACTCTTAAGAAGTTATTTAAATATTTTTAGCCTTTTTGAATCCTGTGACTTGAATGAAAGACCAAGGTCATTCATTTTGAACAAACTTAATAGCCCTTCATCAAGCAAGTCACAAGGCCAATATCAGCTAGGTCTCTAGGCTCTTAGTTGTTTGGGTCAAGATGACCTAAAAATTGTCTAATATAAATTTGCTTGTGTGTGTTTTCACTCATATATTTCAAATATCAAGTTGTCTAATGAACTGAAAGATCGCACACACAGTAATGTAAACTTCAGATGAGGTATGATTTTATTTTGGAAAAAATATAAGCGACCTGAGAACATGGTAGCATGTGTAGTTTTTGTTCGATTTTCCTGGAAAATGTACACAATCTTTATTGGAACCAATGGATCATGTAATTTATTTTATATCGATCATCGATGTGTTACATATAACTTCTGATCGATCATAAAATTGCTAACTAATTCCCAACAGAATGCTTGGTTATGACTAACCTGTTGAATCTGTTTTAGGTTTAATTCTGTATATACATGGTTTAAAGACTGATGGATTGGTTGGCTTCTGAGGTATTGAATTAATAGGTTTGTCGCAAATTGTTGCCTACATGAGAATTCTAAATACGACAAGAGATGCAAGGGCTTGTGGTAATAATTGAGACATCTTCCACTCTGACTCAGCCACGTGCACCGCGACCCCCAAGCTCTTGACAACTGAAATTTCTGAAGATTGTTCTGATGACTAAGAGAGTCCAAACCTTTTATACTGCAGTTGTACAATGAACAAAACAGTCACATAAGGACAGCACATAACATCTTTCATTACCAAAATCAATAACTTATACATAATAATCTAACAATTATTTGCTCACTGTCTCTCTCTAGGCTTTCTGTGACAATAACATTTATTTTTGTAATTTCCTTTATTGATTGATTAGACTCTGGCAGTAAGACTTTGCTGAATCTGTGAATAGAAGGTTATGACTTGTGGGTCAGATTTCGACAGATTGATCTGATAACAGCAACAAACACTTTTATACTGCAGATGTAACAGTAAACAAACAGTCACATAAGGACTTCATTACCAAAACAATTAACTTTTAATATAATTTATCTAATAATCTGACAATTTTTGCTTACGCGTCTCTAGGCTTTCTGTGGATCTGATGTTTCATGTATGCAAACTGGTTAAATTTGTATAATATCGTGTGTATGTATGGTCTAATAAACAAAAATAATATATAATCTTCATTTTGCCTTTGGTGGCATACGCATCAGTAACCTTCATTCCATATAGGGATATATGTGCGTCAGAATTTTTTCGGGATGCAATTATTATTTTTTCATATTTTTAACTTGATGTAGAATTAGAAGCTCCAACTTTTTCAATGGTGGTAATGGTGTAAATGTAAGTAATTTTTGTAACTGAGAAAAATACTAAATCGTCTGCTCCTGTTTTTGATAGTGAAAAAAATACTATTTGTCGGCGGTGGAGCATCTTTAATTTGAAGGCATTGATCCTGGCAGTGTAATTGTCCAGGATCACTTGAAAGATATGCCAGTAGAAAATGACTTCAAGACATTTAGAGTGAGCACATGTGTATTGGGCGGAAGTCAAGTCAACAGCGTCTGCGCAGGCGCAGTAAAATGTTAAGTAAACTATTACGGAATGTATGTTAATAGTTACAAAAAGCGAAACGCATTATTGTTACATCTTTCTCCTTTAAGAAATTAAAATCAAATTACTGATTTAGATGAGTTGATATAAGAGTCAAATTTTCACTATTCAAATAGTATACATATTAATAAATCCTTCATGTTTCAGAACAAGTTCTTGTACTGTTATCCTTATTAGTAATTATTCAACTGTAAAGTTTTGAGGTCCAATTAAACTGTCTTCTACTGATATGTATATATCAGATGTTGATTGTTTGATACAAAATTAACTTTTAACACTGTAACACTTTAAAAAAGTCAATCAATGAGACTAAATTATAAGTCACATGAAACTCTTGGAATCACGCGAGTTTTCTCTTTATAGAAATTTGTCACTTATCCAACTTCACTGGTTTGATCACACTCTCTGCCTGGATCGTGTTACTATGGGAGCGTTCTGAGACAATTGTCACCTCTGGTTGGTTTTCCCTTTGGGGTAATCTTGGGGAGGCCACTATAGATGGTTCCGGGATCGTCGTGCGTACTGGTTGTTGATCCTTGATCTGGTGTGTCGGATAATCATGGCCACCACTATGTACCATTTCCGGTTTCCGGTTCCCTTTCATGGACTTCGGGAGATGACGACGGTTGGACGAAGAACTTGTCCTGAGTGTGTCTTTATATTATATGACCGAGTGGATACTTCCTCTTTGACTGTTCCTTGTTTCCAATGTCTTTTTGACCTTGAATAGGCGCGATCGTAAAGCGTCACCAGGTTTCAATGGCTGTTAGTCCTTTGCTCCACGATTGTAGTAGGATGCTTGTGTCTCTTTGCTATTCAGTAGCTTTTGTGACACATGTTCTGTAATTTTCGGTTGTAGAAGGGTTGCCTTCGTAGGCAGTAAGGTTTTGAGTACGCCTACCGCATTAATCGTTGTGAAGGGCTGCTGTCTCATTGACTGTGTAGGAGTATTGCGAAAATCTAATAGCGCCAGATAGGTGTCTGATCTGGACTCCTTTCGCGAGTCTCATGAGCCGTTTTGCTGTCTTAACAGCTTTGTTCAGCCTTCCATTACTCTTGAGGATAGCTGGTGAGGAAGTGATGTGTTCAAATTGCCATTCACTGGCGAATCGTTTGAACTCAAGTAGACGAGAACTGCGGACCATTGGTCACTGATTACAGTTGTAGGTATGCATAACGAGCGAAAACTGTGTGCGGTAGTACGTTGACAACAGTTAAGGATCTGTATCAGGTAGATGATCCACTTCAAAGAAGTTTGAGTAATAATCCACAGTACCAGATAATCTTTCTCGTGTATTTGTGAATCGAATTCACAGCCAAACTTTGGCCCAACGGCCTATCTGGTATCTTCATGGGGAATGAGTGTTTCCTTTTGCTGTCTGTTCTGATAGGTGGAACAGGTAGTAAGTTACCAATAATATTCTTGAGTTCACTGTTCATGTTTGGCCACGTATACCAGTCTCTCGGAGCACGCCCAGACACCTTCATTCCGATATGAGATGAATTGTATCCTCATTTTGATTTCAGAGCGGAGAGACGATGGGATCACCGCACGCTCACCTTAAAAATAATTCCATTCTGTATGACTAGTTTCGTCACGAATGTGAAGTATGGTCTAATATGTGTAGGTGTTGATGAGTATCTGGCGGGCCATCCATGCATAATGAACTTGCTCTAGAGCTTTCAGTGTGTCGGTCCCTTCAGGTCTCACGCTGTATATTCTCGTAAACGAGCGTCAGCTATTGAGTGCTCTGGGTCAGATTGATGGTCTCGTAACGATCATCATGAGCGCGTGTTTGATTCAGTACTTTCCTGTATATATGCTCGGCTAAGTGTATCTGCGAGATACATGAGTCTTCCAGCTTGATATACGATAGAGTAAGAGTACGTTTGGAGTCGTAGTAACATGCGCTGTAACCGCTTAGGAGCAGCGAGTAGGGGTTTTCTTGTGATATTTCTAAAAGTTTGTGGTCACTCTGGACAGTAACCTGTCTACCATAGACGTAGTGGTGAAACTTTCTCCAAACCATAGGACCACAGCAGAGGAGTTCTTTCTCTATTTGAGAATAACGAGTTTCCACATCAGTTAGTGCTCTACTCTGCAAAAGCGACTGGCTGTCTCTTTTTGTAGTAATCTAACAGCCATAAGGCTTTTTTCTGAGGTATCAACTTGTAGAAGTTTACCTCCCTTGGGATCAAAGTAGCGTGTACTGGCTTGTGAATAATCAGGCCTTTAACTTCACGTACAGCGTTGGAGTGTGTTTCTAGCCAAGCACCAATCCACATTCCTGTCGAGTCAGCTTTCTGAGGGCTCACATATGTCACTCAAGCATCAGAATTTATGCAGAGTACAAAACCTATGAAACGTCGACAGCCGGCTACGTTATTCGGTTCCGCATCTCTGCTACGGGCTTTAACTTTATTCAGGGTCAGGTTTGAGACCTGAAGCAGTGATAAGAATGACCTACAAATCTCACTTCCTTCTGACGAAGCCTCAACTTGTCTTTGTTAAGCTTAAGTCCTTTTCACGACATTGTTGAGTAGAGCTATTCAGTTTCTTGTCATGATCAATTGCTGCTGTGTTCCTCTGTATCGCCTTCGCCGTATACAAGGATATCGTCCACAACATCTTGTGGACACCTTGGCAGACGTTCCAGCAGTCTTGGTCCTGCCTCCTTTGGTATTCTTCAGGAGCTGAAGAAATTCCAATGGCATTCCTAAGCCATCTATACCTGCCAAATGGGGGTATTAAATTGTTGTCAATAGTGAGCTTTCACGATCCAACTCCACTGCAAAATCCATTCTTTGGCATCGAGAACCTAAAACATTTGCCTTGCTCAGATTTGGAAGAATGTCCTCAACAGTTGGTAAAGGGTAAGTGGACTACGTTTTGATAGCCCTGTTTAAGTCGATGGATCTAGGACAGATTCTGAAGTTCTCAGGTTTGACAACGTCACCATGCTTGACACCATTCTGTAGGTTCAGTCCTGGTGTTATAATGTTTCTCTCCACCAGCTTGTCAAATTCGGACTGCAAACGTTCCTTTATAGCTATTGGAATCTTCCGCGGTGGATGTACGTACGGGCTTGATGCAGGATCTAAGACAAGATGGTATTTCCCTTCAAGTTTTCCCAGTTCAGTGAATACATCTTCATAGTCAGTCACTATATCAGACATCGTCAAAGCTTTGTATCCCTCGAGATACATAGAATGTTTTTGATTGATGAATCGAAATCAAGGTTCATATCCTGCATCAACGAGTTCCGATTAAGGTATGCACATGAGTCATTTAACACAATGAAACTGCAGTATGTGTAGTTTGAAGTCTTTGGATTGTGAACATCGAGTTGGCACTTACAAGAGGGGTAACCAGTGGTTTTGTTGAACATTTTCAGATGCTCTTTGTCGGAGTCACAGGACATGTGATGGTACAGTTCTTTTAGGTATAATGTTACAGGTTGCTCCACTATCCACTTGGAAATTTGCGGCGTCTTATCAGCTATATCCAACGCCCGCAAATATTCATCCGTTTAGTCTGACAGAGTTACATGTTTCCTTCCTGCATCACTCAGTAGTTCATAATAGGTCATCTGTATCGTGCTCATTGTCAGCAACACAATTAACAGTTTGCTTGCCTACACACCTCTCTTGTGAGGAGTAAGTGTTTTTCTGTAAATTTCTGTTATGTTTCAGTTTGAGACTGTCACATTTCACAGAAAAGTGATTGGTGTTTTTAACATTTTAAACACTAGTCTTTCATATCTGAGAGTTCTTTCATATGCGGACAGTTCTTATTTTAGTTCATGTACCTACCACAAATATATAAACTCTTGACTGGTTTACTGTGGTTTCGCAGGTACCTGGGCCTTTTCCTGTATGATTTCTGTACCTTGTGTCTGTAGTGAATGGGACTAGCTTTGGTCAAGTGCACTTAACTCTTGTTTGTTACCGTCGAACTGCTCCGGGCAGATTTCATTTGCTTCTAACCATGTCAAACATCTGTTCGTCAGTAGTCTTTTCCATCAGCGATGGTGTCTCTAACACTTGTTTTGATCCGCGATATGTGTATCCGCACTGCGCAAACTGGAGATCTATTCAGTTCGTCAGATTGAGAGAATCACACAGGGTCCCCCAAAAATTGACTAGCGTCATTAGTTAGTGTTTTTGGAGATTCTTGTTAAGTAAACTTTTACTAAAGAGATTTTTTTCTGTTTTTTTATTGTTTTTTTTTTTTTTTTTTTTTGTTTTTTTGTTTTTTCTTTTCCTCTTTTTTTTTTTTTTTTTGTTTTTTTTTTTGTGTTGTTTTTTTTTTTTTTTTTTTTTTTTATTTTTTTTTTTTGTTGTTTTTTTGTTTTTTTTTTTTTGTTTGTTTTTTGTTTTTTTTTTTTTCTTTTTGTTTTTGTTTTTTTTTTTTGTTGTTTTGTTTTTTTTGTGTTTTTTTTATGAGGTTTTGTTCATTGTGTTAGTTTTTGTTTTTGTATTTTTTGTCTTTTTTTTATATTTGTATTTTATTTTTTTTTTTCTTTTTTTTTTCTTGATTGTTAAATTAGTTTTTTTGATGCTTATCATAATTTGTCCTATGTTTTATTTATTCTTGTGAATGTTTTTTTTAATTTATTCAGTAATTTTTGTATTATGTCAATTTAGAATTTATTTATCTCTATATGAATGACATGGCTTATTTGTATTGTTGGTGTGTTCTTGAAATTTATTGTTAACTTGCCTTGTGTCCCCATATTTCTACTATTCATGTTTATTTTATTTTTTCGGTGTCTTCGTTGCAATATTATCATTAACATTTTATAGACTGTTACTTAACCGGGTTACCTTATCCGCAAGGAATCCGATAATGATATTATTTAATTGGATTCTGTATATGTAACTTGCCTTGTGTATATTGATGAGTTTTATGATCGTATTACTATGGTGAAATTGAGAACAAGCAAGATTGTTATTCAATAATTGAGTTACCAATTGCAAATTATTAAAATTGTTTTCGCTACTTCCACGTTGTCTATGATTGAATCTATACATATATTATTAATGTATATTCATATACCTAAGAGCACGGAATGAACCACATGTATATTATATATAATCATGGTACACGCATGGCTTTAAATTCACAAATGACACCGGTAAACATGCGTTGCTGTAATTTAAAAACTAGAATTTATTAAATATGGTTCATACTTTATCTGAAATATTCTTATTTGTGTTATCCCATCATTATATAAACGATAACAATATTACCTAAAATTCAATAATCCATCTTCCAGGTGGATTTCTCCTTCCGCGATTGTTTCAAGCAGCTGTCCAGCTAACACATCTTCAGAGGTACTGTGACTGGGATGATCAAGTCCCAGCCCGGGAAACACTTAGCTAATACAAATTTTACCTGTGTCAAGCTATTTTATTGTAGCTGAAATTTATATTAATCATTTTTCTGGATATATGATATTTCTTATAATTTTTTAGTTAAGTTTAATTTAGGTTGATATGATGTACTCATATATAGTTCTTCCGGATATTTGTAACGGTACCATCGTTCTGGTAGTTAAGTAAAGACTACTCTACCTGTGTCATTGTGTTTACTTCGCTTCGCAGCACTCATGAACGACTAAGGTAGGCCTAATTTTTCAGTGTTTTCTAATTATTTGTATTCTTCTTATATTACGGAAATAAGGCCGCCGCGTGCCATTATAGTACTATTATATTAAAACATTTATTATTTTTAACGATGGTATGGTTTTCCCAAAAACGGCTTTCTTATGTAAGAATATTTAAGCGGTGTTAATTAGAATGCCGAGAAAATCAATGTCAAAACAGTAATGTCACAATGGGGTAGGCTGATCACAGGGTTTGACAGTTTCTATCAATGATATATAGTATAAAAATAAATAAACATAATATTCTGGCACTCACTATGCCATGATAAATTTTAGTAATTCCCACATTATTATTTGTCACTCATATATTATTGTCAGAACGTCTGTGAACTGAATCAACATTAAATCAGTTTGTTTAAACATGGTTATAAAAAAGGCATCATTTAATTTCATATGCATTCTGGTCATCATTCACTCTATACAACTTTCCAACATTATTACTTCCAAATAAAAAACAAATTTCATTATCTAAATGTTTGTAAATTAGTCACTATTAACAAAAAGGTCTACTCATCCATTAGCAGCAAATAATTTGCTTTACTATGATTGGGTTTAAATATAGTAAACACCAGCGTAAAAGTCAATCAAACCATGACGTTTTTGCCTAAATTTCCCTGATGGCTTTACACTGTAGTCTATTTATTAACAGGGAGGTTAGATAAATAGAAAATCAAATAAAAGTTCATACACAAAAAACATAACTCATAAATCAGTTAATATGGCCATCTGAAAATTATGACGCCGCTATCTGTTTATACAAATTTAATTTTTTTTATTCCAATTCATTGCACAGAATCCTGAGATACTGCGCTACATCAAAATTATCCCTCAAGATACAGGACTGTTACTCAATATGCAGGACCTAGTTTCCGTACATGATAGCGGGATGTTCCCAACCTGTCAAATCATACTTAATCAACACAATCATGTTTGTAATCTTGGAACCCCGTTAATTATTTACTACATAAGTAAGTGTGGTGCAAAGAAAGATCAAATTATTTAATTCTTTTTGTAGCATTTTCGAAACTTTTTCAGTAGCGTTTGACACATTTTAGTTTACTTTTATTCATCAGAAATCAAGTTCTTTAAATGTATTCAAAAATATACATATTTCCATTGATACATACATTGTACATATAAGCTTACTTATAATATGATGATGTGGCTCTGGCTTGCAAAAAATTAAAAACGCGAAGTGCTCTGGCCACAAAATGGAGCAGAACTTACTCTGTTTAGCATGGGTTTGTGTGTTTGTAGGCAAACAGAAATATTGAATACGTCCGGCAGTTTTTTAAAAAAATTTTTCCAGTATAAATTACAGACAATACTTGTAAAATCTGTAGATTCTGATGGATTGTACAGATTTACCAGGGCTGTTATACATGTACATCAGAATCCTGGCCTGTAACAATATGCGTTTCGCTTGTTGTAACTAGTAGACTTTACAAATCTCCAGTAAAAATCCAATTTTTATCATGTAAAACAGTGATTATCTATCCAAGGCGTCGGCCGTTCTATGCTAAGTCGCAGATCAAGTGACCAACGAATTCTTCCCACCGTGCCCTGATTTGACCATTTGACTTTCCCGGCTCACAAGTATGAACCACATGTGCTCATAAAAACTTCTATACCTTACCAAATTAGTGCTTGAAGGTCATTTTCTAGCTTGATATATTTTCTTTTCTCAATGATGATCCTGGATCATGATTCGCATTGGTGTCAGAAGTTATAATTCAATCACTAACAGCTAGCATCAAAAAGAAAAGAGCAGACAAAAACAACTTTTACCTGTATGGTGATCTAAAAATAGGGTTGCATCCTACTGCGAATCGACAGCCATGTCTCTCAGAAACCCTGGATTATATATTCACAGGACTCTATGGTCCTCTGGGCGTCCTCACATGCTGCCTGGCCTATCTTGTTATTTAGCAGTTCCGGTGAAACAACCGACTGCAAAATCCTTTGTTTCAGGAGTCATGGTGTGGGCCAAGATATTGGGGAACTGTATTCGACAACACACCTGCCATGAAATAAGAGGTAACTTTTAGCCCCAGGTGGTTTTGGAGAGGTCCACCGGCTGATCCGGTTCTAGTTAAGATTCGTAAAAAGTGGTAGGTTTTAACTTCTGGGGACGAACTGACATTTCGCATGTATAATGTACACGACTCGGGAAAGAGAAAGAAATCGTTGTAGAAAAGATATTTCCGCAGAATTTGTTAGACATACACTGTATGACTTCTCCAATAGAAACGTCATCCCAATTAGATTATTCAGGAAGGGGTTGATGGAAACCCATTGGTGTATTGCAGCGGTTGAATCGTCACAGTCCTCAAAGGTCAAACCTAAGGCTTGTAGAGTACGCTCATGGGCTGATAGCGGGGGCCGGAGCAGGGGCAGTCTACGTAGAGGTTTGTATTAAGAAAACATTAAATAACACATATTCGATAACAACGGGAAGAGACTGAAAGATACGTGGTTATAATGGAAAAGTTCAAGTTTTGTAATAGCGTTTGAATGGTTTTAGTTATAATTGTCGATCCTAAGAAAAAATCAAGCGGAAAAACAGCCTGGTCGAACGTATTTTTATTTTTAGATATAGTATCAATGATCCTCAGCGAACGATCTGACAATGGGTGAGACGAACAACTGCTTGGAAAAGTTACGTAACGAATAGATACTACAAAACCTAGCTAGTGACGTCGTAAATTTCGAGGGCTGGGGATCAAACCTTCGGTGTAGCTAGATATGTCTCATTCAGTAATAACGGGCGATCCAGAGATTTAGGATCGATTCTCGACCAGGGTTTGTTTTAGGGCGTTTATAGAGACACAACTCTTTAAACTGCGGTTTCAAGTGCGCATAGTATGTACGTGAAAGTGGACTACTGATGAAAACGAATGGTATAACTTCGATACATGTGAAACAAAAAGCAAAAAGTTGAAATTTGCCCGAGGCCAAATGTCGATGGCTGGATAAACTACAATCACTAAAGTGTGTTATATAAGTCTTGCCGGGCATATTCTTGTCTCGAAACACGACACGTACGCATTTTCACATTTAGTCTACTCAACCAGACGTAACAAACATCACTAACGAGATTAAACAGATAATGCTATAACAAGGCAAGAGGCCCTATTATCGCTACGAGTACCGTGCGAAAGCACAGTAACCTTCGTATGGTATCTAAAATGAGGAAGAATTGATTATATATAGATTATTCAGTGGTTAGATAAACTTGGTGTTCTTTTGAGTACATGTATGGAAACTTAAAAAGATAAAAGTAAAAACTCTTGGTCGCACGACATAATAGCCGCTGACCTTGAAAGAAGGCTTTGTTTGTTAATGATAAAAACATGAATGATAAAATATATAAAAATTTTAAACTCTTGATCCTTTTACATTTTTAGGACATTTTAAAACACTGCTGAAATGATGACTAGTTATCGTTAAGAATTACAATAGTAAGAACATAACAGATTTAACGGAGAGGTGTGTGGCTATGCAAAGAATTTCAACAACAACATATGTTTGTTTTCCTCACAGTATATAGGAGTTTGTGACGAGGCTATTGCGAGGAGAACTTCGTTCAACGTCTGATCTGTATGCGGGATAGTCGCATCTCAGCAATTTTTGGAAGTAAACAGCTCTCTGTTATTTGAGGGATATTATTTTGGATTTAAACCCATGATATTACTATTTAATGGAAGCATTCTTGTGCAGATGAAGTAAGTGATAAAAAGAAGAATTCCAGAGAGAAGTTATAGTATCAAAAAAAGGGGGCTTAAATCATTGTTCCTACAGATGCCAATATTACACAGGTTGAATATATAATTGTAGGCGGTCGTTGTGATTTATTTGATGGTATTGGAAAATAATTAGTCTTCGCAAATTTTTGACTCATAAATGTGTAGTACTTTAGATGGATCATCTGTAAATAAAAGTCACCGAACTACTCAGTAGATCACACACATATATATGGCACACACCGTCATGGTTTCGTATAGACTTTTATTACACACCTGTTTGTCTACTAATCTATCAATGTTCAGCCTCGCTCAGAACGTAGAGCAAATACATCTTGGCGTGACACACTGAGAAGGGAGCTAGATTTTTTGTGAAATAAATTGTTGTGACTTATATCTATAACACACATACTTAGGTATAATGACACTGATTTGTTTTTTACTCTGTAGTTAAGGTTAGAGGAATGCAGTAGACATGAGTTGATGATGTCTCAAAAATTGCAACAATTATGTGGCCTATTTTTTTATAACCTAGTTTAATACAACTTGAAGTTAATGGTTTGATGCAGTTCACAGACCCGTTCTCACAAATAATAGTACGCACACATAATAGATCAGAGCAAAATATACTAAGAATTGTATAGGTGCGTTTATAAGAGGTATAGTTATTGTATTATTTATACTATATATCATTGATAGATGACGTCAAACTCCCTGTTGATCAGGCATTATCAGTTGTGACATTATGTTTTTGACATGATGTCTTCGGCTCATTAATTTAAACAACCCGTAATTATTCGTTTAACATAAGTTCGTTTTGGGAAACCTCCAACGTTAAAAAATAATAAATGTTTTAGATAAATAAGTACATAATACGATGAGCGGGCACTTATCATCCGTAATAAAATAAGAAATACATAATAATTGCAGAAAAAACACTGAAAAAATTAGAGCTACCTTACGTCAGAAATGTTGCTGGAGGAAGTAAACAATGAACAGGAAAAGTTCATCTACTAAGCCTATCCTCAGATACGCGTGGACCGTTACAAGAGTATCCGGAGAACTATAGTATGAGTACATTCATATCATCAACATAAAATTAATCTTAACTAAAGAAAAATGTAAAGTGAATATTATATCCCAGATAAAATGATATATATAATTCAGCTACCAATAATAGGCTTGGCACGTCAAATTGTTTAGCTACAGTGTTCCGGCTGGGACTGATTCATCCCGTCACAGTACCCTCTGAAGATTGTGGTTGGCCAGTGCTGACAACAATCGGCGAAGGAGAATCCACCTGAGACAGGATTAATGAATTTAGTGCTACATACTTGTTATCCTATTATTTATCATTGGGTGAAAATAAGGAATATTCCAAATAAAGGTATTACCATTATTTGTATTCTAGTTTAATTACAGCACGAATGGTTACGGTCCCATTGGTAATTTAATGCCATTCTAATTATATATAAAATACGGGTTAGTTCCTGGTGTCTCTTGGTATATGATATACTTATATATATGTGTTCATCATGCAAGGATGGCAGTTGCAAAGAACAAATTTCTATCATTTACTATTAATAACTATCTGCTTGCTTCTCTTCACCCAGTTTCCGTCAATAGACAATCTCAATATCCTAGACGTTACTTACGATCCTATATTATATATTTTCATTCCTTGCGGGTAGGAAATACCGGTTATACGTCTTAGTTCCCTGTAATATTGCGAGACCGAAACTTCTGATAGTGATTGGGTCGAAGCCTTACATAATTTTTCGCACATCAAACAATCAATGCCTGTCTTCTATGGTATAATTCTTTATATACAAATTCTGAGTATTTCATCAGTAAATACTGCATTCTGATGAAGTCAAAGACTATTTACAATACCAATGCTGTCGTGGTGTTTAGAGGAGTATACGTGGTATTAATGAAAAGACTAATTACAATCAAGATCAACCACAACACTACGTAAGCAATGGTTAATTTATCGTGGTTGTTTTGAGTTTCGTCTTTATTCCGGAAGTGCGGTCACCTTTATGCCACTTCCAAAATAAGAAACCGTTAACCTGAAATGGCTCGTCTAATGAAACTAGAAAAATATAAAAGTTTTGTACAATCTGGTGTTGGCCCTGTTGATTTTGTTGATAGGTGTTCTTTTTCAAATAAAAGGATTAGAAAAAAATACGGATTATAGCTACGAATGTTCTTCATTAATGTAAATGGAATATCTTGGAAGGACCTGGCGGAATTTGTATCACA
>SAYR01002468.1:76820-91711 GCA_004382745.1 Argopecten irradians irradians
GTTCTCCTGTATGTTGTCCTGGAATGTTTTTTAAGAACTAGATATATTACTAACCCCTTACCACGGACACATCAATGTCAGTAAGGTTCTCTTCTATATGTGTCTTGGAAATGTCTTTTTAAGGAACTCACATACTAAACCCCTTACACAGACAATCACATGTGTAAGGTTTCTTCCTATCCTGAGGTATCTCTTTTAGGGAACCATCGCAAACTAAATCCCTTATCACAGACATCATATTCTGAAAGGTTTTTTTCCTGTATGGGTCCTTGACATGTTTCTTAGAAATGTCACTCAACCCCACCTAATCTTATTACAGACATACACATATGTAAGATCATAGTGGTATTTCTATTAACTCTATACTGTACTGTGGGTGTCTCCTGTAGGCCGTGATGTGTGCTATTAATCGCTTACCACAGAAATCACAGTTTTGTAAGGTTCTCATCCTGTAATAGTGATCTGAGGTGACTCGCTGTAGTAACTTGCAATATGAAACTCCTTACCACAGAAATCACATTTATAGGGTTTCTTTCCTGTATGTGTCCTGAGGTGAATCTGTAGGAGATATGTCCATTCAAACCCCTTACCACAGACATCACATTTGTAAAGGTTTCTCTCCTGTATGTGTCCTGAGGTGTATCTGTAAGCTACCTGCCTGATTAAACCCATCTACCACAAACATCATCACATTTGTAAGGTTTTTTCTTTCTTATGATGTGCCTGAGGTGGCCTCTGTAGGTTACCTGCCAGACGAAACTCCTATACCACCAGACAATCACATTTTGTTAAAGGTTTCTCTCCTGTATGTATCCTGAGGTGGCTCTGTAGTGTTACCTGCCAGACGAAACTCCTTACCCTACAGACATCACATTTGTAAGGTTTCTCCTCTCCTGTGAATGTATCCTGAAGTGAAATCCTTAGAGATATGTTCCACTAAAACCCTTACACAGACATCACATTTTGAAGGTTTCTCTCCTGTATGTGTCCTGAGGTGTGTATCTGTTAAGCTACCTGTCTGGATAAACCCCTTACCACAGACTGAAGACAGCTCAGGTGAATAAATCTGAAACAATCACAGGCCTTCAGAAATTTTCTTTGAAGATTACAGAGAAAGCGACGCCCAACTTCAAAGCCACACATGTACAGTAAACCACAGTGTACCGTTATACTGCTCTTTTGATGTACATCAAAGGACCAAATTACCTGTTCTGTTGCCACTAATTTTACTATGAGATAGTCCAGGGGTGTAGAGATCGTAAGTGATTGGAACCCCTGGAGTATCAAGGATGGATTCTGACATGATCCTGACCAAGTAGTGTTATTTATTCGGTTGATTTGAAATCCAAAATGGCCACCATGACAGTTATTTTGAATACAGGAGTTGACTTTTAGATGACCATTTAGTTCTTTTGGCCTAGTTTAACTGCAAGGCCTTTTGTATCCTTACATTTATCCAACCTTTGTAATCTGAACCTCTAATATACATGTGTACACTTTTGTCTTTAACATATTTTTTCCGGCAGACTACTGTTCTTTCACGACTTCTGGTAGTGTCTCAGTATTGTAACAGTTTTTTTGTGTACTTACATTTTCCCAACCATTGCTATTTGAATCTCTAATATGTATAAATTTTTCTCATTTGATAATATATCATTCTTTTTTTTCAGGCTGAGGAAAACCAGTAATTATGAGTGTCAAAATCTAGGAGATAAAATACCACAATGATGTAAAGTGTGTCTAACTATTTAAAGAAACACTTTAGAATACATACGGGAGAAAACCTAACATTAGATGGTAAGAGATTCAATGTAGACAAAAAGCTAGACGTGCTTGACACATACAGGATAGAAGCTGTACAAGTGTGATATCTAATTTAGTATGGCATAAAGTCATCTACAGAGACACATCAGGATGCCTGCAGGAGAGAAACCTTACAAATGTGATGCTTGTGGAAGGGGGTTTCGTCAGGCAGGTCACTTACAGACACATCTCAGGACACACACAGGAGAGAAACCTTACAAATGTAATGTCTGTGATAAGGGGTTTAATCAGTCAGGTAGCTTACAGGTACACATCAGGACACATACAGGAGAGCAACCTTACAAATGTGATATCTGCGGTAAGGGGTTTAATCGGACAGGTAGCTTACAGAGACACCTCAGGACACATACAGGAGAGAAACCTTACAAATGTGATGTCTGTGGTAAGGGGTTTAATCAGACAGGTAGCTTACAGATACACCTCAGGACACATACAGGAGAGAAACCTTACAAATGTGATGTCTGTGGTAAGGGGTTTAATGGAACATATCTCCTACAGATTCACTTCAGGATACATACAGGAGAGAAACCTTACAAATGTGATGTCTGTGGTAAGGAGTTTCGTCTGGCAGGTAACCTACAGAGCCACCTCAGGATACATACAGGAGAGAAACCTTACAAATGTGATGTCTGTGGTAAGGAGTTTCGTATGGCAGGTAACCTACAGAGCCACCTCAGGACACATACAGAAGAGAAACCTTACAAATGTGATGTTTGTGGTAAGGGGTTTAATCAGGCAGGTAGCTTACAGATACACCTCAGGACACATACAGGAGAGAAACCTTACAAATGTGATGTCTGTGGTAAGGGGTTTAATGGGACATATCTCCTACAGATTCACCTCAGGACACATACAGGAGAGAAACCCTATAAATGTGATTTCTGTGGTAAGGAGTTTCATATTGCAAGTTACCTACAGAGTCACCTCAAGACACATACAGGAGAGAAACCTTACAAATGTGATTTCTGTGGTAAGGGATTTAATAGGACACATCACCTACAGAGACACCTCACATTACATACAAGATTGAGAGAAACCATATGATTACATATGTTATGTCTGTAATAAGGGATTTAGTGGGTTGAGTGACTTTAAGAAACATGTCAGGACCCATACAGGAGAAAAAAACCTTTCAAATATGATGTCTGTGATAAGGGATTTAGTTGGAATGGTTCCCTAAAAGAGATACCTCAGGATAGGAGAGAAACCTTACACATGTGATGTCTGTGGTAAGGGGTTTAGTATGTGTAGTTCCTTAAAAAGACATTCCAGGACACATATAGGAGAGAAACCTTACACATGTGATGTCCGTGGTAAGGGGTTTAGTATATATCTAGTTCTTAAAAAGACATTCCAGGACACATACAGGAGAGAAACCTTACACATATGATGTCTGTGGTAAGGGGTTTAATGGGACAAGTCACCTACAGAAACATTTGACTGTTACAGGACCTCACACATGCGATGTCTGTATTTAGTCAAGTAGATAGCCTCTAATTAACACTTGTGAACACATACACGATAATTTGAGTACATGTGAACCGAGCTTTATGTAACTTTGTATGTAGACAAATATTGGAAATATCTGGGACAAGGTCGAAAATGAGCTTGATTCAACAGTAAATTAAAGAGTTATTGCCCTTTGCACTAATAATTATTATTGAATCTTGTGAATACGATAACTTCGGTAAATATGCACCCAGCTTAATGTAAAATTTGTATGTAGACTAACATTATAAAGATCTCGGACGAGCTCAAAAATCAGCTTGATTCGACTCGATTCGATTTAATTACGCAGTTATTTCCCTTTGTGATAATAATTATTGAACCTTGTGAACATGATAATGTGAGTTAATATGCACCAATCTCAATGAAACTTTGTATGTAGACCTATTAGATGTATATTCCTATTTCATGAACAAAAGACATCAGTTGGCTAGTTAATGACAAAACTAATTTTTATCAAATATCAGTTGATTGTTAAGGCCCATGGGCCTCTTGTTTTGTTTTACGTCATATTAACAGTCAGGGTAAAGTAAGGACGTACCAGGTTTATTGGTGGAGTAAAGCCGGAGTTCCCGGAGAAAAACCACCGAACAGCGGTCAGTACCTGGCAACTTCCCCACATGGGATTCGAACTTGCGACCCAGAGGTGGAGGGCTTGTGGTAATATGTCGAAACATCTTAACCACTCGGCCACCGCGGCCCCATCAATAAAACAGCAAGTAATGATTTTGTATATTTAGAATTAGGAAGGTTATCTTTGTACCCAGAAAAATAATGATAGTGGATTATTTACATTAAACATGAATTAGTAATCAAAGTACTGAAAGTACTGAGGGAGGCGTAACTCAGATTCTAGACAGGGTAATTATATATTGAAATATTATAGATAATTCATAATAGAGGTAATAGTACATTGAAATAACAGATTGCAAATTCTGTGCTTTCGAAGAATGACTGTTGATTGTTATAGGATAATGTGGATAAAATATTTTCAAATTTGTTAAATCATTGAAATGTTTAATCTTATAGGGCTGTAAAAAATAAATGCTCCAAAGAACTTGAAAGTATTGTATGGGAAATAAATATGAACAATGAATAATGATATATAGAATAAAATGATGCAAGACTACTGTATATTCCGTTTGAATTTTGTGTTGGTTTTTACATGTTTTAAATTTCAATCATGGTTTCTACCATCTGGGCAAAGTGTATGAAAGTGGTAGTTATGCTCCTGCTGAGCTCAGCATATACTGGCAGTAGAACGAATGGGTGACCCATTGTCAGTTTAATGTGACCAGGTGTGTTGAGATACTTTGGTGTCTTCAGCGGCATGTTTCGGTGATATCATTATACATGTAGCACAATGAAAGGGCAAGAGTTCCACTATACAAGAAGACTCAACAAATACAGCGCAGTCTCTGCATGCTACACACAACATACATTGGAGGCCGTCCTTGCAATTAATGAATCCAACAATCAAATATTGCCAAATCCAGTGTCAATCTGTCAATGTTAACAACAGGGTAAGGTAAAGTTGAAATCAATGTCTTCAGATTTACAGATTTAAAGGTCAAGTGACTCAAGTCGGAAAAAAACTTTTCACTAATCATATGACATTCAAGCATACCATGTATCTACATCAACTATCAAGTGAACAAGATGACCAAAGATATAGTTCCGAACTATTGAACGTTACAGCTGCAGTTTGATGAGAAATATAACAATAACACATTTCCATTATTTTTGAAATATGTTTTTCTTTTCAATTTGATCACATATCAACAATGTCCATTTCGAATTAAAATTGAGATAACTGAGGCGGAACGACTATCTGTATGTATCGTTGTCAGGGTAGTGATGCGGTCCGAAGTGGAGCGAGCCGCCATATTAGATTTTCAACCGAGGAAAGTTTACTGTGATATACATGAACGTAGCCTATTGATGGTACTGTAAAACAGTTGAGCTGCTGAATGTTTGTGATGAATGCATCGGTCTACGAACGCGATACAGACTAAATTTTTCAAAGGCATAACTTTCCTTTAATTGTACGGAGGATAGACAAGTGTCTGCATGGCGTGTGTAGGCCTAATTTGAATGCCAAGATGGAAGATAAATCTGATTATACTGTTTCGGATACCTGTAATGTTTCTTTTCTGGAAACCTGTACATAATCTGTTAACCTATTATTCACTTAGAAGCTCCCAGAATTGTTCTCCAATCAGATGCTCTGTATATTTGGATGAAAGGAGTGACCGTACACACATACTGACATCACTTTGGAATTCCCCGAACATTCCTGAGGAAAGCTCTCCGGTTGTTGCCCCGACCAGCATTTATTACCGTTACAATGCTTGAATACATATTCTGCTTAATGGGATCTGATAACAACTCTTGCATATTAGTTTGAAATTTGTCAAATTTGCAACTTTGTTTACATTTTCTACAGTACTGTCGACTGAGTAGGCCTACTGACGAGCATAATATTATCTGTACCGCCTAACTAAGGACCAGTCTGTAGTGAGATCAATAAAAGTCCGAAATCGTCTTTAAGTTTATTATGATCTTTCATTTGTGAAAAGGTATAATGTTAATTAAGTATTTAAAGTTTATTTAGATTATCATATATGATGCAAAATCGTGAACTAGAAGTATTCCGATCATGCACTGGGTTTGTATTCATACGTCATTGCGATTGCATAGAGATTAAACAGTGTTTTGATTGCGTTAAAGGTGGTATGAACGCAATGGGATACAGACATATTCAATGCAGCGTTAGCGCTACATGTAGAATATGTCTGTATGAATAAAAAATGAGATAACCGAGGCGGAACGACTACCGGTATATATCGTTGTCAGGGTAGTGATGCGGTCCGAAGTGGAGCATAAGTTCGCCTTTGGATCAGATGAGTTAATAATACAAAAGGCCCAATGGGCCTTAACGGTCACTTACACACTGTATGTTAATACTATATATAGAAGAAATGAAATGCACAGTAAATTCCTGAAAGACTTTAGCATACCTGACCCCTTGTGACCACTCTTGGTACTGTAGCCCTTCATCTAAGCATGCTACTCTCCCAATAAATTCACAAGTCATTCAAATTTAAAGCCTTTAGACCCATGTGATCTTAAATGAAGGTTATTTATCTGACCAAAGGACTATATGCACTATATATATTGGCCTTTTTTGGCTCCGAAATTCAGTGAATTTTAGATATCCATCCATAGATAAAATAATTTTAAAATGAAATAAAATCTTAAGGGTTGTGAAAATATACTCCTTTGTACATTCTTGACATTATGTTTGGCAATATGACGTTACAAACATGGTCAAATTTCAATTTCCCGCCATTTTTTTTTGTTAATTGACCCAGCTACTTTAGCAGAAATGCTTCATGGAAAGTATGAGCACATGCATGTGCCATCATAAAATTGCGTGCAAATGTGTGTAATGGTGATTAACACATTCGGCGAAAATGTCATCATAGCACATGCATGCGCCGCTTATATTTATTTTCAATGGAAAGAGCACAAACTAACACATTTTGCCATGATTATTGGGTAAAATGGCAGAATCCCATTTTGTTGACGTCATCACGTAAAAGTGTGACGTTATACACAATTTTGATGCATGAACTTTGTCATCATATGTATCGATGTGTTATATAAAAAAAATGTCGGTTGCTACATCATATATGCCTAATTGTGCATATAGTTCTTTAGTAGCCTGTCATTCCAGCATGCTACAGACCCAATATCAGGTTTCTAGGGCTCTTAAGGTGCATCAGGACACTGAGAGATCGACAGTACTGAACTGAAAAAGCATTGATGTAACAAAATTTTAGTTCAAAAAAGGCAACTATGTCATTAGTAACATTTTAGGGTGTGTATTTTCTTGCAAGTCTCATAACATTATCTAGTTTGGTTATTTATCTTCCAAGCGTTTATTTAATTCATTTTGAATAAATTGTTAAGATTGCAGACAACCATTCCTCCTCATATGAAAAATGAATATAAAAATTGTGAGAAGATTTTAAGAAAATGCTAGAAAATTCCTTTTAGATTTGAACTTTGAACCTATCTTGAATTCAACAGTTTCAACAAATATTTACAGTCAGTGTCATGACCTGTTCTATAATGTTTGAATATAATTGTCTGATTAACAAAATAAAGTAAAATTTAGTAGTTATGATTATTAGATAATTGATCTTTAGGACAAGGCCATGGGGACCTACAGCTAATAACAATCTGCAGTAAAATGACATCAAGGGAAAAATTAAGACTCCATTAAGAAGAAAAGTATAATCTGACACATGGATATCCCTTGATAACATTGTTACGAAGTTCATGGTTTATGCTGCAAATGTTGTTTACAGACCTCATTTATAAGGAACTATGTGCAATGCATATAATATACAAGTATTTTGTTTGGATGAACTATGTGGTACAGATCTATTACAGGAAGAAAGGGCAAAAGGCAATTAATTAAATGATTATAATTATAAAGAAAAGAAATGAAATGACAAAAACTAAGGGTCAAGTGTTCATTGAAAGAATTGGTTACTGCATCAAAATCAAAATTGAATTGTGTTGAATTATGTTTATTCAAAAATACTTTAATACGAACATGAAATAACATCACAATACATTGGTTTTTTTTCTAGTTCTCTTCTGTGATATACACAATGTATTCAGGCATATTAGTAAGTAATGAGCAGTTCTTGAGCAGAAGAAAAATCATATCAAAGCCAGAATCAGTATGATACTGTCTCTATATAATGCATAAAATGAACACTGAGAATTCTTAATAGAATGTTAAAACAACCATTCTCAAAATCAGTGTGTTCTTTGTATACATTGATATGTACAGTGGACCTTCGATAATCTGGACACCTTCGTTCCCAACCTAAACCGTTCAGATTACAAATTTTCCCGACTGTCGAATTTCGTGTACCCTAGTCAATTTCGAAATTGTCATGTACAAATTAGACCCCTTGACCTTGTAATCAATGATGGATTTTTATGTTTATGTACTAAAATAAAATTACTAGTAATATATGTAGTGTACTGTTAAATCAATGTTTTAAGTTCCTACCGCCAATTTCGAAATCCCAGATATTAATTGTATTAATTAAATCTAGCATTACAATTCTTGTATTTATTTAAAGAAACTCTGTATTCACATGTGTATTACACACACACATATATACGTATTGTGTATGGATCTATATCATGCATTGTTTTGCCTACAAATAAACACATGCTTTGTGATGTTTATAGACATATTAACAATCTGGTAAATTGACTCTGAGCATTAATATTAAATTTTATGTCATCGCATTAAATATAATACCAAAAATGAATCTTGTCAACTGCTAATTTAACAACAACCTACTTCAAATATAAAGTGATATTAAATTTTGTTCGCTGCGTTGTAATAAAATAAAACGTCGATTATATGGATGTTAGCAGGAATACACACATACTCATGATGTTGTAAGTTCACTTCATGTGCTGATGTCTGTCAAATAGTTCATATAATAATATACCGACCCATAGGCATGATAGGCAAAGACGCAAATCGAAATAAAACTTCAAATACGAAAAGAATTCCGTAGTTTACTAGCAAGATGGCTTGCAACATGCAGTGTTCAAATATTCTTCGGTGTTTTTCAGATATAAGAATGCATTTATTACGCTGGATAATTAAATGGAAAATATCTCTTGACTTGCAAGTTTACATCACAGTTCTAACACAGGCAACTCCAAGTCCGCTTTGCGTGATGACATCTTTGCTTACATTAAGCCGTTTACACTAATGCTGAGTGTCACGATATTTTATTGTATCTGTATCCGTGTATTAAATATTCCCTCGTTAATGAAAGGATGCGTTAGTTGACAATCCGTGCGAATGATAAGGAGCCAGCGTAATTTATCGTGTTTGTTAGCTTCTGCATAGATCATCCAGACGCTTGATGCGTATATAGTTAACAAGCGTCTGTTTGAGTGAGACTTGGTTAAATTCAGTGGGCCATCATAATGACATGATCACAATACGAACGTACCTGTTCTCCAAAATGACTATCAATATAATACATGTAAACACAAACAACTTTTATGTCTTTCTTTTGTCACGATGAATTCACAAATTGTCATTATATTACAGATTATGAATGTATATATCAAAGTACCTTTAGGTATTTACATACCAAAATCCTGACGATTCCTTCATTTAGTGTTACCCAAACCGTAAGTTTACATTAAATATATTCAAATGACTGGCGAGAATTAGGCCACCGATCGCTACCATTGTTGCAAA
Source organism: Argopecten irradians irradians (assembly GCA_004382745.1). NCBI lineage: Eukaryota > Metazoa > Mollusca > Bivalvia > Pectinida > Pectinidae > Argopecten > Argopecten irradians. Next base: position 86,470 of record SAYR01002468.1, read on the forward strand.
TTATCCTCACTATTTTTCAATTATATACATGCTTTAGTTTTTGTACACATGTTTGAAACTATTCTATTTAAGGAAACATCATAGAAGTTGTTTATTGCAATTAAACTGCACTATGGCAGCATATTTGTTCTAGAAAGAGGAAAAGAGAAAAAAATCGTATGCAAATCAGATGTCAACCGCATTTAAATTAATTGTAACATCCTGACCGTAGCAATACTTCAAAAACAAGCTTTTTCAGTAAAAATTAAAGTAAACAATTTGAAGTAAAGCAACGTTCCACAAGCAATCAAATTTTCTCAGTTTCATAAGTAGGACTAAATATACTTGTATATACATGTTTATGTTGTAAAATAGTACTTTATTTGGAGAGGAATCTGTTATTTTAAGGTACAATTGACACGTGATTGTAGCTGTAACTTACAAAATCCCAACAGATAAAACTGACCAAAATTCAGATGTGTAATAAGAGCGAAGCTCTGTTCCGGTAACATGTACGTAAGCAAAAGTACATATTGAGATCAATGACCTGCATACATGGATGGCTAAAATTTTTTCGTACTTCCGGTTTTACCTGCGTTGCTCCGGTACTGCTCTCCCAAGTAAATATATATTTAACTAATGGAAATTCATAACAGAAGAAATGAAACATTTTTTATTATTTTTTTGAATAATAATAATATCACTTTGAAAATTAAAAGCTATGATATGTAGTCAAAATATCCTTCAAGCGAAGATGAGCACAAGGAATCATGACGTCACATCACGTCATCAAATGGCGCGAAATCGTAGGATTCGCATACGCGGCACCATCCGGAACTCCTCGGGGGAAATTACATAGATATATATTCTCGCCATAATACCCGATGAGTTCAGGATGACGCGGCACTCCTGGCCTTGCATGGACTCAGAGATTTTTTGTGTTCATTTCTTTGGGTTTATGCTAGACAATTATAATATCATATACTTCTTTAGTTTGAAGTGCGTCCTTTTATTTCTAAATTATGTCTTCAACATGAAATAGAAAATAAAAATCACAAGTAGAGCTTCGCTCTTTCCATGCCGTGCATGATTCACATTATACCTCTGCTTGTGCACTTATTTATCAAGAATGTTGTGATAGAAAGATGAAACGATACAGGCTGACATTTCCTTGAAACGTTACTGCACAGTAGTACACAACAGTGCTTGGCGGCCATGTTTGCACTAGTAGGTGGCGCTGCTGGTGCGCCCACAGCCTCGTTTCCAGTTCGGTGGCCATGACGCGCGAGAAAGGAGTATTGTCCGATTTCGATATAGTTACGTAGCACGAACAGCATCCCAATCCAATCACTTGCACGTGATATGTATATTGTTTTAGCAAGTAATATAGTCTCAAATTGGACTCAATAACAGTGGCACAACCTCAAGTGGTATCCATACAACGTATTTATTATAAAATTGTGTGCAATTATGGAAAAGTTTTGTGGTAAGAAATTGTTTTGAGTTTGGGTTCCAAGACTTTTCAGTGATATATTATATGAACATTTCCTGTAAAAGCTATAATGCAGAGATGAAACACCATATCCTGACATTCATTTTGGTATATAATAATGTATGTTTTGTATGTTTTTTCCTTTCTTTTTTAAATATTTAAAACTTTGGAAGCAAAAAGTGTCCTGATGCACCTTAAAGCCACACTATACGTAACTATCAACAAAATTTCAAGTTAAATTCGACTCCGATATTGTTAGTATTTGTAGATGTAGTTGAAATTAAGATATATTAAAGAATATTTGTAATGATTTTTTAATAACTTTAGTACAGCAGTTGCTGAAAGTCGATACATGTAAACATGCCTTCATTTTAAACTGGTCGCCATAGAAGTTACGATTATTACCGAACGGAAGTCGGAAAGTTCATGACCCGTTTTCGGAAGAGTTCGGACAGACGTTACGTAGTAACGGTAGTCACATGACGTTCTCGGCAACGACGTTACAATGTCCCTGTAATTGTACAATTTTCATCATTTACAGGTTTTCCCCTCTCCTTAAGGTTTGTGTGTATAATCTATTGTTTTGGGGCCACCCAAATCAATCCAAATGTTTAAGAAAGGTGACAGCCCAGACCCAATCGTGCATTTTATACTTGCAGTTTGTTACCCCTATTTCTCTCAAAGTAGTGAAGGGATCTGTCTCAAATTTCATAATGCAGTTCTCCTAGGGCCTGTAGATGTGCATATTCTATTTTAAACTGATCAGTCAAATGATCCCAGAACGCCATCTGGGATTTTGATAGTTGCAGTTTGTTACCGTATATCTCTGAAAGTACTTTAAGGATCTGTCTTCAAGTTTTCAAATTAGTCCGCTGGTCCTATGTGTGCATTTTCGTTTATGTACTGTATTGCGTCTAACGGAATGGTCCACCCATCTTGATTGTTTATTGTTAAGGTTTGAAAAGCGGAGTAAACACATCCTTTTCAATTCAAATGCCAGACATAGGTTAATCTTCGGTGGACGCCAAGATCCCTCTAAATTGTTCATGATGTGCCTGAATGACGTTGATACACAGTTGAAGTAAATCAGTACCCTATATCAGCACTATCAAGGCCTCCCTGGCTTCTTGTCATTCAAACAACTTCTTCTCAATAATTGAAAGACCAAGCTCATAAGACCAGCCAAGTGTTTCATATTGAGACAGTAGCATTCTGGTATGAAGAGGCTACCAAGTTTGTTCAAATGAATGACCTTGACTGTTTGATATCTAGGGTCACAGGGGTTAAGAAGGCTAAAAGACAACTTTTTTCAATAACTAAAGCTCCTAGATACCTGATGCTTGATCTGTAGCATGCTAGCATGAAGAGCTATCCAGTTTGGTCATATAAATGACCTTGACCTTCATTTAAGATCACATGGTCATAAAGGCTTAAATTTTAAATGTCTTGTGTATAACTAAGAAGCTCTGAAGGATACTGATATTGGGCCAGTAGCATGCTTGGATGTAGGGCTATCATGTTAATTCAATTATATGAGCTTCAAGTACTCTTAGATCTTTAAATAAAAAGTAAGAGCCCTAGAGACCTTATATTGGGCTTGTAGCAACCAAGTCTATCATAATTATTCACCTTGACCTTCATTAAAGGTCACAGGGATCAAAGAGTTTCAAATCTGTAAACTATGTATACCGCTTATGAATAACTAAAGAGCTCTTGAAAGCTAATATTATAAATGTATGACTGTATGGTCAGTTTATCTATATAAATGTATGATTGTATGGTCAGTTTAGCTATATAATATGTATGATTGTATGGGTCAGTTTTAGCTATATAAATGAATGACTGTATGTCAGTTTAGCTATATTAATGTATGATTGTATGGTCAGTTTAGCTATATAAATGTATGATTGTATGTCAGTTTAGCTATATAAATGTATGATTGTATGTCAGTTTAGCTATAAATATGTATTATTGTATGGTCAGTTTAGCTATATAAATGTATGATTGTATGTCAGTTTAGCTATATCAATGTATGATTGTATGGTCAGTTTAGCTATATAAATGTATGATTGTATGTCAGTTTAGCTATATAAATGTATGACTGTATGTCAGTTTAGCTGTATAAATGTATGACTATGTCAGTTTAGCTATATTAATGTATAATTGTATGGTCAGCGTAGCTATATAAATGTATGATTGTATGTCAGTTTAGCTATATAAATGTATGACTGTATGTCAGTTTAGCTATATATAATGTTAGATTGTATGGTCAGTTTAGCTATATAAATGTATGACTGTATGGTCAGTTTAGCTATATAAATGTATGACTGTATGGTCAGTTTAGCTTATATAAATGTATGATTGTATGGTCAGTTTAGCTATATAAATGTATTATTGTATGGTCAGTTTAGCTATATAAATGTATGACTGCATGGTCAGTTTAGCTATATAAATGTATGACTGTATGGTCAGTTTAGCTATATAAATGTATCGATCACCTGTTATTTAGTATTTTTTTGAACTTTAGAATCCTTTCGTAGAATAAATAAATTTAGTTCAAATCTAAAGCCTTCAAGTTGGTGTTCATGGCAAGGAAATCTCTCCCAGTCCTTTTGTATACGTATTCAGAAGCGATACAATGGCTGACATCATTTCCAACTTATAAACTGTTTAACTTATAAAATCAGGTACAAGAAACGAAAAGATCACCAGAATGTGACCTCTAACGCGATGTTGTCAGATCATCTATGAAACATATTTTCTTTCAATTTCAGGAAGCTTTATTGAGCTACAACATATCTACTTTTTCGATTCTTTGATGAAAAAAAATGCCAAATTGTTTTGAAATTCCAAATTAAACCCCCCACGAAAAATAAGCAACTATACAGTATGTGAAAACCAGTCCTACTATTTATAATAACACTATATTATTTTTTCTTTTCTTTACAGAAACAGAAAATGAAAGGGTAATAATCAAAGAGATTCCCGAAGGATATACTCTAATACAGAGAGGAGGATTGTGATAGTGGCTTTGTTTCGGATCAAAATGATGTGTGGATTTAGGAAACAGTATAAATCAATGTAAGCATATTGGGCAAGGAGTTCAGGTCCAAGCAAGAACTTAGGAAAAGTTTATCTCCCCTGAGACACAGGTGACAGATAGAGTAGTCAATTTGTCAATAACTTAAGCTCATAGGGACCTGATGTTTGATATGTAACATGCTAGCACGAAGAGCTTTCAAGTTTTGGTCACATAAATGACCTTGACCTTCATTTAAGATCACATGGTCATAAAGGCTTAAAATTTTAAAAGACTTGTGAATAACTAAGAAGCTCCGAAGGATTCTGATATTGGGCCAGTAGCATGCTTGGATAAAGGGCTATCAAGTTTATTCAAATGAATGAGCTTCAAATACGCTTAAATCTTTAAATGACTTCTTGTTAAAAGGTAAGAGCCCTGGAAACCTGATATTGGGCTTGTAGCTACAAAGTCTATCTAAATAATTCACCTTGACCTTCATTAAAGGTCACAGGGGTCAAAGAGTTTAAAATCTGTAAACTTCCTCTTATGAATAACTTAAAGGCCCAATATCCGCATCTTTCTTATTTTTTTCATGATTTAGGAGAATGTTGAAAAAAAATCCTGTTGTAAATCATGCAGAGAGAGGACTAAATCAAAGTCAAGATGAGCGATTATGATTCGGAATACTTTGATAAAAATCTTAAACATCGCTAGGTGGGTCCCACTTAGTCAAACAAGCCGAAGTTACC
>SAYR01002468.1:91736-105357 GCA_004382745.1 Argopecten irradians irradians
TTATTTTATAGATTTCTCCACACTATGCTTGCACTCTCTGTCGCCTATGTCTCAGGGGAGATAACTTTTCCTAAGTTCTTACACTCTCTGTCGCCTGTGTCTCAGGGGAGATAACGTTTCCTAAGTTCTTGCACTCTCTGTCGCCTGTTTCTCAGGAGAGATAACTTTTCCTAAGTTCTTGCACTCTCTGTCACCTGTTTCTCAGGAGAGATAACGTTTCCTAAGTTCTTGCACTCTCTGTCGCCTGTGTCTCAGGGGAGATAACGTTTCCTAAGTTCTTGCACTCTCTGTCGCCTGTTTCTCAGGAGAGATAACTTTACCTAAGTTCTTACTCTATCTGTCACCTGTGTCTCAGGGGAGATAACTTTTCCTAAGTTCTTGCTTGGACCTGAACTCCTTGCCCAATATGCTTACATTGATTATACTGTTTCCTAAATCCACACATCATTTTGATCCGAAACAAAGCCACTATCACAATCCCTCTCTCTGTATTAGAGTATATCCTTCGGGAATCTCTTTGATTATTACCCTTTCATTTTCTGTTTCTGTAAAAGAAAGAAAAAATATAGTGTTATTATAAATAGTAGGACTGGTTTTCACATACTGTATAGTTGCTTATTTTCGTGGGGGGTTTAATTTGGAATTTCAAACAATTTGGCATTTTTTTTCATCAAAGAATCGAAAAAGTAGATATGTTGTAGCTCAATAAAGCTTCCTGAAATTGAAAGAAATTATGTTTCATAGATGATCTGACAACATCGCGTTAGAGGTCACATTCTGGTGATCTTTTCGTTTCTTGTACCTGATTTTATAAGTTAAACAGTTTATAAGTTGGCAATGATGTCAGCATTGTATCGCTTCTGAATACGTATACAAAAGGACTGGGAGAGATTTCCTTGCCATGAACACCAACTTGAAGGCTTTAGATTTGAACTAAATTTATTTATTTCTACGAAAGGATTCTAAAGTTCAAAAAAATACTAAATAAGCAGGTGATCGATACATTTATATAGCTAAACTGACCATACAGTCATACATTTATATAGCTAAACTGACCATGCAGTCATACATTTATATAGCTAAACTGACCATACAATAATACATTTATATAGCTAAACTGACCATACAATCATACATTTATATAGCTAAACTGACCATACAGTCATACATTTATATAGCTAAACTGACCATACAGTCATACATTTATATAGCTAAACTGACCATACAATCATACATTTATATAGCTAAACTGACATACAGTCATACATTTATATAGCTAAACTGACATACAATCATACATTTATATAGCTACGCTGACCATACAATTATACATTAATATAGCTAAACTGACATAGTCATACATTTATACAGCTAAACTGACATACAGTCATACATTTATATAGCTAAACTGACATACAATCATACATTTATATAGCTAAACTGACCATACAATAATACATATTTATAGCTAAACTGACATACAATCATACATTTATATAGCTAAACTGACATACAATCATACATTTATATAGCTAAACTGACCATACAATCATACATTAATATAGCTAAACTGACATACAGTCATTCATTTATATAGCTAAACTGACCATACAATCATACATTTATATAGCTAAACTGACCATACAATCATACATTTATATAGATAAACTGACCATACAGTCATACATTTATAATATTAGCTTTCAAGAGCTCTTTAGTTATTCATAAGCGGTATACATAGTTTACAGATTTGAAACTCTTTGATCCCTGTGACCTTTAATGAAGGTCAAGGTGAATAATTATGATAGACTTGGTTGCTACAAGCCCAATATAAGGTCTCTAGGGCTCTTACTTTTTTATTTAAAGATCTAAGAGTACTTGAAGCTCATATAATTGAATTAACATGATAGCCCTACATCCAAGCATGCTACTGGCCCAATATCAGTATCCTTCAGAGCTTCTTAGTTATACACAAGACATTTAAAATTTAAGCCTTTATGACCATGTGATCTTAAATGAAGGTCAAGGTCATTTATATGACCAAACTGGATAGCTCTTCATGCTAGCATGCTACAGATCAAGCATCAGGTATCTAGGAGCTTTAGTTATTGACAAAAAGTTGTCTTTTAGCCTTCTTAACCCCTGTGACCCTAGATATCAAACAGTCAAGGTCATTCATTTGAACAAACTTGGTAGCTCTTCATACCAGAATGCTACTGTCTCAATATGAAACACTTGGCTGGTCTTATGAGCTTGGTCTTTCAATTATTGAGAAGAAGTTGTTTGAATGACAAGAAGCCCAGGAGGCCTTGATAGTGCTGATATAGGGTACTGATTTACCTTCAACTGTGTATCAACGTCATTCAGGACCATCATGAACATTTAGAGGGATCTTGGCGTCCACCGAAGATTAACCTATGTCTGGCATTTGAATTGAAAGGATGGTGTTTACTCCGCTTTTCAAACTTTAACAATCAAAATCAAAGATGGGGGCCTAACGGCCATCTTGTTGACCAATCAGTCATAAATGCAAAATGCACACATAGGACCCAAGCGGACACTACATTTGAAACTTGAGACAGATCCCTTAAGTACTTTCAGAGATATAGCGGTAACAAACTGCAACTATCAAAATCCCAGATGGCGTTCTGGCAGTCATTTTGACTGATCAGTTCCAAAATAGAATATGCACATCTACGGCCCTAGGAGAACCTGCATATGAAATTTGAGACAGATCCCTTCACTACTTTGAGAGAAATAGGGGTAACAAACTGCAAGTATAAAATGCACGATTGCGGTCTGGCGGCCATTTTGTTGACTGATTGGTCCCAACATGCATTATGCACAACTAGGACCCAAGGGGAACTTACATATGAAATTTAAAACAGGATAACAAGAAATGTTCACGGACGGAAGGCAATTTGAATAGCCCACCATCTGCTGATCGTTTCATTGATACCGGTATGGTATCATTCCGTTTCGTTCTTAACCGTATCCTACCCTAATGACGGACAACGCATGATGAAGTATGACAACTATACGTGTAGGGCTTTCAGACCCTTCGGATGACCCAAAAAAGCAACAAATTCAGTTCAGTAATTTCCATAAAGTAAACGTCTTTATATACAAGTCTTGGGATAGAGACAGGCCTTGCCGCAAAGTTTGATTGTTTTCTTAATTATATATTGGAATGATGGAAGGGTTCTGTGAACAAAGAAATATAGGACATCTTTCAATATCTCCAAGTGTCTTTTGATATGATCAGATAACAGAAAGCTATTTATCACAAATGTCAACATTGTAAAGTGTTTATCACGTAAATTTTCTGAGGTGCATTTGCGATGAATTGACAGTGCAAATCGATTACCACAGACATCACATTTGTAAGGTTTCTCTCCTGTATGTGTCCTGAGGTGTCTCTGTAGGCTTTGTGACACACTAAACTCCTTACCACAGACATTACATTTGTAAGGTTTCTCTCCTGTATGTGTCCTGAGGTGTTTCTGTAGATTTTGTGCTGTACTAATCCCCTTTCCACAGACATCACATTTGTAGGGTTTCTCTCCTGTATGTGTCCTGAGGTGTGTCTGTAGGTTAGTTGATACATTAAACATCTTACCACAGACATCACATTTGTAAGGTTTTTCACCTGTATGTGTCATAAGGTGTCTCAGTAGGGTAGTTGAAACATTAAACATCTTACCACAGACATTGCATTTATAAGGTTTTTCTCCGGTATGTGTCCTGAGATGATTATGTAGGTGTTGTGCAATACTAAACCCTTTACCACAGACATCACAAGGGTAAGGTTTTTCTCCTGTATGTATTCTGAGGTGTGTCTGTAGGGATCCTGTCTGACTAAACTCCTTACTACAGACATCACATTTATAAGGTTTCTCTCCTGTATGCTTCCTGAGATGTCTCTGTAGGTCAGTTACTTGGAAAAACTCCTTGCTACATACACCACATTTGTAAGGTTTCTCATCGGTATATATCTTCTTGTTTATCTGTGGATTGCCTATTTCACTGGACTCCTTACCCCAAACATCACTTTTGTATGGGTCTTCCTTGGGTACCTTTAAGTGTCTTTGAAGATTTCCTCCTTCTTTGGTAATGGTCTTACAAATGACAGCACATGTGTAAGGGGTCTCCCCTGTATGCGTTCCCAGTTGTCTTTCTTTGCTCAGTGATACTTGTTCACCTTTGTCACACATTTCATATTTGCTAGATTTCTCCAAACTATGCACTTTAATTTGGTAACTCATATTGCTTAGACTAGCAATTGTTCTTTTGCCATATCTGTCACCTGTGTCGCAGGGGAGATAACTTTCTGATGTTCTTGCTCTATCTGTAACATGTGTCTCAGGGGAGAGAACTTTTCATAATTTCTTGACCTCTTTGCCCAATGAATATGCTTATTGCTTATTATGTTGCCTCAACTCACACACCACTTTGATCAGAAACAATGCCGCTATAACAATCCCTCTCTTCCTGTATTAAAATAAATCTCCTAGATTTTCATCCTTTCATTTTCTATTTCTGAAAAAAAAGTGAAAAAATATTTCATTTTTCGCAGTGGAATTTAAAGTTTTAAGGTGAACATTAAAGCGACATACTTCACTCCAGTGAAAATATCAAAGATATTTTCACTTGCTTTTGAACAATAGGAATGCAATCCAGCATTGACAGTGAAAATATTATTTCAATTGTAACGTCAATATAGTTTATGCCCGAAAATGGTGTCATAAGTTTGTGTGAAAATATGTCGTTATGCTCATAAAAATACGACGAATCTCAAGGGCAAATAATAAATGGCACAATAACCTGTGGCGGAACTATTATCCGACAACATCTCATTAAAGGTAGATGATCCGACAACATCTCATTTGAGGTCATGTTGTGTTGACCTTTATTAGGTCACCTGAGACGAAGTCTCAAGTGACCTATTCTAATCGCCTTTTGTCCGTCGTCGTCCGTCGTGCGTCGTCCGTTGTGCGTCGTGCGTCGTATGTCCGTAAACAATTTACATTTTCGACTTCTTCTCCAAAACCGCTGAAGCATTTTCAATGAAATTTTGCACAAACCTTCTAAGGCATAAGGCCAATCAAAATTAAGAATTATATGGTCCCCATACCCCAGGGAGCTATTGGAGGGGCCAAAAGGGGTAAAATTGACTAAAATTTCAAAAATCTTCTTCTCCACTCACAGATGTGATGGAATTAAATACTCTTCATAGATAGAAAGGTCCTAAGGTCCTTTACAAAAATTGTGAATTATATGACCCTGGGGTCTCAGGTTTCCCCCTGGGGAGGGGTTTAAGTTTACTATAGTTTATATAGGGAAAACACATTTTTGAGGATTATTTGATCATTTGTAATAGGAAATGAGTCAAATATTGTCAGAATTATCAGTATGAGATGGCCATTGAATCCTATTAACCAATTTTCCATGACTGATCCCCAGGGGCCTTAGGGGCGGGGTCAAAAGGGGTCAAATAGGCTATAATTTCAAAAATCTTCTTCTGAAATTCTGGAACTGATAGAATCACATACTCTTCATAGATGGAAAGGTCTTAAGGTGTTTTATGAAAATTGTGAATTATATGACCCTGGGGTCTCACGTTTCCCCCTGGGGAGGAGGTCAAGTTTACTATAGCTTATATAGAGAAAACACATTTATGAGCATTTTTTGCTCAATTTTCATAGGAAATGAGTCAAACTTGTTTAGAATTATTAGCCTGAGATAACATTTTAATATTATATCTATGTTGGTCCTGGTCAACCCCCTCGGGGCAGAGGTGTGGGGCCAAAAGGGGCAAATAGGATAAAACTTTAAAAATCTTCTTCTTAAATACTGGAAATGGTAGAATCAAATACTCTTCATAGATGGACAGGTCTTAAGGTGTTTTATGAAAATTGTGAATTACATCACCCTTGGGTCTCATGTTTCCCTTCTGGGGAGGGGGTCAAGTTTACTATAGTTTATATAGGAAAAACACATTTAGGAACATTATTTGCTTGGTTTTCATAGGAAATTAGTCAATCTGGGTTGAAATTATTAGTCTGAGATAGCATTTTAACATCATATCCAAATTGGTCCTGGCTGACCCCCAGGGGCCAGAGGGGTGGGGCCAAAAGGGGTCAAAATGGATAACATTTCAAAAGTCTTACTTCTGAATTCACAGATTTGATGTAACCAAATAATCTTCATAGATTAAAAAGTCAAATTTATAAAATCACTGACTGACTTCAAGGGCCTGATGGGCAAATATATAGTGTTTATATGCATGTCTTTGTTTCATTCTGTATCTGATATCAGGTGACCGCTAAGGCCCATGGGCCTCTTGTATATATGTTGTATCTGATTTTATATGTTAAACAGCTTACAAATTGACAAACATATCAGCATTGTATCACTTCTGAGTACATTATACATTGTATATACCAGAGGCCCAGAGGACCTATTTCTTACTGAGAGGGCCTGTATCGTTCACCTGGATTAGTAATTAATTATTGAACTGTAATCTGTGTAATCTTCAGTATCTCATCACATACATGTATCATACAGAGAATCTAACAGTCAAAAAGGAATGATACTCTTTACTTTATAAAGTAGTTATTATTCACGGGGTTTGAATTTTGCTATTTCCTCCGATCCATCCAATTTTGCAAATGTTACTACTGTTTTAGTCATAATTTACTAACAGTAATAAGCGCACCCTTTTTTACAATATCTTTAAGCGCCCTGATTTAAGAAGTCATGACCGATAAGTATTTTGATTTTTTTACAGATACCAGGTTTAGTACTTTCCAAGAAACTGTAGTAACAATCTTTAACTATAACAAGAGGCCCAAGAGGCCTTGACGGTCACCTGAGTGCTGCATTGCAAAGTTGGTTCAAATCTATAAAAATTATTTATGAATTAAAATACACTTTAAAGTTGAACTTTCGTATTCAAATTTTTATTTTTTGTTTTTATTTTGATAGTTAGTGTATTATGTTACCAAACCTTATGCTTAAAATTCCAATTTGCTTGCTAACGTTAAACAACAAAACCAAACTAGAAGTCAGTCAGTGTCAGTGATTTTATAAGTTTCACATTTTAATCTACAGAGATTATTCGGTTCCCTCAAACCTGTGAATTCAAAAGAAGATTTTTGAAATTTTAGCCATTTTGACCCATTTTGGTCAAGCCTCTCTTGTCCCTGGGGGTCAGCAAGGACCAATATGGATATGGTGTTAAAATGCTATTTCAGGCTAATAATTCTAACCCAGTTTGACTAATTTCCTATTAAAACTAAGCAAATAATGTTCATAAATGTGTTTTTCCTATATAGACTATAGTAAATTTGACCCCCTCTCCAGGGGAAAATCTGAGATCCCAGGGAGATGAAATTCACAATTTTTGTAAAGGGCTTTAAGACCTTCCAATCTATGAAGAGTATTTGGTTCCATCAAATCTGTGAATTGGCCCCTAAGGCCCCTGGGGGTCGGCCAGGACCAATATGGATATGACGATAAAATGCTATCTCAGGCTAATAATTGTAACCCAGTTTGACTAATTTCCTATGAAAAATAAGCAGATAACATTCATAGATGTGTTTTTCCTATATAAACTATAGTAAACTTGACCCCCTCCCCAGGGGGAAACCTGAGACCCCAGGGTAATATAATTCACAATTTTTGTAAAGGACCTTTAGACCTTTCTATTTGTGAAGAGTATTTGATTCCATCACATCTGTGAGTGGAGAAGAAGATTTTTGAAATTATAGTCAATTTTACCCCTTTTGGCCCCTCCCACAGCCCCCAGGGGGATGCACGTGGGGACCATATAATTCTTAATTTTGATTGGCCTTATGCCTTAGAAGGTTTGTGCAAAATTTCATTGAATTTGCTTCAGCGGTTTTTGAGAAGAAGCATAAGTCGAAAATGTAAATTGTTTACGGACATACGACGCACAACACACGACAACGGACAAAAGGCGATTAGAATAGGTCACTTGAGACTTCATCTCAGGTGACCTAAAAATCCAAGATGGCTGTCTGGTGCCAATCTTGTTGACCGATTGGTCAAAAAATGCAATATACACAACTATGGCACTAGGGGAACCTACAAATGAAATTTGAGAATGGTCCCTTCAATACTTGTAACAAGAATTGTAAACCGACAGATGGAAGGACGGGCCATGGACAAAATGCGATTTAAATTACTATAACCAACCATCTGATGATGGTGGGCTAAAATATATATGAACACATAGACTAATACAAACAATTATATATACCTGAAATTATTTCAAAATGAAATCATCAGCTGACAAGGATGTCAAATTCCACCGTTATTTTATCCGACTGTTACTTATACAGGTGGTGCAATTTATTTACTTCTGCTGTTTGACCTGAAATATAAATGAAAAATACAATTATCAGGAGCAATTGGTATACAATGTAATAAGAGGCCCAAGGGCCTTAACGGTCATTAGACTACCTTGACAACAGTGAGGTAATTACATATGTAATTAGATATGGTTTCGTAGAAGCCATCTTTATTTTTGGATCAACCTGAAACATAACAACACTTTGTCCAGACCATGTCATGATCTTTTCCGGCAGATTTGAACCAAATAGGACACGTAGAACTACAGAAGAGGTTCAAAATGTGTTTTCAATATGGCTGTTAAGGCGGTCAACTTAGATTTTGGATTGACCTGGAGAAAAAATAATTTATAGGGACCATGCCAGGATCATTTCAGGCAAGTTTCAGTTAAATTGCAGTGGCAGAACTAGTACAGTTAAAGTTTACGTACGGCGACAGTGCACAACCATGGACAATACTTGATGACTAAATGCTAAATGGAGTTTGCAGAGCTTTTATTGACATGTATTGCTGACAATACAGGTAAAAAATATTTTTGAACATGATTTTCGATACAAGGAAAAGAATTTTTTAAAAACATGTAACACGCTGGTGTTATAGTGCCAACCTGTACATATGTACTTTCATGTGAAACTTGATTATGCTTTCAATGCTACATGTGTAAATAACTTTTGCATAATTTACCAATTTGGGTACATATATATATCTATACCTATTCAGTGATTTTTCTCCTTATAAAACTGGGGTCGGTAAACGACCTCATTCCCAATGCCATACCACCCAATTTTGTTCCCAATTACATTGAAAAATTCCCAAATCAAATTGCTAAAAAACAAATGAAACCCTGAAATCTCTCCCCTGATTATTTAATCTAACAAGAGGCCCAAAGGGCCTTAACGGTCATCTGACTACCTTTGCAATAGTAAAATTAATTATATATGTTGTCACTTTGTCAGGACCACATCAGGATCATTTTCAATTTCTTTCAACAAATTTTATTTCAAACAAGAGGCCCAAGGGCCTTAACATATAAGAAATTAATTAGATATAGTGTCATGGTAGCCATCTTAGATTTGTGATCAACCAGAGATGTAACAATACTTTGTCGGGACCATGTCAGGATCATTTCATGCAAGTTTCAGCCAAATCGCACCGGTAGAACTTGAGAAGAGGTTCAAAATGTGTTTTCAAGATGGCGGCTGTGGCGGCCATCTTGGATTTCGGATCGACCCGAAAAATAACAACACTTTGTCGGGACCATGTCAGGATCATTTGATGCAAGTTTCAGCCAAATCGCACCGGTAGAACTTGAGAAGAAGTTCAAAATGTGTTTTCAAGATGGCGGCTGTGGCGGCCATCTTGGATTTCGGATCGACCCGAAAAATAACAACACTTTGTCGGGACCATGTCAGGATCATTTCATGCAAGTTTCAGCCAAATCGCACCGGTAGAACTTGAGAAGAAGTTCAAAATGTGTTTTCAAGATGGCGGCTGTGGCGGCCATCTTGGATTTCGGATCGACCCAAAAAATAACAACACTTTGTCAGGTTCATGTCAGGATCATTTGATGCAAGTTTCAGCCAAATCGCACTGGTAGAACTTGAGAAGAAGTTCAAAATGTGAAAAGTTAACGCACGGCGGACGGCGCACGGCGGACGGCGGACGGCGCACAGCGGACGGCGGACGACGACGGACGAAACATGACGACTATAGGTCATCCTGACCCTTCGGGTCAGATGACCTAAAAACAAATTACTCTGAAGCTGTTGTAATGGTCATCACCATTTGATAAAATGAAACTGTTTACTGTTTTACAATATCTAATCACCTATATAATACCATGTTAAGTATTGGGCAATTTTTCCCAAAACTGCTCTTTTCGCGATTAAAAATTCCGAATTTGTTACAAAACCTTTTCCCCAAAATACCCTGAAAAACCATTGCTATTATATGAGGTATTATATGTACCTCAGTTGGGGATATATAGCAGCTGCGTGAGTTATTGAGGTATCAAACCGTTTGTGCAAGACATGTTCAATGACATATAATTGTATTTGTTGACTTTTGTATCGTAGTTTCCAAATAAATCAAATTTGCTAGTTATACTAATAGGCTACATTCAAGATTAAAGGTTTTGTTTAACGTCGCAAAATGAACAAAAGCAGCATTAGCACTGTAGTGCTATTCTTGTGACTGTACTATTTGTATATAATTTAAAGATGCACCATCGCTGACAAATGGTATTTTTCTCTAACGTAAACAGGAGCAGACGTTTTAGTATTTGTCTTCAGTTACAAAAGTTACTTACTTTACACCATTACCATCATTGAAAAGTTTGAGCCTCCAATTTTACTTCAAAACAAAAATAATTAATTGCATCCCGAAAAAATTCCATGGCACTATATGTCCTATATAGAATGCAGTGTTAATTGCACATGGAAAGAAAGCAAAATCAAATTATTTAAAATGATTTTTTGTGTTAATTAGACATACATATAAACGATTAAACACCAATTATTTTTAAATTGTTGGGTACCATTTATGCTCTGTCGGCGGTGGAGCATCTTTAACAATCACAAATTAAAATATCAAAGACAGAAATATACACTAATAGACTTAACAATAACACAGAAATAGTGTAACATTTTGACATTTTGCGGTAAAGAACAGTATTTAATGGTTCAGGACCTGTATAGATGCTCATTTAATTAACGACAAGAAAAAAATGTGTGTCAATTTGGGTTATGACGTCAAACCACTGGCGTCTGCTTCTGGATTTGGAAAAAAATTATAGAATACCCCTACTATTTTTTTCCAAAACAAGAAGCAAATACTGTACCTGAGGTGCATTGTATATTGCTGGACCTCATTCCTAATAATGATAAATATCAAGGATTTATAAGTGAGATGGATTCGTGACTGTCTCTTTACACTACTAAACAGTAAACACCATGCAAGAAGCCTATAACCAGAGAATACAAACCATTTTTCTCAATAAATACTTGTCTTATCGAGTCAAACGAAACATCAATGTATTAAGTTGATTAAATTTCAATGTTTAGTACATTTGTGCCTGCTTTAAGGACGCGGATGATTTAGGAAAAATGGGCTTAATTTTTTGTTAAAGAAATATGACAGCTCATGAAATGACAGCACGCTTCAGAAAGTAAGACGGTAATTATAACCCTCACATACACCCGCAATCCACATCAAAGCTAAAGGCGCCAGTGGATAACAAAGGAAAATCAGTTGTCGTCACGGTCATGATCAGTGCACATACACAAAAGATCCTGCGTCGGTGCCCAAAACCCAGTGTGATATTCGTCCTTGTAAATATACATAACAGTTACATGTACATGTAAAATGACGTGATCTATTTTTATACATATCTCATCATTAGGCTGTTAGGAACAAGGCCCTGTGCCTGATGAGGTCAAACAATGGTCAGCTAACATGTTAAATAACAGTGAATAGTTATCGGTCATTTTACAATTAGGTGTGTACTGACCATATACAACCTGGTCGAAGAGTATGCCTGATACGTACGTAAAATTATCTGCTTACTAAGTATATCAAATTGTGTACTTACTATGAAAATCCCATTATTAAATCCGGAAGTTATTAAATGGTTACTAATATTTGAAACGGTCCGGAAAGAGAACACCCTTCAATTCCGGAAATTATAATAAAATTAAAGTACTTGAAGTACTGAAACACAAATGCAAATGTAAATATAAAAAATGCCTATCAGTATTCCGTGATTTGCGTGAAAGGCTATACAATGGAAAGTTTCAAAACAAATCGCTGACTTACTGTACGTAACTCACCGAAATCAGTATGATGAATCACGTGCATCAGGAGCCTTGACTGTGATATCTTATCACGGAGACATCACTAGTGGTTAATAACAAGATCTAGAGTATCAACAGACCTGAACTGAGTGAATTCTAGAATACAGTGACAAGGAGCCTTGACTGTGATATCTTATCACAGAGACAGCACTAGTGGTTAATAACAAGATCTAGAGTATCAACAGACCTGAACTGAGTGAATTCTAGAATACAGTGACAAGGAGCCTTGACTGTGATATATTAACACAGAGACAGCACTAGTGGTTAATAACAAGATCTAGAGTATCAACAGACCTGAACTGAGTGAATTCTAGAATACAATGATGAGGAACATTGGCTGTGACTTCTGGGTTCTAGATTAAGTGTGTAAATATAAGTGCGGTTCGGAACACATGCTGAAGGGAAACCCTACCAATATGTTGTATGTGGTATTATTCATTCAATAATTCTACAAAGACACCTCAAAACTTTCAGGAGTGAAGTCATCTGCTTGTGTTGTCCGTGGTGAGAGGTCTAGTGTGACACGGGTATCTAAAGAAACACATTATGGCACACACAGGAGAAACACGTTTTGTTTGTTATGTTTGTGGTGAAGGGTTTTACCGTTCAATAGACCTACAGATTCAGGACACGTAGAGAAACTTTACAGATGTGACGGAAGTGGTAAGGGGTTTAATGGAACGAGTGACCTACAGACACACCTCAAAATCAGAACAAATACAGAAGAAAAACCTTACAAATGTGATGTCTGTGGTAAGGGGTTTAGTCGGGCAGGTAATCTACAGAATCACCTCAGGATACATACAGGAGAGAAAACTTACAAATGTGATGTCTGTAGTAAGGGGTTTAGTACGTCTGGTTCCCTACAGACACATCTCAGGACACATACAGGAGAGAAACCTTACACATGTGATGTCTGTGATAAGGGGTTTAGTCGGGCAGAACACCTAAAGACACACTGCCGGATGCATACAGGAGAGAAACCTTACAAATGTGATGTCTGTGGTAAGGGGTTTAGTCAAATATGTACCCTACAGAGACACCTCAGGACACATACAGGAGAGAAACCTTACAAATGTGATGTTTGTGGTAAGGGGTTTAGATTGACAGGTACACTACATATACACCTCAGGACACATACAGGAGAGAAACCTTACAAATGTGATGCCTGTAATAAAGGGTTTACTCAGACAGGTGGTCTACAGACACATCTCAGGACGCACACAGGAGAGAGACCTTACAACTGTGGTGTCTGTGATAAGGAGTTTAGAACGACATGTGCTCTTCAGACACATCAGAGGACACTTACAGGAGAGACACCCTATCAATGCGATATTTGCCGAAGAAAATTCAGTAGGAATCACCATCTATTAATTCACCTCAGAACACACGCA
>SAYR01002562.1:0-12023 GCA_004382745.1 Argopecten irradians irradians
TAGCAAACACAGAATTTCCCTGTGAAGTACACCATTGTGGAAGAGAGTTGTCTTTTCTTTAGCAAACACAGAATTTCCCTGTGAAGTACATCTCTTGTGTAAGAGAGTTGTCTTTTCTTTAGCAAACGCAGAATTTCCCTGTGAAGTACATCCCTTGTGGAAGAGAGTTGTCTTTTCTTTAGCAAACACAGAATTTCCCTGTGAAGTACATCTCTTGTGTAAGAGAGTTGTCTTTTCTTTAGCAAAAACAGAATTTCCCTGTGAAGTACACCTCTTGTGTAAGAGAATTTCTTTTCTTTAGCAAACACAGAATTTCCCTGTGAAGTACACTATGGTGTAAGAGAGTTGTCTTTTATTTAGCAAACACAGAATTTCCCTGTGAAGTACACCCCTTGTGTAAGAAAGTTGTCTTTTCTTTAGCAAACACAAAATTTCCCTGTGAAGTACACCATTGTGTAAGAGAGTTGTCTTTTTTTTAGCAAACGCAGAATTTCCCTGTGAAGTACACCATTGTGTAAGTGAGTTGTCTTTTCTTTAGCAAACACAGAATTTCCCTGTGAAGTACACCATTGTGTAAGAGAGTTGTCTTTTCTTTAGCAAACACAGAATTTCCCTGTGAAGTACACTATTGTGTAAGAGTGTTGTCTTTTCTTTAGCAAACACAGAATTTCCCTGTGAAGACACCATTGTGTAAGAGAGTTGTCTTTTTTTTAGCAAATGCAGAATTTCCCTGTGAAGTACACCATCGTGTAAGTGAGTTGTCTTTTCTTTAGCAAACACAGAATTTCCCTGTGAAGTTCACCATTGTGGAAGAGAGTTGTCTTTTCTTTAGCAAACGCAGAGTTTCCCTGTGAAGTTTGGGAGAATATGATTGTCCTAGCCTTAAAGAATCAGCATGGGATCTAAAACATGTAGATTTTAACTTGGACCTGATCAATAAATTGGTTGTAGAACGCTAGAACAGGAGGCCTCCAAGTAAATCAATACAATGACTTCGTAATCCAACATCGTAAAAAAGGATTGTGATGAGAAGAAAAACGATGAATAGTGATAGCAATATCATTGTAGTTAAATTTCTGACAATGTTGTACAAAATCAAAATAATGTAGAGAGATAAATAGTGAGAGGGGATCAACATTTTGTTATCAGGGATAGCATTTGTCATATTTTACAAACAAATTCAGCTGCAATCCATTCCCTGATATTGTACACATGACTTCTAAATTATATACTAGATGAGTTTCACTGGAATACCAATTCTTGTAAAACAGATGGCCTTAATTCATAAGATTTAAGGGTAGAGCGTCAGTCACCAATAGGTTTTTGTTGGAATTATTTTCAACATTGAGTTGTAAACTATAGAATAGTATTAGGGATAGTAAAATTTGCTTCTAAAACCCTATTAATATCATTCAGGTCCAATAGAGTCCCGTGGGGATAGTGTTTATTGGAAAGTTGTACAAAGGATTTGAAATTAACCCAGAGGTGATTTTTTCTGTAGCAGCTGGTGGCTAGCTGCAATATTGTAGTTCAAAAGTCTTTTAGACAGAAAATGGTGACGACTTTAGAGCTACAATTGGTGCCTATTACTGCTTGTGGAGCGAAGTAATGATTATGCAAACCATTACTCAAGCGTTTGTGTGCATTTATCATACTTGTTTTATATCGCTTACCTACTAGACAATAAAACTAAACCATATGAAATATCAAATTCCCAACGAGACATTATTTTATATGTGTATATATATATATGAAGGTCTTTTTGAAGTAAAATTATACAACTTAACACGTTTACAAATTGTGAACTTGGCATCTTGTGAGCTGTATGATAGATATTATGAATAGTTGTTATGTTTGATTTGGACAAAAATAACATATAAATGAACATATATGCATAAAATAGTTGGAAACCTATAAAAAAAAGTATAGAAAATTATGCCAAGTGATTTTCTGAGGCAGTGCTCCTCTAGGACACATAGGCACCATTTGTACCCAGCTGAAAGGTATAGTAGGCCGGGAATGTATATTCGTTCTAGCTGGTGGCTAGCTCTGTGAGCAACATGTCAGAGATCTGTGGTTTTGGTATATAACAGTTCATGGTTCGTACAGAAGATGAAAAGTGCTGGAATTTGGGGTCAGTGCTGGAAAAGTGCTTGAATTTTGGGTCAGTGCTGAAAAGTGCTGGAATTTTTCTTTAAATCCTTGAAAAGTGCTGGAATTGAAACTTCATGCTCCCAGAACACTGGCAAAAGCTCTGTTGTCAATCAATTTATCATAATTTCAGTAATCAGACATTACTTGGGATGACTTTGTTGTTTGATAAGAATGTGTAATTGAATCTAATTACTCTTACAAAATTGTACAAACAAATTGCTTGCAAAATTGTAGGCATGTTTTCTGAAAATTCTGATTTCAAGTCCAATGTAGAAGAAAAAAGTAGTGCTTGAAAATCTAGAAAAGGTGCTGGAAAAGTGCTTGAAAAGTGCTGGAATTTTGGTTTGAAAATCTGTGCGAACCATGCAGTTGTAATAAAAAGTCATGCTCAATGTCAAAATTTCTTCAACATGATAAAATGAACAATCTGATATTCTAGATAATTTACATAGTTGAGTTTTCATTGTTTGTGGAATATTAAACCACACACATCTCAAATCTTTTCCAATGGTAGACTATCAGACTGATACAATTGACAGACCACCAGCTGTCGAACAATCCATCTGGGTACTGCATTTGGTATTGTGTATACAACAATGTACATTTGCTATGACAATTTGAATAGGTGCATCGGCTTTTTCGAGCATGAGACGTGGCTACATACAGCTTGGTGATTGGTCAGTTATGTGACCAAAAATTCTCTATATTAGTTTTATGCCCTACTGATGAGAAAGGGAGTCGGGTTATATAGTGTTGTCCATTTTTGCCAGCACATGCAGTCTCAATGTGTCCTGATTCAATTTCAAGTAGGGTGGGGATACTGAAAAGCATTTACATTTCTTGTAGATATGATCATTATACTAGTTTCTGAGTTGTCAAGCTAAAACTTCTTTTTTCTTTGAATTCCATTGATTTTTCAGGTATATCCATGGTAAATATTCACTTTAGTGGAATATCTTTTTTAAAAAGAACATAATAAATATTTTTGTTATCATATAAACATATAGTGCATATCGATAATAATAGTTTCAATAGTGAATGAGAAATTACAATGTAGTGTATGACGTATTACATATATATATATCTAACATATATACATTTAATGTAATATTTATGAAATCATAGAGCTAACAAGATATTTCATCTTTAATTATCAGTATTTATAGCATAATAAATCATTATCTATCGATAAATAATACTGTAGATCAAATAATACATAGTGAATGGTATATATCTCCTATAATATGTAATGATAATATACAACTTTGTTAACACACATATATAAAGTATTTATTGTGTTGTCTGCAGTTATTAAACATATCATTACACTAACTCAAATAGATGACAGCTTAGTTAGACTTATCTGGGACTACATTTCCATTTGGTAAATCCAGGAATTCCTTATAGGGGCATTGCTACTTTCTGGTTGTTCTCTTCGTCAGAAGGTCAAAGGTCAAGGCCATTGTTATTATAACAAATAGAAATTTCATTTCTTTGTTATATTAAAACTTTACTTGGGCTGAAAATTACTTAGAATTCATGGACAAATTGGTTGTTAGGGACTGGTTTTTCATTTCGAAAGGTCAAAGCCTTTTTTTTACTGAGAATTAAATTCAGTTTCTGTGTGATAATGTGGTTAATCATGCTCAAAGTTCACGGACATCTTCCTTCATTTGTTTAAAATACCCTCATGTCAAAGGTCAATGTCAGCATTACAAAAACTAGAAGTTGTATTTCCTCAAAAATTAAATCAGTTTCCTTTTGGAACAACTTGTAACAATATTTTTGACTAAAAACAACTTCATAATGTTTTAAACTTCTTTGCAGGCGACACATCGTTTCCATAGAAGTATCTAGCATACTCTATTTGCCGTACTTAGTTCCCTTCCCCTATAAGCACCGCTCCCCTTTTCTGGAGGAGGAGAACGCCCCCATCTCATGCCTTTGATGATGTCTTAGAACATGTGATGCGTCTAAACATCAACATTGTATCCCATATTACATGAACTTGCGAGTGTTTTACATGTGAATCACGACATAATGGTTAATGTGTCTCAGAGGCATAAAAAGCACATGTATGTTTACTGTAACATATTAATGAGCCATGAGAACAGAAAGAGTTAGAATATGGCTGACTTTTTTCGTCCACAACTTACACAATGGTTCACTAAAAAGTGCCCCCCTTTGTTACAATTTTCAGGTCACCTGAGACGAAGTCTCAAGTGACCTATTCTAATCGCCTTTTGTCTGTCGTCATGCGTCGTCCGTCGTCCGTCGTGCGTTGTCCGTCTTATGGCGATTAACAATTTACTTTTTCGACTTCTTCTCCAAAACTTACTTGTGTCTGATCCCATTTGTATATATGCAAATAAAATATGTTTAAATCAAAACTACTGAACCAAATTTTTTGAAATTTTGCAGAAACCTTCCATAGCCAAAGGTCAACCAAAATTGGGAATTATATGGTCCCAGCCCCCCAGGAGCCTGAGGGGTGGGGCTAAAAGTGGTCAAATAGGCTAAAACTTCAAAAATCTTCTTCTGAAATTCCAGAAATGGTAGAATCAAATACTCTTCATAGATTAAAAGGTCTTGAGGTCCTTTACAAAAATTGTGAATTATATGACCCTGGGGTCTCACGTTCCCCCCCTAGGGAGGGGGTCAAGTTTGCTATAGTTTATTTAGGGAAAACACATTTTTGAGCATTATTTGGTCATTTGTAATAGGAAATAAGTCAGATGTTGTCAGAATTATCAGTATGAGAAGGCCATTGAATCCTATTAACAATTTTTCCACGACTGACCTCCAGTGGCCTGAGAGGTGGGGCCAAAAGGTGTAAATAGGCTAAAACTTCATAGATTGAAAGGTCTTAAGGTCCTTTACAAAATTGTGAATTATATGACCCTGGGTCATTTATGAGCATTATTTTCTTAATTTTCAATAGGTCAAACTTGGTTAGAATTATTACCCTGTGATAGCATCATCATATCCATATTGGTCCTGGTCAACCTCCAGGGGTAGATGGGCGGGGCCAAAAGGGGTCAAAATGACTAAAATAAGAAAAAAAATCTTCTGAATTCACAGGTTTGATGGAACCAAATACTCTTCATAGATTGAAAAGTCAGTTATAAAATCACTGACTGGTTTCAATGGCCTGATGGGCCAATATATAGTGTTTTTGTGTCTTTGTTTCATTCTGTATCGGAACTCAGGTGACCGCTAAGGCCCATGGCCCATTACAGTGAATATGATATAGATAAAGCATAACATATATACTATGTGTACCTACAAGATCTAAGTGATAACAGAAATAGTTTAACATTACTAAAATATACTTAGTGAATAGGATATATATATCTCTACTATAATGTAAATCTATTACTTTTCAACACAGGTCTCCACATTATGCATGTCCTGAAGTCATAAGGGTAAGAATATAACCAGTGACAAAGCATGTTTTATAAATGTCGTGTGTTGTGAGTTCCTGCCGCGCAACTTTCTTTTTCATATTTTCAATTTTATAGATTTGTTTAAGTGTGAAGATGAGAAAACAGCTTTCCATGTTGTGAGTGAAGTTTGTCTTTGTTCATAATTCTATAGCATGTTAATCAAGTTGTACCATGAAATGGACAGGGTGGCACATATACCGTATCACACTTCTTTTCTCGATTTGATTCACCAATGGAATGTTAAATAGTAAAAGGTCACCTTTCCCGCTTTACCTTAGAATAAGGTTTTTCCTCTGTTAGTAAGCTCTTGTGTTCCTCCAATGAGGTCAGTAATACATGAAAGCGTGAATTAAATTGTGGTGAAAATATTGTTGGACATGAAAGTGAGAATTAAGCTGTCATGAAAATATTGTTTGACAAGATTAATTTAGTCATTGTGAAAATGAGTTTGTTTACAGTAACTAGTAACTACATGTACAATGCCATATATTCATTGATGTACAAAATGTAGTTTATTATCTTAGGTTTAAGAAAGAAAAGCCAGGGATATTATCACATGGAAGGCATAGGTTAGAGTCGAGTTCAAAAGATTTTTGTCACTCTGAAGACACAGTTTTTGAGTTGAGTTCAAAAGATTTTTGTCACTCTGGAGACTCAGGTTTGAGTCTATCCTGGTTTAGGTTGAAGTTTTGTGATCATGTGGTCTTAAGTCTCTCCAGGTGCCTATGGTTCACTATAGTTCAAAAGGTTTTATTTTGATATTCAATGTATGTATGATATGTGACCATTGATGTTGATTTTTTTGTTTGATGTTGTAATGCTGTTGTTTATTCTGTACCCCAAAATTACTTGTAATTATATATAAAAAGTAACAGTCATCTTTGTACATGTAAAATGACGTTTATACATTCACTTTTCACGTCTTCATCTATTCATTTCTTTTTAGCCCACCATCATCAGATGGTGGGCTATTCAAATCGCCCTGCGTCCGTGGTCAGTGGTCCATCGTCCGCCGTCCGTCGTCCGTCATCCGTCCATAAACAATGCTTGTTATCACTATTTCTTAAAAACTGCTGCAGGGATTTTGTTCAAACTTCACATGGAGGGTCCCCTTGGTCCATATTTGTGCCATACAGATTTTGAGGCTGATCGGAAAAACAAGATGGCCGCCAGGCAGCCATCTTTGATTTTGGCAGTTGAAGTTTGTTATCGATATTTCTTGAGAACTGCTGAAGGGATTTTGTTCAAACTTCACATGGAGGTTACCCTTGGTCCCTATCGGGTTATATAGTGTTGTTCCATTTTTGCCAGCACATGCAGTCTCATGTGTCTGATTCAATTTCAAGTAGGGTGGGGAATGACTGAAAAGCAATTTTACATTTCTTGGTAGAATATGATCTTATACTAGTTTCTGAGTTGTCAAGCTAAAACTTCTTTTTTCTTTGAATTCCATTGATTTTTCAGGTATATCCATGGTAAATATTCACTTTGTGGAATACTTTTTTAAAAAGAACAATAATAAATATTTTTGTTATCATATAAACATATAGTGCATATCGATAATAATAGTTTCAAATAGTGAATGAGAAGATTTACAATGTAGTGTATGACGTACTTACATATATATATATCTAACATATATAACTATTTAATGTAATATTATGAAAGAATCATAGAAGGCTACAGATATTATTCTATCTTTACTTATCAAGTATTGTACTAGCATAATAACATTATCTTGAGATAATAATAATCTGTAGAGTCCAATAATACATAGTGAACTTGGTATATTATCCTCTCTATAATATGATAATGGAAAATATATACAACTTTGTTAATTCCCAGCGGGGACAGTTTTCTATAATTTTGTAATAAAGTATTTATTGTGTTGTCTTGGCAGTTATTAAACATATCATTAACAACTCCAAATAGATGACAAGGCCTTAGTTAGACTTATCTGGGAACTGCACCATTTCTCATTGGTTAAATCCAGGAATTTTTATAGGGGCATTGCCTAATTTCTGGTTGTTTTCTTCGTCAGAAGGTCAAAGGTCAGGCATGTGTTATTATAACAATTAGAAATTTCATTTCTTTGTTATATTAAAACTTTACTTGGGTGAAAATTACTTAGAATTCATGGCAAATTGTTGTTACGGTGGACTGGTTTCTTCATTTCGAAAGGTCAAAGTTTTTTTTACTGAGAATTAAATTCAGTTTCTGTGTGATTAAATGCTGGTTAATCATGTCAAAGTTCAGGACATCCTTCTTGCATTTGTGTTAAAATCAATAAGGTCAATGTCAGAAAAATTGTAATCACATTCAAAAACTTAAGAAGTTGTATTTCTAAAAATTAAATTCAAGTTTCCTTTTGGACAACTTGTAACCATATATTTTTGACTTAGCTAAACACTTATAATTGTTTTAAACTCTCTTGCAGGGTACACACTTTCGTTTCCCAATAGTAAGTAATTTAGCATTCTCTTTTGGATACTTAGTCCTTCCCCTATAAGACACGCTCCGCTTTTCTGGAGGAGGAGAACGCCCCAATTCATGCCTTTGGATGATGTCTTAGAACATGTGGATGCGGTCTAAACATCAACATTGTATCCCATATTTAATGAACTTGCGAGTGTTTTCATGTGAATCACGACATAATGGTTTAATGTGTCTAGAGGCATAAAAGCAATAAAAACATGTAATGTTTACTGTAACATATTAATGAGCATGAGAAAACGAAGAGTTAGAATATGGCTGACTTTTTTCGTCCCAACTTACACAATGGTTCACTAAAAAGTGCCGCCCCTCTTGGTTACAATTTTCAGGTCAACCTGAGACGAAGGTCTCAAGTGACCTATTCTTAATCGCCTTTTGTCTGTCGTCATGCGTCGTCCGTCGCCGTCGTGGCGTTGTCCGTCTTATGGCGAATACAATTTACTTTTTTCGACTTCTTCTCAAAACTTACTTGTGTCTGATCCCATTTGTATATATGCAAATAAAATATGTTTAAATCAAAACTACTGAACCAAATTTTTTGAAATTTTGCAGAAACCTTCCATAGCCAAAGGTCAACCAAAATTGGGAATTATATGTCCCAGCCCCCATGGGCCTGAGGGGTGGGGCAAAAGTGGTCAAATAGGGCTAAACTTTCAAAAAATCTTTTCTGAAATTCCAGAAATTGGTAGAATAAAGTAACGTCTTTCAATAGATTAAAAGGTCTTGAGGTCGCTTTACAAAAATGGAATTATATGACCCTGGGTCTCACGTTCCCCCCTAGGGAGGGGTCAAGTTTGCTATAGTTTAGTTAGGGAAAACACATTTTGAGCATTATTTGGTCATTTGTAATAGGAAATAATCAGATGTTTGTCAAGAATTATTCAGTCATGAGAAGGCCATTAATCCTCTAACAATTTTCCACGATGACCCCAGGGGCCTGAAGGGGTGGCCAAAAGGGGTCAAGTAGGCTAAAAACTTCAAAAATCTTCTTCTGAAATCCCAGAATTGGTAGAACAAATTACTCTTCATGGATTAAAAAGGTCTCGAGGTCCTTTACAAAAATTGGTGAATTATATGACCACTTGGTGTCTCATATTCCCCCCTGGGGAGGGGATCCAAGTTTTGCTATGTTTATACAGGAAAACAACATTTTTGAGCATTATTTGGTCATTATGTAATAGGAAATAAGAAAGATGTTGTCAGAATTATCAGTATGAGAAGACATTAATCCTATAACCATTTTTCCAACCGAACTGACTCAGAGGCCTGAGAGGTGGGCCAAAAGGGTAAAAGGCTTAAAACTTCATAGATTGAAAGGTCTTAAGGTCCTTTACAAAATTGTTGAATTATATGGACCCTGGTCATTTATGAGCATTATTTTCTTAATTTTTCATAGGTCAAACTTGGTTTAGAATTATTGACCCTGTGATAGCATCATCATATCCATATTGGTCCTTGTCAACCTCAGGGGATAGATGGGCGGGGCCAAAAGGGTCAAAATGAGCTATAAATAAGAAAAAAAATCTTCTGAATTCAACAGGTTTGATGGAACCAAATACTCTTCATAGATTGAAAAGTCAGTTATAAAATCAACTGACTGAGTTTCAATGGGCCTGATGGGCTAATATATAGTGTTTTTTGATCTTTGTTTCATTTCTGTATCGGAACTCAGGTGACGCTAAGGCCATGGCCCATTAGCAGTGAAGATGTATAGATAAAGCATAACCATATATTACATGTGTAACCTACAAGATCTAAGTGGATACAGAAATTAGTTAACATTACTAAAATATACTTAGTGAATAGGAATATATATCTCTTACTATAATGTAAATTCTATTACTTTTCAAAACACAGGCTCTCCAATTATGCATGTCCTGAAAGTCATAGGGTAAGAATATAGACCAGTGTACAAGCATGTTTTATAATGTTGTGTGTTGTGGAGGTTCCCGCCGCGCAACTTTCTTTTTCATATTTTCAATTTTATAGATTTGTTTAAACGTGAAGATGAGAGAAAACAGCTTTCCATGTTGTGAGGTGAAGTTTGTCTTTGTTCATATTCTATTAGCATGTTTTAATCAAGTTGTACCATGAAATGGACAGGGTGGCACATATTACCGTATCACACTTCTTTTCCTCGTTTGATTCACCAATGGAATGTTAAAAGTAAAAGGTCACTTTTCCCCGCTTTTACCTTAGAATAGGTTTTACCTCTTTAGTAAGCTCTTGTGTTCTCCAATGAGGTCATTTTTTTTGCAATACATGAAAGCCGTGAATTAAATTTTGTGGTGAAAATTATTGTTGAACATGAAAGGAGAAAATGAAGCTGTCATGAAATATTGTTTGACAAGATTAATTTAGTCGTTTTTTGAAATGAGTTTGTTTTATCAGTAACTAGTAACTACATGTACAGATGCCATATATTCATTATGTAACAAAATGTAGTTTATTATCTTAGGTTTAAGAAAGAAAAGCCAGGGATATTATCACATGGAAGGCGTAGGTTAGAGTCGGAGTTCAAAAGATTTTTGTCCACTCTGAAGACACAGTTTTGAGTCGAGTTCAAAAGATTTTTGTCACTCTGGAAGAACTCAGGTTTGAGTCTATCCTGGTTTAGGTTGAAGTTTTTGTGATCATGGGTTCTTAAGTCTCTCCAGGTGCCCTATGGTTCACTATAGTTTCAAAAGGTTTTTATTTTGATATTCAATGTATGTATGGGATATGTGACCATTGATGTTGTTTTTAGCTCACCTGGCCCAAAGGGCCGGGGAGCTTATGTCAATGGCGCGGCGTCCGTCGTCCGTACCGTCCGTCGTCCGTTGCCGTACGTCCGTCAACATTTCCTTAAAAATCGCTACTTGTCATAGGAGTTCTGCGTGGATGTAAACGCAATTTGGTCACAAACATCCTTGGGGGAGTGGGGAAGCAAAAAACTTGTATAAATTTTTGGCTGCTGACCGCCGGGGGCAGAGCGGCCGGCGCCCCAATAGGGAATACGAAGGTAAATCCTATAAATCACTACTTTGTCCCTAGAGTTCTGCATGGATCTGTAACCAATTCGGCCACAAACATCCTTGGGGGAAGGGCGATACAGAACTTGTATAAATTTTGGCTCTGTCCCTGGGCAGACCGAGCGGGTCACCGCGGCCCGAGGCAATAGGGGAAATAGGGTAAATGCTCTATAATTCGCTACTTCTGTCTCTAAGGTTCTGCGTGGATCTGTAACCAAATTTGGCCAACAAACATGCTACCGGAGGGGGTAGCGGAACAGAACTTGCTCCCATAAACTTTTGGCTCTGACCCTCCGCGGCGACAGAAGCGGGCCACCGGGCAACGGAGGCCAATAGGGGAAATAGACGGTAAATTTCCTTAAATCTCTGACTTGTCACTAGAGTTCTGCATGGATGTAACCAATCATTTGGGCCACAAACACATTCTTGCGGTAAAGTGGAAACAGAGAACTTGGATAATACTTATTGGCTCTCGATGCACCCCCGGGGGCTAAGCGAGGCCGCCTCCCGGGCGGCCCAATAGACGGAAATCAGAGGTCACATCCTCTGATTAACATCGCTACCCCTTGTCCTAGAAGCACTGTTTTCGAGATTTTGTAACCAAAATCTTGGCCACAAACATCCTTGGGGTGGCAGACACGAAACTTGTTATAATTTTGGCTCTAACATCCCGGGACTCTGGAAGGAGTGGGGGGCAACTAGGGGAAAATAGAGCGTAAATTACTTTTAAATCCTACTCTGTCATTAAGCTTCTGCACTGGAATGTAACCAAATTTGGCCACAAACATCCTTTGTGGAAGGGAAACATGAAATTGTATAAATTTTGGCTCTGGCCCCCCGGGGGCAAGAGGGGCGGGGCCCAATAGGGGAAAGAGGTAAATGCCTATAAATCCGCTACTTGTCCATAGAAGTTCTTCAT
>SAYR01002562.1:12048-125083 GCA_004382745.1 Argopecten irradians irradians
TAGTTGTGGCCATACAGATTTTGAGTCGGATAGGAAAAACAAGATGCCGCCAGCGGCTCATCTTTGATTTTGAATAGTTAGTTTGATATCCCCATTTCCTCAAAAAGTGCTGAAGGGATCTTTCTTATTTATTATGTTACGTGTCCACTAGAGGCCCTTGTTGTTGCAATAATATGCGTATAATATTTGGAAATCCAATTCGAAGTGAACAAGACTATGGCCGCAGCAAAATATAGAGGGCCGCCCCAATCTGATATATGCGTACTTAAGATTTATAGGCCATATTTCTCACGATATAAGTCCTAAACTATGCCAAAATGGAATCTAATCTCAAATTCATAGTGGTATGTTCCCCTAACGAGAGTCGCGTATAATAGATGAGAGTCAGACTATTATAATTGTGAGTAATTGGATAAACACAACGAAACTGTCGTACACCCTCGTCTTAACAAGGAACATTAAGCTGCCAGGCAGCCATCTTGGATTGGTCTTATTCAACAGAGTGTTTTTAACTTCTATTTTCTTCAAGTAAATTATAAGTTACATTGGAAGTGCATTGACTTCTTCAAATTTTATCACATAAGATAAGGTTCCCCTAATAAAGAAGGCCCTATGAAATTGTGGCATATTGTGATGTTCGGGACCGATTGAATGCAAACAAGATGGCCCCAAGAGCAATACTTGGATTAAATTGATAGTTGAGAGAATATTGTGTCTACCGACAATAATTTCTCAAAAATACATGATATTACTGCACGAGCGATCAAAGTGTCACTCAACATAATGGTTATAATGGATTGTAACCAAATTTGGCCACAAACATCCTTGGGGGTAGGAGAACAGAACTTGTATAAATTTTGGCTCTGACATCCCGGGGACAGGAGAGGTGGGGCCCAATAGGGGAAATAGAGGTAAATTCTTTAAATCGCTACTGGTCATAGAGTTCTGCATGGAATGTAACCAAATTTGGCCACAAACATCCTTTGTGGAAGGGGAACAGAACATGTATAAATTTTGGCTCTGGCCCTCCGGGGCTGGACGGGTGGGGCCCTGATAGGAAAAATAAAGGTAAATCATATAAATCGCTACTTGTCCTAGAGTTTTGCTTGGATTGTGACCAAATTTGGCCATAAACATCCTTGGGGGAAGGAGAACAGAACTTGTATAAATTTTGGCTCTGACCCCCTAGGGGCAGGAGGGGTGGGGCCCAATAGGGGATTTAGAGGTTAATATAAAATACCTTCAGAAAAGAAACAATGAACCTGTATTCAGAATATTACTTGGCATTACAAACCAGGTGAGCGATACAGGCCCTCTGGGCCTCTTGTTTTGTTTGATGTTGTAATGCTGTTGTTTATTCTGTACCCCAAAATTACTTGTAATTATATATAAAAAGTAACAGTCATCTTTGTACAAGTAAAATGACGTTTACATTCACTTTTCACGTCTTCATCTGTTCATTTCTTTTTTAATTTTGTTTAGATTTTTCACCAAGTAGTATATATATATACATCAATGATTCTTATAAAATACACTGTGTATGTGTAAAACAAATGTTTTTTTAGATTTCACAATATACTCAGACTTTAAGTTACAACTTTTTTTCATTGTATGAAACATGATGGTTAATGTTTCAAGACATCGACCAAAGGATGAGTTTACTTTAAGGAAAAAAGAAACAACGGGTTTTTTTTTTAAAAAGAACATCATATTTCAGTGTAAACCTTGATTTTATTGTAATGTTGGATTTTTAATGAGGTTTAGTAAAGTGTTAAAATAACCTTGTGTGGTATTTTGAAATATCTTAAGCTGCTTAAGGTTAATATTCCAGTATATTGACCTCATTTAATGTCCATGATTGATAACTACGTTGCGTGTTCTAAGTGTTTAGATCTTGCTCAAATTTTACGATTTATCTGTATCCTTCAACCTTGGAGCCATCAAACCATACAAGGTTACAAATCCATAATGCCTGATTCATTACATCAGCAACACTTGTGGTTGTGATTTTGATAAGTGTGCTGCATGGCCATTTTGTTCTTAGTCCCTTGTTATGCATGTTGAAGCCAAATTTTGAGCTTTATCAGGAAAGTGCAATGTGCATAAGTAAGCGGTCAGATTTTGACCGTTGATATTTTTAGGAAGTGTAATATTGAATTGACCATGTTTATCTGGCCATTTTTATCCCTGGATTATGCATAAAAAATGTGTCTTCGTTCAGTCGCTGGTTTGCTTTAATTAGTCACATGGTCATCAAAGCCATTGTGACAAGGCCACTTGTATATTTCATTTATATGAAGTCTCCATCTTGCACACTAACTGTCATAAGAATTTAACTGTTAACTGAAAGTAAGTCATAACATGAACATGATTGTGACCTTTGACCCATTGTTACAGAAAGTAAGTCAAAACATGAACATAATTATGACCTTTGACCCATGGTAACAGAAAGTAAGTCATATCATGAACATAATTCTGACTTTTGACCCGTGGTATGATATCATTTTGTCAAGACTCTAATTATCTTGTTCACTTGGTGTCTCTGAAGCTTCATATATATATGAGTTAATTAGCTCATTTACCCCTGAAATTTCAAAATGGACTGTTCTACTCCTTGATTTGGAAGAGTCTAAATGTGTCTTCAGGGTTGAATGAGTTAATGTAATACATGTATCCATCAAATATTGGTCACTTTGGGATATGAACTAAACTTTGAACATACATTAAAAAAATCTAGAACTCTTGAGTAGTTGACACTGGCAATCCTTATCTGTGGAAAACGTAAACTTTGAAATGTGTCTGCATGTACATGTCATCCAATGGTATAGGTCACATGCTACTGAAATTATCAACAAGTCTTTATCACACCCATTTGCATCACTCATATGCATAGGAAAAATGAATATGAAATTGTCTGTAAATTCTTGGCAAATTATATCTGTTTGCATGTAATTGTTCTTGTATCAAGATGACCATTTAGGCCCCAGGGACCTTTATGTTTTCAGTTTATTTTTCATGTTGTATGATAGATTCTTCCATTTTATATGTCATCACTAATGGTGTTCCAAAATAAAAGAATCAAATCAGAAATTTTGAATTATTTCCTATTTGAAGTGTTTTGAAGTTATTTTCAATGGATTGAGCGCTCTTTCCTGGTCCTGTATTTACATGTATGTATATTTGACAAAGAAGTTGACTATTGTATAGTGGTAAGATTCCATGGGTGGTTTCACTATATTTGCATTTTTACTAAAATCAAAGAATTCTAAACACCACAGAATTATGGGGAAATTCACTGATGAACCTAAAGACAATTATATTTAGATGAAAAATTGTAAGAATTATTTAATTAATCTAACCTCAGTGAATATACTCGGTAGTAGAAATCACAATATATATTGACCCCATGAATTTATAAAAAGCGATACCATATCTTTCCTCTCCTGCAACAGATTTTCTTTCATACCTACGAGTGTAATACTGGCTGGTCTAGGGCAATAAACTCAGGCCACCTGAGGCTGTATTGCATGGCTACCCATGCAATAAAGCCTCGTGACATCACAGCGTCAACAAAATTTCTATTTCCTCGGTAAAATTTTAACATTTTTTTCACAAACTTGACTAGTTTTACTATAAAAGATGCAAACAACGGAATTTTTGTTGAAAATATCATGTTAAATTTCATGTATGAAAAATTGACCTCTAGCTGTGGATTTCTTGGAATATATTTCAAAATGGCGGGATATTATAGTTGTTAAATTGCAATAAAACGTTGAGGTATGAAAGAAAAATACTCTTTCATAAGTGGGTATGAAGGATAGGGATATTCTACCCTCGGAATCACAAAATGTTGCAAAACCCTCGACAAGCCTCGGGTTTTACTACATTTTGTGCCCTTCGGGTAGAATATCCTTATCCTTCATGTCCACATAGGAAAGAGTCTTATAATCCAACACTGTAAAGACCAAAATAATGGCTACACATACCTTATATATTACAATAAATGGTTGCGAGGTTATCTTATACAGACATTAAAAGTATTTCTGATATGTCTTTTATTGACCAGCGAAAATATCTTCCAAGCAAGGTGACTCCTTTTGAATTTAATTTTATTTCCAGCCACAGATTTTGAAAAGAAATTCCTCATAATATCACAATAATATTCTAAATAATCGTATGTCTGCTATTTTATATGTTATGTCTGTTACAGGGTGAGAAATATGATGGTAGGAAAGCCGATGTCTGGAGCTGTGGTGTGATACTTTACGCATTATTAGTTGTAAGTACTTCTCCAAATTTCCTTTGGAAATCGTAGGATCAGGTATTGGTTAATTAGAAATAATAAATTATTGATTTTATTGTGCATCAGATATGAACAATTGTTTTGCAATTAATGCCATAGTTATGTAATATGACTGAAGGCAAGGCCTTAAAGGGCGCAGCCAGATGTTTCAGTAACCATTAATTATGCAATGTTAATATGTTCAATTTATGGAAATAATGGAGCCAAATTTTCTGTTTATTTTTTATTCATATAATCATACCTCAAACCCTTATTTGGTAAAGGAAGTCCACACAGGAAAAGGAAGAATTTTTTTATAACAGATATTCCGTTTTTAGCCAGCTGATTATATTGGAAGGTTGTCACTTGAACTCTTGCAAATAAAGAGCAATAGCACTGAGCTTCCATAGTGATGTATAACCCATTCATATATTTTAGTTAGAGAGTTACCTCCCTTTGTATGATTAAATTGGCCAATGTTAAAATTAACATCATCTTCAATTTGAATATCAACTGAAACCAATAAATTTGAATTGATATCATAGAATATGAATTTATATTATTGTGTCAGATATCAAGTACATAAAAATAAAATTTTGTTCAAGGGTGCACTTCCATTTGATGATGACAATCTTAGGCAGCTTTTAGAAAAGGTTAAAAAAGGTGTGTTTCACATTCCACATTTTGTTCCGCCTGACTGTCAAAACTTATTACGTGGGATGATCGAGGTGGATCCCCATAGAAGGCTAACAGTAAGTACCAGAATATCTATTTCTCTCTATTCCTGTAAGTTAGTTGCTAGCAGGATGATGCTCAACTTAATTGGCAAATTATATCCATATTTGTGTCACTTTCAATTTGAAATTGAACTTTAAAATAACAAGGTGGTCTTGATGCACATGCCAAATTGTGTTGAATGGACCATTTGGGACCGTAGGAAAGTGGTCTTACTAAGCAGGTGTCTTTATACAGAAGTGGATGCTGAGGCAGGTTATACTGTATTTGTATTCTTGTTTTTGTTTTTTAGCTTGAAGACATCCATCGCCATCCATGGGTCCTGGCGTAAGTGATCACAACCTATTTTTAGCATACTTTCACTTTACTATTATGAAACATTCAGATAAAGTTGTGAAAACTGGTTTTCGAAATACCTGATTGTTAATTTTGAATTCACAGTTTCTGAAGGTTAGATAATGAATATCTGTTTAATTTCCTGTGGCTGAAAAATTACTGATAATGTTTTTAATTTTTTTTTCAAATAATCAGGTACATTGTGTTGATGTAGAGATATCAGGTGACAATTTATGTACAGTCGAAACTCGTTATCTCGAAATTCAACGGACAAACGAAAATGATTCGACTCATCCGGAATTCGACTCAAACGTCATGTCATTAGGTTTGATCAGAACGTGTTTTTTAACGGCCCTTATCTTATGACTATTACAGCCGGGTACATGGCTTTCACCTTGATCAGCATATTATCGTGATTTTTCCAACTTATAAGGTTTAAATTAAATCATTTTGATTATATGTTTTCAAATGTGTTTTTTTTTAATAAATAAATAAACCTGAATTACGATAACGTGATCGTCACGATAATAGGCATACACCCTGATTTCCCGTAGGTGGTATACTGACTTCATAGTAGCTGAACAAATAAAAATACAGTGGAACTTGGTTGATACGAACTCGGATAATTCGACAACCCGGCTTAATACAAAGTACTCTGCCGGTCCCGGCCGAATTCTCTCTTTATTTTTGTTTAAAAAACTCCGATAATTCGAATTCGGAAAACTCGAAGAACTCGGATAATACGAAGTAAATTTTGGGTCCGAATGACAAAAATCATACATAAAATGTTCTTATAACTCGAAATGAGATTTGTTGGACAACGTGTTCGCCGAAAATGCTGATTTTTCTCCATAAATCTGCTGTAGAACAGCATTTCAAAATATATATCTCGTTTTATTGTTATAATTTTGCAACTACAACCGGCGATTTTAACAACTCTCTTGTTCACATCATTTACTAAGTAAAGACATCGTCAGTAGACATGAGACCTCGCTTCATACGAACACTCGGATAACTCAAAGTTTTATCTCGGTCCCTTCGAGTTCGTATTAACCGAGTTCCACTGTAGAATGAATCTTTCTTATATTAGAATTTAATAGTATTTCAAAATAATGACATAGCAAAATAAACAATAGTTTTTACCTACCGTAAGCAGACTACAATCTCCTTTTCCAGCTCTCACACACATGTTCGAATTCACTCATACTGGTTAATTTAATTTACGGTAAATGAAACGAAAGTAGATTTCTATACCAACCAAGAAATACATTGTATGACTAAGATACTAGTTTATATGCAACTACTAGTTAAACGTTAAACATTGTGGGTTTGTTGATTTATTTTGCACCATCAATATTTAGAAAACACTTTCGTTTCTAATGATACCTGAACAAACGCGTGCACGCTTCCGGTCACAATCAGCCACGCTGATCGAGCCATGCTGAGTGTGATTGTGTAAACACGTGTCGTGTTTATGTACACTACAGATAAGTCACAATTGTAAAGTGACACTAATTAGGAAGCCAGACTTGAGAGGATTATTAAACAATTCATAATCTAGCAGTCATTGTTGTAGTATGTTTCCATAGGCCTGCGTATACCGATCGCGATATGTGCAGGTAAACCAATTATATGTTACGACTACCACAGGTCAATTTCAATTGTTTTTATACATGTTATATTTTACGTAATTGATTTGTTTTTAATTTGAAATTTTGACTGAATAAAATTCGAGATGGCGACCATTTTTTTCGTTGAATATCCGTTCTAGGGACCAGAAATTTACTTTGAGTCAACCGGAGTTTCGAGTCATCGAAATTCGAGTCATCCAATCTTGAAATACATATACAAAGAAGGAAAAAAAACGGGACTTCAAAATTAATTTGACTCAACCGGAATTTCGAGTCAAGAGATTTTGAGATAACGAGTTTCGACTGTATTAATTAATTCTTTGTCTTTTGACTTCAAGGTTCAGGTGAACTGTAGCAATCATGCTTATTTTTTCATCAATCTTCTTTATATTAATAAAGGAAATAATCAATAAATTTCTGAATTTATCTAAGTTACATTCATTCATAGCTGTCCAGGATGTCTCTCACACAATTTCTTCAAAAAATGATAGGATGGAGCTTAAGACAAATATCAAAACATCAGTATGTATTTGTGAACTTAAGATCAGATAACACTACACCTTAGGAACAATAGTTTCCTTCAGTGGTATGTACCACCTGTAATCTGACAAGAATGTGCTAAAGCCTCCTGTGTTGGTGATACTGGGTTGGGTGAAGGGGAGATAACTTCTAATATGTTTTATAATTATGTCATTCACCCCTGAAATTTTATAATCAACCTGTCTGGTCTTTGATATAGAAGAGCCTAAATGTGTCTTAAGGGGTGAATGAGTTAGAAATGGAAACATTGTTGTTCTGAATATACACTTTTTTGGACAAATTTTGACTGTCAAGTTCACATTATTGTCTCTTTTAGGAGAAAACAGTGATGAATTAGAATGAAAAAAAATGATATTTTCTCTCTAATTCTGAAATAATTACAATATGTTATAGCCTTAGTATAAACTACAGATTTGATTAATAATGCAATGAGGATATGAGAGAAAGTTTCATTCCAAAACGAACCGATTGGTAATGATCAACTTTTGATGTTCAGTGTAGTTGAAAACATCAATTAAAGTAATTTTTAGCTTGAATGATATGATGTTGATTAACATTTTAGGGGAACAAAACATGATTATGAACTAGAATTACCTGTGATGCAAGTTGTACAGGTAATTTGTTGTGTTCTGATGCCAATGTTGACCAGTTTTGAAACATATAATTATATACTGTCAGCCCATTGGAAAATTGCTTTCTGCTTTATAATCTGTTCAGGAAAAAATTGTCTTGTTTGGAAATTAAATAATTTTGATTTTGAAAAAAAGACATTGCACTACAAAATTGAATTAAAACACTATTTGTGTTCTTATAGAAGAAAATTACCGTTAATTAAATCATTAAATTTAAATCAAATAATCTAGAAAATCTGTTTTGAATACTATTGAGATGAGAGTAAAGGAGCAGTAGTTTTCCAGTAGCTGACAGACTGTAGATTAAAGGATCCTCTCATGGCTCACTTAAGTCATATTGGATTCTGTTTTGTTATTTTTGTACAAATCCATTTATTTCAGTACTGTAATTAAGTCCATTTATTTACATGTTGGAATGGTTTGACCAAAAATTCTGAAGAAAACATAAATTTGAGTTGTAAAGATCAATAGTTTACTGAAATCTGTAATTTATTTTTATAAAAATCACTCTCTCTCTCTTTTGTTAGATTGAAACTTGAGGTTGGATCTATGAACCATTCCAATAAGTTGTCTCCCCTTGTGTGTTCACTGATGTGTGATTATAGTTGTCAATTATATGTCTAAATATATCAATGTTTTTATTTGTTTTTATTTTTGTTGATTTTTAGGGATAGTCAGGGCCATTTAGAATTAGAATTACCTGTCGCCCAAATTGTACAGGTAAAATTTCAAAATGTTTTCAATTTACTGTCATTTTGCTTGATACATCCTCTGCTGGGAAAGGTTGTTTTCAATTTCTAAAGGAAAAATCAAACCAAATCCTAAAACTCTTTGGAGGGTGACACATTACCTTTATGAAAAGCATGTTTGTTTATTTTCATGCATGATCAGCACATTTTACATTCCACTGTATGACTAATTATAAGTTATATAACATCCTTCCCCATTATCCCCCTTCCCCACACCTATCCACCCCTCCCTCACAAAAATAAACATACATATACGTGTACTATGATTCTCCAAACCCAGACTGTCTTGCCAACTCTAGACATTTGAAAATTGAATTAAATTTTTTTTAAGTACTCAGGTAGATTGCATAACATTTAAATACTTTGTTCGCTTGATTTTGGAGTTAATTTGAAAACAAAATGGCTGAGGGCAGTTTAAGGGCCATCCTCAGTTTTGAATTGTACCTTAAATTTAATGTATCTTATAACCAATGTCTGACACTTCATGCCATTGGCCAACGCTGGGTCACATATCTTACAGACATAAATAAGGAAGTATTTGAGGAATAAAAGCTGATATTATCACAGGTTTGTTTGTTTGAAGAATGTAAGAATGGTGTTTAGTCCAAGCCAGTCTTTTGTCATTTAAGCAAAGAACATGAAGAGGGGTCTGAATATGTTTGGTTTTTTTAGCCCACCATCATCAGATGGTGGGCTATTCAAATCGTCCGTCGTCCGTCGTCCGTCGTCCGCCGTCCGCCGTCCGTCGTCCGTCCGTAAACAATGCTTGTTATCACTATTTCTTAAAAACTGCCGCAGGGATTTTGTTCAAACTTCACATGGAGGGTCCCCTTGGTCCATATTTGTGCCATACAGATTTTGAGGCTGATCGGAAAAACAAGATGGCCGCCAGGCAGCCATCTTTGATTTTGGCAGTTGAAATTTGTTATCGATATTTCTTGAGAACAACAGAAGGGATTTTGTTCAAACTTCACATGGAGGGTACCCTTGGTCCCTAGTTGTGCCATACAGATTTTGAGGCTGATCGGAAAAACAAGATGGCCGCCAGGCAGCCATCTTTGATTTTGGCAGTTGAAGTTTGTTATCAATATTTCCTGAGAACTACTGTAGGAATTTTGTTTAAACTTCACATGGAGGTTACCCTTGGTCCCTTTTTTGTGCCATATAGATTTTGAGGCTGATCGGAAAAAAACCAGATGGCTGCCAGGCGGCCATCTTGGATTTTGATAGTTAAGGTTTGATATCCCTATTTCTCAGAAAGTATTGAATGGATATTTCTCAAATTTCACATGTAGGTTCCCCTAGGGCCCTAGTTGTGCATATTGTGATTTGGGACCGATTGATCAACAAGATGGCCGCCAAGGAGTCATCTTGGATTTTGATAGTTGAAGTTTGTTACCGCTATTTCTCAAAAGGTACTGAAGCGATCTGTCTCAAATTTTATATATAGTATGTTTGAAAAAGTTTAAAAAGTAGAGAAAAGATCCATCTTTCCTTTGTCAGATATAGATCATTCTTTGGTGGGCGCCAAGATCCCTCTGGGATCTCTTGTTTGTCATTTTGTGAAATAGCCTTGTCATTTAGATCTAAGGTGTTTTACATAATTATCATATTTTATTTACATATCAAAATCTTTCTGATATCCTAGAATGTTTGCCTTCATTTGTTATTTCATGGAGATAATCTGTTGCACAAGAACACTATATACTCTTCTCCAATGTCAGAAACATTTCCTACAACACATCTGATAACATCTGGCTGCACCCCCCTACCTCTTCCCTCCCCCCCCCCACCCCCTACCTCTCCCTCCTCCCTTTCCTTGTTGGTTTTCTTTATGTGGGGCCCTGTATCATTCCCAAGAAAGCGTTGATCAAAATATAATCTCTGTACTCATGTGTGCTTTACTATTGAGAAGTATACTAGCACCTCATTCTTGTTTTGTTATCTGTTAAACAATTTGAACTGCTCTTAAATCTAAGTTATACAGAGTTATTTGTTCTTGTGTCTTATATATACAGAGTTATCTTTTCTTGAGTCTGTTATACAGAGTTATCTTTTTTTGAATCTGTTATGCAGAGTTATCTTTTCTTGAATCTGTTATACAGCGTTATCTTTTTTATACAGAGTTATCTTTTCTTGAGTCTGTTATACAGAGTTATGTTTTCTTGAGTCTTCTATACAGAGTTATGTTTTCTTGAGTCTGTTATACAGCGTTATCTTTTCTTGAGTCTGTTATACATAGTTATCTTTTCTTTAGTCTGTTATACAGAGTTATCTTTTTTGAGTCTGTTATACAGAGTTATCTTTTCTTGAGTCTGTTATACAGAGTTATTTTTCTTTAGTCTGTTATACAGAGTTATCTTTTCTTGAGTCTGTTATACATAGTTATCTTTTCTTTAGTCTGTTATACAGAGTTATCTTTTCTTGAGTCTGTTATACAGAGTTATCTTTTTTTGAATCTGTTATACAGAGTTATCTTTTCTTGAGTCTGTTATACAGCATTATCTTTTTTGAGTCTGTTATACAGAGTTATGTTTTCTTGAGTCTTTTTATACAGAGTTATGTTTTCTTGAGTCTGCTATACAGAGTTATCTTTTCTTGAGTCTGTTATACAGCGTTATCTTTTCTTGAGTCTGTTATACAGAGTTATCTTTTCTTTTGTCTGTTATACAGAGTTATTTTTCTTTTGTCTGTTATACAGAGTTATTTTTCTTTAGTCTGTTATACAGAGTTATCTTTTCTTTGGTCTGTTATACAGAGTTATCTTTTCTTGAGTCTGTTATACATAGTTATCTTTTCTTTAGTCTGTTATACAGAGTTATCTCTTTTGAGTCTGTTATACAGAGTTTCTGCTACTTTTTACTTTTACAGGCCAGTTCTTAAATTCTGATTTATCATAATGATCTGCTCTTGATGCTTACAGTAGTTATCATAGAGCAAATGGTTTCTTGCATCTGAATTATATAGAATTACCTGCTTTTGAGTCTAGGTATACAGTGTTTTATGCTTTTAAATCTAAGATATACAGAGTTGTCTACACTCGAGTCTTTGCTATCCAAATTTCCCTGCTCTATGGTTTCCTGATCTGTCATTTGTGTGCAAGAGAAACAATGTTGTTTACCCATTGTAACAACTTAAATATATAAAAAAGAAACAAAAAGAAATGAATATTAATGTTTCTTAATGTTGTTAGAATTTTAATCTACAGGGTTTTTGCCAAGTACAGTTGATAATAAATAGTTACTTATAAAGTTGAATTGTTTTTCCGAAAGATTGATATAGATGTACATGGAACCCTAACTATGAAGATCTGTTATTTTACACTTAAGTACTCTGTATGAATATTTTCTAATTTGCCATGTAAATAAATCTTAAATATAGTGCTGTGTTTATTTGATATATGTATATATTAATTTGAAAACAATTAGATCTTTTCAAGTAAAGCTATATTATATTATGACATGAAGTTTTTTCATTATGTATTTTTTTGTTTATTTCCCCTTTATTAAAATTCCTGATTCATTGTTTCTTTGAATGCAAGTTATGGTAAATATCTTTAAAAAGATAACTTAAGGA
The DNA here is from genome assembly GCA_004382745.1 of Argopecten irradians irradians. Lineage (NCBI taxonomy): Eukaryota > Metazoa > Mollusca > Bivalvia > Pectinida > Pectinidae > Argopecten > Argopecten irradians. Next base: position 24,530 of record SAYR01002562.1, read on the forward strand.
TAATATTGTATTTTTCTAATGCAAGATTTATTTTATTTGAAACTCATTTTTACTGTTGGAGTGACCTTGATCTTTTGTGACTTTTGATATATTATCCTTGTTTGCAGACCTCCATTATCCCAACAATAGCTGACCTTGACCCCGATGTTCTTTCTACAATGAATTCCCTGCAATGTTTTAAAGATAAAGACAAGTTAGTGGAAGAATTGCTGAATTCAAAGTAAGTGTGACTGAGTTCCAGGATAAGTTTGTCATTTACATATAACAAATGAAGGGATCATTATCATTATTGTGATGTGATTAGCTTTAGATTTAAACAGGGATGTAATATACTTTAGATTTAAACAGAGATGTAATTATCTTTAGATTTAAACAGGGATGTATAAACTTTAGATTTAAACAGAGATGTAATTATCTTTAGATTTAAACAGGGATGTATAAACTTTAGATTTAAACAGAGATGTAATTATCTTTAGATTTAAACAGGGATGTGATTATCCTTAGATTTAAACAGGGATGTGATTCTCTTTAGATTTAAACAGGGATGTGATTCTCTTTAGATTTAAACAGGGATGTGATTACCTTTAGATTTAAACAGGGATGTGATTCTCTTTAGATTTAAAAAGGGATGTGATTATCCTTAGATTTAAACAGAGATGTGATTATCCTTAGATTAAAACAGGGATGTGATTATCTTTAGATTCAAACAGAGATGTGATTATCTTTAGATTTAAACAGGGATGTGATTACCTTTAGATTTAAACAGAAGTGTGATTATCTTTAAATTTAAACAGGGATGTGATTATCCTTAGATTTTAACAGAGATGTGATTATCCTTAGATTTAAACAGGGATGTGATTATCCTTAGATTTAAACAGGGATGTGATTATCCATGGATTTAAACATAGATGTGATTCTCTTTAGTTTTAAACAGAGATGTTATTATCCTTAGATTTAAACAGGGATGTGATTATCCTTAGATTTAAACAGGGATATGATTATCTTTAGATTTAAACAGGGATGTGATTATCCTTAGATTTAAACAGGGATGTGATTATCCTTAGATTTAAACAGGTATGTGATTATCCTTAGATTTAAACAGGGAACTGATTGTCTTTAGATTTAAACAGGTATGTGATTATCCTTAGATTTAAACAGGGATGTGATTATCCTTAGATTTAAACAGGTATGTGATTATCTTTAGATTTAAACAGGGATGTGATTATCCTTAGATTTAAACAGGGATGTAATTCTCTTTAGATTTAAACAGGGATGTGATTATCCTTAGATTTAAACAGGTATGTGATTATCTTTAAATTTAAACAGGGATGTCATTCTCTTTAGATTTAAACAGAGATATGATTATCCTTAGATTTAACAGGGATGTGATTATCCTTAGATTTAACAGTGTGATTATCCTTAGATTTAACAGGGATGTGATTATCCTTAGATTTAACAGGGATATGATTATCCTTAGATTTAAACAGAGATGTGATTATCCTTAGATTTAAACAGAGATGTGATTATCCCTAGATTTAAACAGGGATGTGATTATCCTTAGATTTATAAAGAAATCATATGTGATTATCTTAAGATTTAAAAAGGGATGTGATTCTCTTTAGATTTAAACATGGATGTGATTATCCTTAGATTTAAACAGGGATGTGATTATCCTTAGATTTAAACAGGGATGTGATTATCCTTAGATTTAAAAAGGGATGTGATTCTCTTTAGATTTAAACAAGGATGTGATTATCCTTATATTTAAACAGGGATGTGATCATCTTTAGATTTAAACAGGGATATGATCATCTTTAGATTTAAACAGGGATGTGATTATCCTTAGATTTAAACATGGATGTGATTCTCTTTAGATTTAAACAGAGATGTGATTATCCTTAGATTTAAACAGGGATATGATTATCTTTAGATTTAAACAGGGATGTGATTATCTTTAGATTTTACAGGGATATGATTATCCTTAGATTTAACAGAGATGTGATTATCCTTAGATTTAACAGGGATGTGATTATCCTTAGATTTAAACAGGGATGTGATTATCCTTAGATTTAAACATGGATGTGATTCTCTTTAGATTTAAACAGGGATATGATTATCCTTAGATTTAAACAGGAATGTGATTATCCTGAGATTTAAACAGAGATGTGATTCTCTTTAGATTTAAACAGGGATATGATTATCCTTAGATTTAACAGGGATGTGATTATCCTTAGATTTAAACATGGATGTGATTATCCTTAGATTTAAACAGGGGTTAGATTCTCTTTAGATTTAAACAGAGATGTGATTATCCATAGATTTAAACAGAGATGTGATTATCCTTAGATTTAACAGGGATATGATTATCCTTAGATTTACACAGGGATATGATTCTCTTTAGATTTAAACAGAGATGTGATTATCCTTAGATTTAAACAGAGATGTGATTATCTTTAGATTTAAACATGGATGTGATTCTCTTTACATTTAAACAGAGTTGTGATTATCCTTAGATTTACACAGGGATGTGATCATCTCTATATTTAAACAGGGATGTGAATATCTTTATATTTAAACAGGGATGTGATTATCTTTATATTTAAACAGGGATGTGATTCTACAGAGGATTTCCCTTGATTAAATAATATTTAGGAGAGCCAATTAATATCAGATATGATCTAAAACTTCATGAAATAATATTTTTAATTTTTATTATTTAGGAGAGTTCCTCCCTTTACTCATTGGATAAATTACATCCCTGTTTAAACCATTAAAGAAAAACAAATATTTCCCACTAACAGTACATATCACAGTAGGAGATCACAGTTTTAATGGATCTTGGTTTAACTTTTAATTTTTGTTCTGTTTTTGCTTTTTCAGACATAATACAGAAAAGGTTGTGTATTTTTTGCTATTAGATAGAAAATTACGGAATCCCAGTGTTGAGGATGAGCTGGATATACGAACTCGATCCGAGTCCGGTAAGTTAGCTGGTAAGTCTTCAAGCTTTATTTATCTCTTGTTATAAACAAATGATTGATCACGTAATTGATGGATCGCCTTGTGTCAATCAAACCATACAGGTACCACATGTAACTTTAAATTTTGCATTTTGTATTGTGTATGTGCGTTTGCAAGCACAAGGCGTGGTTATCGGTCAGTTGTCTTGGCTTTCTGTGAGAACCTTTTTGCTTTGTATGGCTTATAAGTTATTTGGGCTGGTGATTGTAAGGCCACTAAAGATTTAATCAGCATGAGTAATGTGATATATCATGAAACAAATTATGCTCTTACATCAAATTAAGGTTTGGTTGAAGGTTATACCAGAATCAGCTTCTCTGGATGCCTGTTTTTCAATCCTCTAAAAATTCTAGTCCAGTCAATTCCTCATAAATTTGGTAACCAAGGCAGAATGTTTGAATGACAAACTAGCATGTTTGTTCAATTGAATGACCTTGACCTTCATTCAAAGCTAAAATCTTTTTTAGAATAATTTTCTTCAATGTACATAAGATGTCCAGAAACTGATACTTTACCTTGATCATGCTGAGATGATAATGTTCCATTTTTCCAATAAATGACCTTGACTTTCATTCAATGTCAAAGAGTTCATATAAGAGAAAATCTTTGTAAGAAATGCAACAACAACAACATATTGTTATTAAGTGTTGCATGCTCAGATGAAAAGTTATCAAGTTTTGTTGAAATGAGTGACCTTGATCTTCATTCAAGAAAAAAAAAAACCCGATAAAATCTTTTAGAAGGCTTCTTCTCAATATCTAATGTGCTCAGAAACCGGATATTGAGCCTATAGCATTCTCAGGTGAATGTCAATAATGATCCACTTTCATTTAAGGTCACTTGTGGTCAAATAGGAATAAATGTTTCTATAACTTCTGTAAATAACTTGGATATACAGAGACCTCAAGTTGGGCATGTAGTATGCGTGGATGAAGGAATTCGGTTCATGTTAATGACCTTGATCATGATTGAAGGTCGCAGGGGTTACATGCTCAGATGAGGAGCCTTGGTCCCTTGTCTGGACCTTGATCTTCACTCGATTCCTTCGTTATTTCTTTTTGTAAACTTCACAATTAGCTGCACCTTTGTTCTTTGTTACAGCTGATCCACCGAGGAAAAGAGTGGACGCTGTCCAGTTAAATGGTCAGCCGAGGTAAGTACATTGTTCACACACTTTAATTTTACTGTCTTTAACAAAAAAAAACCGAATAAATATTTACAGGTGAGATGATGCAATGAATTTGCATATTAGAGGCATTTGCCCTTGTGGGTATGATTATAGATTTTGATTTGTTGCGCCATGTTTTTGGGAGATGTCACATTTTTTTTTAGAGAAAATGACGTAACATTTGCTTACAAAATGATGACGTCACAATCAAAACCAAGCCATAGGGGCTGTAACTCTATAAAATGTACACTAATGATTAACATACTAAAATATGTATTAACAACAGAAGTAACTGTTTGTTGCATGTGCATGGGACAAAATTTTGACTTTGTAGAAAGTTTATGTAGAACAGAATATATACACTTTATTGATACTACTTTCGTGTTATATGATCATTCTTGAAAACAGAAAATGATATTATCAAAACGCAGTAGGAGAAAAATGTATGTCCAGCCCCATGCAGTTCTGCTTCATTCTAAGAAATCATACACCTGATGAGAATGGATATTTTAACTGCATTTATTAATGGAGTATAAAACAGAAAATCACTGACTATTATTGATGTCTCATATGTATCCCAAAGGCCCTGATTGTAAACCAATTTATTTCTGCGGCGACTTAATTTTGTGTTTTCACACATAATGACTTTTTCACAATGATTTAATTACGCAATCATCAGACGGTTTTGGTTTTACTTAACATGCATTTGAAACATTTTCTCAACAATGAATTTTCACGATTTCTCATTACCTGTGATGTATGTAAAATTTAATTGTATGCAGAGATAAGTTGGTTTACAGTAAAGTATTAAAACCTCTTTGATACTGAATTTACCATATAATTACTCAGTGTTGACTTAATGTATAAAAAATTTCTAGAAAATACTGTATTAACCGATACTTCATATTGACTTACTGAATTAACCATTACTCGATGTTGACTGACAGCTAGTATTTATGAACTCCGGGAGGATACTAAATTAACCATTACTCGATATTGACTAACTGGATTTACCATTACTCGATGTTGACTAACGGTATTAGGAATTCCTAGAAGATACTTATTATCCATTACTCGATGTTGACTAACTGAATTTACCATAACTCTATGTTGACTAATGGTATTAGGAATTCCTGGAAGATACTTTTTAACCATTACTCGATGTTGACTTACTGTATTAACCTGTACTGTTGACTAACCTGCCGTTGACTAACTTGCTAACCTAACTAACCCTGCTTGCTTTAGTAGGTTGTCCCTAGGAAGTATAAGTGAAGGTTCACCAGTTGCATCTCGTAGAGCTTTGGCCGTTCAGCAAGTGTAAGTTGATTAATAGAATCCTCCAACCCCTCCAGGGTGAAACTTCTTAGAATCTTCCACTCCCTCGAGGGTGAGACTAATAGAATCTTCCACCCCCTTGAGGATGAGACTTATAGAACTTCCACTCCCTCAAATGGTGTGACAGAGAAATCTCAACCAGAGGAGTAAGATGCTGAAGATGTCAAACACAAGTTTTAAATTTTTACATTTTTATTTTAGAAAAAAAACATTATTTTGATTGAAATCTCTAATTTTGAAATTTTGCTTTCAACTATTAAACCATAAATTTGTTGTTGTTTAGTTGACAATGTACTAACCATGTGTCAAAAAAGTTACTATGATAATGAAGTATTGTATATAGTTCAATGGTCAAATTGTCATTATAAGGATTACTTTCTTTTACACATCATTTGTAATGAGTCATGAAAATTGTGAAAAAAGGTTAACAATATATAATTTTAAAGATATCTTCTCAATTGTATTATTTTCGTTACAAACTAAATGTCATTTTGTTGCCATGGCAATATCTTAGCTCAAACTGTTTTTTTGTTAATAAAAAAGAACAAAACATCTCTAAGTCTAAAAAAGTACAGCTAGTGGATGATTGTGAAATTTCTCCAGAATGTCATGTTTGTTGAGTTTTGTTTACAAAACAAAATTAAAGATTGTGTGAACCAAATACAATTTTTCTGAAAAAAACCCAACATTTCTTATAACTGTATTCTGTATATTGTTTATTTCAGACGGAAGGCAAGTTTGACTGGCAGTCCTAGCTCCTCCCCCATTGTGAGCCCCCGCCTACCTGTGAGAGGTACCCCCTCCCACAGCCCCTCTGCCACGCCCCCTGGGTCCCCCAGTATACAGTCGACAGCCTGGAAGTCTCGGCTACATACCATCAAAAACAGTTTTCTCGGCTCACCACGCTTTCACAGGCGAAAATTACAAGGTATTGCCTACACCAATGGTTTTATACTGGAGATGGATTACTTAGCAGGTGACTTTATTCTACTTGGCCTGTCACATGGTGTTGTAGCCATTGACTGATTGGTTAGCTGGCCTGTCACATGGTTTTGTATCCATTGGCTGATTGGTTAGTTGGCTGGCTGGCATGTCAACTGTTGGAATGGTTCATCAGTCATATTCTTTATCTACCCAAAGCTGAAAGTTGATTGGTATTAGAATGATTGTTAACCTATTAGCCATAATTACTGCTCAAGACTCAAAAAGCACATAACCTACTTATCATAACATAAGACTATACAGTAGTTTTTGATGAAAAAAGGTATTTTTATGTATCAAGAAAACACTTGATTGCCAAGTCTGTCTTTAATAAAGGTCAACCAAGGAATAAAGAGGAAAATACACAGGTCAAAAATGTGATGAAATTGTTAACTTGGTACATGTATCAATTATAATGTAAGCTGTCGTTGTGCAGAGTTGTTGCTAAGGCAGGTTCTACTATTTATATCTTTAATTGCCACCAAATTTTATATTTGATATTATCAATCCAAAAAAAGTAGGAATTTTGATACAATAATACAGAACAACTACAGTTTATAATTAGAAGTTATTTATTCCTTCACAGTGGTAGGGTTCAAGGGAAGATTAAAAGTGAAATGAGAGCATTGATTACGGTGAATATGGTATTAGTTTTACTAAAATTGTATCAGATTTTGCAGGGTTCCTGATATTGTTGACTAACACAGAAATAACAAACAGTTTTATGTTTTGACCTATTCTTGTTTTGTTGTTTCTTAAATCATTAATTGTGGTATAAAGGGTGTGACTTTTCTGTTTTAGACACACCATCATTCAACCCTAAAATTATATTATGGACTGGTCTAGTCTTTGATTTAGAAGAACCCAAATGTGTCTGGAGGGGTGAAGGAGTTACAATGTTGCTACAGTTGTGATACATGGACCAACCGTAGTCCAATGGCTATACAAATTGAAGTTTGTTATCATGATGCAATGTTTCTCAGACTTTACATGAAGGTCACTTTTGGTCTCTATAGATACATGTGATTTCAGTTATTGAAGGTGATTTTACAAACCACTCTGCTTACAGGCTTTGGATTTTGAAAAAATAAATGAGATTGTTAGCATGCACTATTATTAAGAAAATGCTTGGGGGTTTTGCTCATGTTTCTTGTTTTTATGGTGCAAGTTGTGCGAATTCCAAGAAGAGAAAAATACAGAAAAGTTTCATGTTTCATTTGACTTAAAAAGGTTCTTCAGTTGTTAACTGGGGGTGTCTAGATCCATCAAAGATCTTGTGAGATATGGACTAATTTTAGGTTATTTTAATTTGGACTTCTCTTGCTAAATGTTCATTATTATTAGTTTCTGTTTTGTTTGTACGGTAATGTTTCTTTTCTCTGTTTACTAATTGTACTTAAGTAATACAGGATTTGTTTTTGAAAATTGTTTTTATGAAATTTCTTCAATTCTGATCATATTTCTTCAATTCTGATCCAATGTTTTGACCAATCTGGTATTCATAAGTGCAATGATTTAGATATCTTGAACTTTTGACCTTTTTTTTAGATCAGTAAATTACTATTCAGTGTGGCTTAAAATTCCATTAACTCATTTTTGTTGCTCCATATGATATATTAGTACATATGTTCAGTAATTGTTTTGGCCTTTGTTATGAATTGTCCATATCCTTGTTTTATAGTGTTTGACCTTTCACCTCTATAATTACTAATACTTGTTCATTGTAGTTTGACCTTTGACCTGTTCATTGTTATTGTTACTAATGCCTGGTATAAGTGATTTGACTTTTTGACCTTTTCATTGCTTCTTATGCCTGTTATGTACATATGGTTTGAACTTTTGACATTTGTATTGCTATATTTACTAATGCCTATTTTGTATGGTTTGACCTCTTGACCTTTTTCATTGCTATATTTACTAATGCCTGTTTTGTATGCTTTCAGTGCCTACTGAAGAAAGTACATTGTCTATGACTCCTGACTCTTCACCAGAGTAAGTCCTTGACCTTGAGGTTTGACCTTGGGTATTTCCATGGATGACCTTGATAGACCAAGTTCCAAAAACTATCAGTTGCTTTCTGGTTTACTATAAGTTTCAACTAAAACCCTTCAGAAATAAAAATTTGTTTCAGATATAAATTCATAGCTTTGTATAAAATCTTGAAATGCCAAATAGATAATTCTTATCCCTTAATTAATTGTACTTATGAATACAATGGTTTAATGCAGTAGAATTGAGAGAGACTTAATGAGGCTTTTTATTTTGCTCCACTTTTTTTAGGTTATTTCAGACTTAAGTCCTTTGATGGATTTTGTTTGTTGGTCAAGAGCAATTTATTTTTCATCTTTCTTTGACACTTATCAATCAAATAATTTGATGTATTTTGCTGATATTTATGGTTAAAATAAAGCAACACTTTTGAATTTCATCATTTTCATAGATGGATGGGTCTAAAGATAAAAGTGGTGTTAAATTTTGAAGATCATTAAAGATGCTCCATCGCCGACAGGGTATAAACGATACTCATCATTTAAACAATAATTGGTGTTAAATCGTGTATGAATATGTCTTATTAACACAAAAAATTATATAAAATGATATAAATATGTCTTATTAACACAAAAAATTATATAAAATGATATAAGTATGTCTTATTAACACAAAACATTATATAAAATGATATATTTTACTTTTGGTGCATGCACAATCAGTACTTCATTCCATATAGGACATAGTACCACAGAATTTTTTCTGGATGCAATTAATTATTTTTAAAATTTTTGTCTTGAAGTAAAATTAGAAGCTCAAACTTTTCGATGGTGGTAATGGTGTAAAGTAAGTAACTTTTGTAACTGAAGAAAAATACTAAATTGCCTGCAGCTGTTTTTGATAGCGAAAAAAATACCATTTGTCAGCGGTGGAGCATCTTTAAAAGGCGTAATATGTATGATAAAGTGACATGTTCAATGATTGAATGTCCTTATCTACTAGTCATAATAGAAGTAAAGTAATGAAATCTCCCAAAGTTGAGTGTTTCCCTTATGTTGAAGCAGTATACAATAAGTTCATTAGCTGGTCACAGGTACTTTTAGCATTGCTAATTGAAGTAGTATAAAAAAAAGCTGTATCAGAAATATAGTTAGAAGACCATTTTAAAATACTTGTCATACTAATTAATACCCTTGCACTACTGTAAACCATAATGGACTTGTCCAGATCAATGCATGGTACAGTCTACTTATTCCGTTTTTGCATATTACAGAGTTACCTCCCTTTTAGGTGCGTATCTATTGTTACATCATTATTTTGTGAGCTCAACTCACACTATTGTCTCTGAAAAGTAAAACACATGACATCACAATCAATACCTATACCCACAAGGGCTGATAACTCTGAAATAACTTTTTAAACGAAAAACTTTGGAATTACCTGATGACATATGAAATCCTGTTTTAGGATGACAAAGAAATCGTGGTTTGGAGCCCTGATGGGTGCAGATCGGGAGGAACATCACTTTATTATGGCCCAGGACAAACAGCTGAGTCAGGTCAAGGCCGACCTCATACATGCATTCCTCTCTGTAAGTCATGGTCAAATAAGTGAGGTCAAGGCTGACCTCCTACACTCATTTCTCTCTGTAAGTCATGGTCAAATAAGTGGGGTCAAGGCCGACCTCATACACACATTCCTCTCTGTAAGTAATGGTCAAATAAGTGAGGTCAAGGCCGACCTCATACACGCATTTCTCTTTGTAAGTCATGGTCAAATTAGTGAGGTCAAGGCCTACCTCTTACATGCATTCTTCTCTGTAGGTCATGGTTAAATAAGTCAGGTCAAGGCCGAACTCATACACGCATTCCTCTCTGTAAGTAAAAGTCAAATAAGTGAGGTCAAGGCCTACCTTTTACAGACATTCCTCTCTGTAGGTCATGGTTAAATAAGTCAGGTCAAGGCCGACCTCATACATGCATTCCTCTCTGTATAAGTCATTGTCAAATAAGTCAGGTCAAGGCCGAACTCATACATGCATTCCTCTCTGTATAAGTCATGGTTAAATAAGTCAGGTCAAGGTCGACCTCATACATGCATTCCTCTCTGTTTAAGTCATGGTCAAATAAGTCAGGTCAAGGTCGACCTCATACATGCATTTCTCTCTGTAAGTCATTGTCAAATAAGTCAGGTCAAGGCCGACCTCATACATGCATTCTTCTCTGTAAGTCATAGTCCAATAAGTCAAGTCAAGGCCGACCTCATACATGCATTCTTCTCTGTAAGTCATTGTCAAATAAATCAGGTCAAGGCAGACATCACACATGCATTCTTCTCTGTAAGACATGGTCAAATAAGTCAAGTCAAGGCCAACCTCATACATGCATTCTTCTCTGTAAGTCATTGTCAAATAAGTCAAGTGAAGGCTGACCTCATACATGCATTCTTCTCTGTAAGTCATTGTCAAATAAATCAGGTCAAGGCAGACATCACACATGCATTCTTCTCTGTAAGTCATGGTCAAATAAGTCAGGTCAAGGCCGACCTCATACATGCATTCTTCTCTGTAAGTCATTGTCAAATAAGTCAGGTCAAGGCAGACATCACACATGCATTCTTCTCTGTAAGTCATGGTCAAATAAGTCAAGTCAAGGCCGACCTCATACATGCATTCTTCTCTGTAAGTCATTGTCAAATAAGTCAAGTAAAGGCCGACCTCATACATGCATTCTTCTCTGTAAGTCATTGTCAAATAAATCAGGTCAAGGCAGACATCACACATGCATTCTTCCCTGTAAGTCATGGTCAAATAAGTCAGGTCAAGGCAGACATTATTCATGCATTCTTCTCTGTAAGTCATTGTCAAATAAGTCAAGTCAAGGCCGACCTCATACATGCATTCTTCTCTGTAAGTCATTGTCAAATAAATCAGGTCAAGGCAGACATCATACATGCATTCTTCTCTGTAAGTCATGGTCAAATAAGTCAAGTCAAGGCCGACCTCATACATGCATTCTTCTCTGTAAGTCATTGTCAAATAAGTCAAGTAAAGGCCGACCTCATACATTTATTCTTCTCTGTAAGTCATGGTCAAATAAGTCAGGTCAAGGCAGACTTTATTCATGCATTCTTCTCTGTAAGTCATTGTCAAATAAGTAAAGTCAAGGCCGACCTCATACATGCATTCTTCTCTGTAAGTCATTGTCAAATAAATCAGGTCAAGGCAGACATCACACATGCATTCTTCTCTGTAAGTCATGGTCAAATAAGTCAAGTCAAGGCTGACCTCATACATGCATTCTTCTCTGTAAGTCATTGTCAAATAAATCAGGTCAAGGCAGACATCACACATGCATTCTTCTCTGTAAGTCATGGTCAAATAAGTCAGGTCAAGGCAGACATTATTCATGCATTCTTCTCTGTAAGTCATTGTCAAATAAGTCAAGTCAAGGCCGACCTCATACATGCATTCTTCTCTGTAAGTCATTGTCAAATAAATCAGGTCAAGGCAGACATCACACATGCATTCTTCTCTGTAAGTCATGGTCAAATAAGTCAAGTCTAGGCCGACCTCATACATGCATTCTTCTCTGTAAGTCATTGTCAAATAAATCAGGTCAAGGCAGACATCACACATGCATTCCTCTCTGTATAAGTCATGGTCAAATAAGTCAGGTCAAGACAGACATTATCCATGTATTCCTCTCTGTAAGTCATGGTCAAATTAGTCAAGTCAAGGCTGACCTCATACATGCATTCTTCTCTGTAAGTCATGGTCAAATAAGTCAGGTCAAGGCAGACATTATTCATGCATTCTTCTCTGTAAGTCATGGTCAAATAAGTCAAGTCAAGGCCGACCTCATACATGCATTCTTCTCTGTAAGTCATGGTCAAATAAGTCAGGTCGAGGCAGACATTATTCATGCATTCTTCTCTGTAAGTCATTGTCAAATAAGTCAAGTCAAGGCCGACCTCATATATGCATATATGCATTCTTCTCTGTAAGTCATTGTCAAATAAATCATGGTCAAATGATTATGATTATTTTTTTTACTTAATCCACACTCTAGCCTGAAAGCATCCTTGCTCTCCAGAAAAGATGAGTTCTGTCTCCTTGTTGGCCTGTTAACCAACGTTCTTTTACGGTTGCTAAATTTTGCGATTTTATTATCAAATCAAGTTCTTAGGAATTGACTTTTTCAGATTCAAAACTTGATTTGAAATATCTCTCAATATTATCAAAGTAAATAGCAATTCGTGAAAATATACATTTGCGAATTAATCATAATTGTGAAAGCGACACACACACAAAAGAAAGTTGTCCATTTTACCTTTGATCTACTGTATTTAAATTTCTGGATTCAGTTATCTTATATAAACTTATTAACAATATCACTGAAAAGTCCATAAAAGTGAAAATGTTTGTTTTTTACAATCAACAGACTGCAGATCTATCTCACAATGTGGTATCCACGACAACGTTTCGGGCGGAATACAGACGGTCGGGAAGCTCTTCCATGTTTTCAAGAAATGTCCGATTTCAGGTGGACATCACACCTGCCACTCATGGGGGTGGTCCATCGGAGTGTAATATGTTCTGTCTGACCTTCACCCTAATATCAGGTCAGTAGGTCAAGGTCAAATGATATTGGAAGACTTCTTTCTTGTCCTTTAAGAAGTCTTGTTGCTACAATTCCTTAGATAGTACTCAAGACGTTTTAATGTTTTTTCCACCATGTGGAGATATCCCTTGACTCTTGTTTTTTTTAACAACTTTGTGGCTGATTGAAAAAGATATTTGAAGACACATAGCAAATAAGTGGAGAATATTAAGTTTCACCATTTGAAGTGAAAATTGCGAACATTTTACCCTCTGAAAATAACCACCAAAACAGCAATTATTGAGCATGTTCATTCGGCATGATCCATTTCATTGGTTCTATTTTTTTTTCAAAATATTTCTGAAAAACTAAGATCGCAATGATATATTTTTGAAATTTCAAATTGTTTCCTGAAGGTTTCACAGAAAGCTTGATTCTGGGCTAAAATTAGATATCATAAAATCTCATATATAATTTACACCAGATAAATTTTATCACATTAAAACAGAAACTACATTTCGAATCATTTTCATGTCAAAATATTTTTTTTTCAGAGTTTTCTTTTGATTTGTGATTTACGATACATATATTTTGTATTTATAGGGCCATCTCGTAGATTCCGACGTGTGTGTGAACACCTACAGAATCTAATGTTGGGTCCACGAGGCGACGCCCTCAATCAGCGTAAAGTGAGCACAGATAGTACGTCCTCATACACATCAGAGACGGGCATGTCTCCTACGCATAGCTGCTCGGCCAAAGAAAATGGCGACGACCAGGAGGTACAGTATATTACATAGAACAGTGAAACATACATTCCTGCTGAGTAGATCTAAAGAAATCAAACTAGGGTCTTTAGCTCATTCCCTTGCTCTATCTTTTACAGTAATGGTAACAGAAGCTACAGCACTGAATTAAACTGCAAGAATTGTTGAAGATATTTTAAAATTCGAATAGGCAAACTTTCATGAATTTAACTTGATGTAAAATTCGCAAAAATAAATATATCACAGGCGAACAAAAGCTAGCTTTCAGTAATCCATCTACACTTTACTCTCTCTTGTAACTACCGTAAGTGTAACATGCTGATGTTGTTTTAACTCACAGGTTTTTGACAGAAGAATATCCAAAACGCCAACACCGACGCGACGGGAAGTCCCACGTGTTATCACCAATGGTAAACGTGTGTTAGTAGACCACAATGTCCGTAAAGACAAAGTCTGACCAGGACTTTACTAGTTAGGAAACAAAATGTCTGTACTCACACAGATCATCAATGTCAGCCAAACAGTTGTTACCAAGTTCAAGGCCATTCGAAAGATTCAAAGGTGGATATGAATCGTCTTCTAGAAATCAAAAAAGGGGAACCTTCTTGACCAATGATCAAAGAACATTTGGAATAATGATATAAGGTTTTGTTGTGACTGAAGTATTCAGACAGTACCCGAGGGTATGGGCAATACATGGAGTGATGTATGTGCCGGTTAGATAACTGTGTGTCCCAATGATTGTATAAAGTGAAGGTCTAACCCACCTGGTCCTATGGTGAGATTATACAGTTATACCTGTCTATATAGACCACCCAAGAGACAAGGAACAATTGGCCTATGTAATAGCCAAGTGGTCTTTATACACAGGTCAATTAGTGTTGAGATAAGGCATTTGTGGCCCTAGAAATGTGGTCTTATTAAGCAGGTGGTCTTTATACAAGGGTGGTTACTTAGACAGGTTTTACTGTAAGTATGCCATGGTGCCATTGATGTCGTCTTTCAGGGGTTGTTGCATGCTGCTATTTTGCTGTGAAAATGGAAACAATAATTCCAAGAAAAACTGAACATGGCGAGAACGGAATGGTCATGTTTGGATATTGTTTATATGGAATTTGGATTGAACTCATTGAATTTTTTTTTCAGCAGGGAATCTATTTGTAAAAAGAAAAAGTTGGCCTTGCCTTTTAGATAGAGAATCTAAGATTTCAGGTTTAATTTGGGAAAGTGAAATGTACAGAATCCTCTAATGAAGAATGTTAATCCTTTTGCTGGCAATTTCTCTTCTATGATATACATGTACATTAATCAAGATTTCATACATAATATGCATGAAGACAGAATTATTGCAACATCCAGGTGAGTGTCATGCAGGCCCTCTAGGCCTCTTGTTATCACTTATGAGTCCTCATAGACACATTGTAATTAATTGATATTCAAGGTCATTATATGTCATTTAGAGGATCATCTTCAAAGGACCAATCACAGCTCTCAGGACTCATCAAGTTTCCATGGTTTCTCACTGACAGTTGTGATCAGTGATGACGCTACAGTGGACAGATTCAAAATAGCGTATTTATTATGTATGCATTTGATACTTGTTACAAATTTTATTTATTGTATGCTGCACAGGAGTTAAGGAGATCTGAGAGTTGATGTGTCAGTGATAGTGTTACTGTGTGATTAGTTGAGGGGAGGGAACAAATAGAGTGATTGGAGGAATTTGCACATACAGTTATTGGAGGTAGGGGTATACTGAATGTGAAATGAGGGGTACTTACAGAATGGGAGGGGAGGGACACATACAATAATTTAGGGGTAGGGGTGTACTGAATGTGAAGTGAGGGGTACTTCAATGATGTAAGGGGGGGGGGGCACATACAATATTTTAGGGGAAGGGGTATTATGTATTTGCATATTACAAAGTTATCTGCCCTTGTGGGTAGTTATTGTCATGTTTTTGCGAGGGTAATATCATACTTTTTGGAGAAAACAACTTGAATTGAGCTCACAAAATAATGATGTAACAACCAATACCTACCAACAAGGGAGCTAACTCTGTAATATGCAAAGACAGAATACTGGATAAAAATGAGGGGCCACATGCAATGTTTGTGGAGAAGTGGTAGATGTGAGGGGAGGGGCATACATAAGGTGTGAGTAAAAGGCCAAATATAGTGTTTTTGTGGGGAGGGGATATGAAAGGAAAGACATACATGTAATGTATGTAAGACACAGTATGTGAGGAGCACATATTTGGTGTGGGATGATGGAATATCTAAAGATTGAAGGGGGTTTGATGTAAAAGGTAGGGTAATATACAATTATTAACAGAAAAACCTACAGGAACGATGGGGAAGGCACATACAAAGAGTGGGGAATTGAACTTGCATGGTGTGTCGGATGGGGTATATATGTGCAGCGTGTGGGGGGAGGGGTAATATTCGTTGTTTGATTAAGGGTGGTTGGGAAGGTCAGATTATATATATATAATGCATTAGATGTATTTGTAGGAATAGAATGATCAAGAGAAAACCAGGACTTCATTGTGATGTTCATTGTATTTATCATTGCATATAACCTAATGTGAGGGTGTAGTATTTAACTTGTATGTAAGAGATGATGTATGTCATGATATGTTCCAAATGTTTGGTGTTTTATTTCTGTGAAAATTATGATACAGATATGTCTGCGAGAAGTGGCTTACGGAAGTGGCTGTGTACTATAACAGATATTTATAGGAGACGACCTCTTCTCTTTTTTACCTGTTTATACTGGAGCTAGTGTAATACATGTATTTTACCAATACATTTGAAGTTCTTGAGGGTGTATTACAGTGTATTATACCGTCACTGGGTTTGTGCAATACATTGAAAAGTATTATGCTTCCTTGTTTCTATCAATATGCAATTTTTATAAATGACTATAACATGCGAGATGTGTTGTTTCTCGCAGAATCCCACTCGATTTTAGGGGAAACGCATGAACGTTAATCTGGCCCCAATTTCTTGAAACTAACTTAAGTCAAAAACTGCACTTTTGTTTCGAGAAATCTGGACCTGATATAAGTTCATATTTGGTGTTATTTTAGTGAGCTCTGAGACAAAGCTACCCAGGTTTGTAATTGTTAATGTACCACAGCTAAGGTGACCAAGAGGCATTAAACTCTGACATTCTTCTGCAGCAGAAAAAATCAAGCAAAACCTTAACTTACACCTGTATACAAAATTGTTTGATTTTTAAGCACTCTTAACTTAGAAATCAAAGCTAAATGGAATTGCCAAAAAAAACTCTACAAAAAGTAAAGCTTATTTAATGAAGAAAATCTGCATTGCTGTTTCTTCAAAATTTACCAAAATCATTGTGATATTGTAGTAAAGTGATGTCTGTGAATCAGAATCCAAGGATTAACACATTTATTGTTAACCTTTGACCTTATAATCTGATGACTGACAACAAGTTTTAAGATGTTTAAGATGTACATTGTAAAAGGCAATTTCACATCAATAATACATTGACCAATATTCAATGAAATACTTAAAACAACATAATACAATCAAATCTTCATGTGGATGATATTCAATATCATAATGGTTATGGAAATAGATGCATGTCTTGACGTCTTACTTATTAAGGTAAATTGTTGACAGAAGGTTTGTAATAGAAGAAACACCGTGGAGAAGGTTAGCGGAATCGGGGTGCGCAGGAGTTGCGTACCTCTGACTTACGGGGCGCTTAGACGGCATTAGGGGGATCTCGAAGCGAGAGAATGGCCGACGGTAGTTGTTTACATTTTTTCGATGCGATCATAGACATAGATATTGAGAGGAGAATTAAAAACCAACAATTTTTGCATGTAGAGAGATTCCCATTCTACGGATGAGATGTGTTGATTGAAGCCAAGGATGCACGATTCGTTCAAGCTAAGCCACATAAGTCATGCGAGTAGGGCCTTTAACTTTCCACGTTACCCCCATTCGACTCATTCCCTGGGGCCATTCCCTACCCAAATACCAAATGTAACACCTTACCTGATATGATGATCAGTCAAGCATCACAGCATGTAAGTATAGCTCATTGTTACCTAATTAATCTATCTCCAGGGGGTCCGTTTATAACGAAAGCCTAGCTACATCAGTAGGTACCTGTATAATTTTAACTAGTAAAATAGGTTTATGTTCTAGACTTCCCCATGTGGTTGTGTTCCATTTTTGTTTGATTAGTTTAACGTCCTATTAACAGCCAGGGTCACTTAAGGACGTGCCAGGTTTGTTGGTGGAGGAAAGCCGGAGTACCCGGAGAAAAACCACCGACCAGCGGCCAGTACCTGGCAACTACCCCACATGGTGGTTGTGTTCCAAACGAAACAAAAATTAAATGATAATTTTAATTAAACCTAGATTATCTACTTATCTTGCGAAAATCTACTTTATTTCATTTGAAAATTTATGCAAGTATTTTTATTGTATTTTTTTCAAGTATTACTGTACATGTAGTATGTGTTCAATCAAGGCAATACCCTTGAACTAACTAACTAATATCCTGGCTCAGATGTGTACAGGTACTTGTCCAAAGTTGCAACATATTTACATAGTATTGTAATTAATTACCTGAATGAAAGAAAGATATTAACATAAAACATACATGTATTGCTCACCGGATTCCATGTGTAGTTGTAATATCGAGTAATTGTAACTTCTTAATGAGATTACATGACACTAGTTTATAATTCATAAGGCTAACAAATTACAATATAGCGGCAAAATAACACTCGTTTCCTCATTATGAAATTCATGGAGGTGCTCACCCAGGCCCCCGTCACCGGCTTTCGATTTTACTATTTCATCAAATCACTACTGAATTACACCTAAAATTTCATTACAAATTAATCTACAAACATCTAACATCAATTATGTATCTTTACACACAGTATTAAGTTCGTAAAACCATTGCATGCTCCGTATTTTGAAGGGGAAAGAAGTAAACAAATCACCCACGCCCCTACTCGCATGACTTATGTGGCTTAGCTTGAATGAATCGTGCATCCTTGGCTTCAATAAACACATCTCATCAGTAGAATGGGAATCACTCTACATGCAAAAATTGTTGGTTTTTAATTTTCCTCTCAATATCTATGTCTATGATCGCATCGAAAAAATGTAAACAACTACCGTCGGCCATTCTCTCGCTTCGAGCTCCCCCCAATGCCGTCTAAGCGCCCCTTAAGTCAGAGGTACGCACCTCCTGCGCACCCTGATTCCGTTAACCTTCTCCACAGTGAGAAATAAATGTTTTTGCTGCTACAGTAGCTTTAAATAGCTGACATGCTTGTCTATAAATTAATTAATCAATTTGAAATTAAAAGAAATGAGGACATGGTGTACAATGTTTGAGGTTTATGTGTATATATATATATATATATATAGATGTATGTGTGTGAAAGTTAGTGGTTACATATGAAAAGAATTAAGATAGAATTGTGGAAAAATTTAATAACTGTTTCAATATTATGTATATGGAAATAGATATTGTATAAAATGTTTCTGATAATGAATTGATATGCAAATGATATGTATGCCTGACCTTATATGTTTCAAAATGTATAAAATAGAATGTGGCATCATTCTGATTGTAATTCATCATGGAGATTTGTGATCATCATACATGTGTTAATTGTCATTTTAACCTATTGAAGCTTATTATGAAAAGAAAAAAGATTTTGTTTTTATTTTTGTCCAATGGATCTCAGAATGTTTCAGAGACACAACGTTGTCACAGAGACCCACGGTTCATTGCACTATTCTACACTACACTTAAAACTAAGTGAAGCATAGCATAGTGCAATCAACCGTAAATCTCCAGCGATGCAGAGACATTGCTATATCTTAAATACTGTGTTTTTTTGTAGACAGATTTAATGTTGTATCGTTTGCTTATACCTGCTCTAAGGTCAATTGATCTCGTACCACAGTCCACTATTTTTATTTGTCCACCTTTCTTTTGTCTGTCAGTCTCTCATTCTTAATGACTTCTAATTCAAACAGATTAATACAATATAGCTCTGATATTGAGTCAGCAACAACTAAATGAACAACATTCTACCACTATAACCCCAGTCCACAGTTCAGCCAAGAATTCAAGCTTGTATAATTAACAATAACACAGTTACAAACTATTATAAGACTTTGGTTGTTCACATGAAACTCTGACTTTCCTGCACCAATAAATCTTGGCATATTTTAATGAATCTGATTGTTAGTTGGATGGTAAACACAACTGAATGATATATTTATGTATACACATGTATATGTATTTATATTAATACCAGGGGGCAAACTTTTACTAGTAAAGGACCAAACATAATATCACAATCGTCCCTTTTATGACCAAAATAAAAACCTCAAACTATTTAAAGTACATTTACCTTTCTGAAAACTGATATTATATCATGTTAGCTGTTGGCTGAAAAGAAACAAACAACCCACAACATTAAGAGAAATTTGATGAAGTCATTGTAACGAAACTCAATTCTGCTACCGTAAGTATATTTTTCTGTTCTTTGGCCACTGACCTTGGAGTCAAACTTGCTAATCCAAATGATAAAGACTTTTGTTGGTGTTTAGCTGGATGCCAAAGTTGGAACAGGTCAAGGGTGCATAAAAAAACAAATCAAGGCTTGGACCTTCAATCTCTAGATAGAATCTTCTTATAACTACCTTTCTCCCTTATGTTTCAAAGGTTTATAAATATCCCACTTTACTTGGGAAAAGAAAATTTGGTCTCACGTAGGGTACTGGATCATAACGTCATCAATGCATGAAGCATAGCTATAATACATGTATAAACTGTAGATGATGTAAGCAACTTTTACATATAAGATTACCAGTGATATAGGTTAAAAAATATTTCTAAACAACAGAAAATTTGCCTTTTTTTCAATAGGAAATCAAACAGAAGACGTTACGAAATCAGGGCTATCCAAACTTTTGTGAAAGATTCTGACTGGTCAGCACTCAGCAAGCCTCTGCTGAGATACTCTGGCCCTGACACCAGACTTAGACATTATGACAAATAGATGTCTGGTTTAAGGCCAGAGCGCATTACTACATGAAAAGGTAGAATTCGTCGACACCGTTCGGTATTGGACCAGGTCAACTACTATTCAGACTGACCACAGAGAAGCACAACTTATCTTGTATTTTCAACAAATGAATACCAGGTGATTTATCTACCCAAATAAAGCAATCTGTCAAAATAAGAGGTGATTTGCATACTATGAGAAAATGGCGACGATGTGGAGGGATATTTAAAATTGGGGAAAAGAAACTACTGTATTGATACAATAGAACTTGCATCTGTGATAAAATGGATGGCTATGAGTAAATGAAAGACCATGGTAAGTGGCGATTCTTGGTGGTTACATTTTGTAAGCAGTCTAAATTGGAGATGACCTGGCCTGATACCAAACAGTGTTGGGGAATTCCATATTTTTGTATAGCACTGCGCTCTGTCTCTAAACTAGACAACTATCTGTCATAATGTCTAAGTCTAATATCAGGACCAGAGAGTATCTTGGGCTACTGCTGACCAACTATGTTCATGAAAGCTAGGTTGTATGGGTTTAACATTCTATTAACCGACAGGGTCATATAAGAATATGACAAGTGTAGATGGTGGAGGAAAGCCAGAGTGCCTTGAGAAAAACTACCAACTAATGATCAGTACCTGTCTACTGTCACACATGGGATTTGAACTTATGGTGATATGTGGTCATCACATCCTCTGATGATGAAGGAAAGCTGGAGTAACTCAGTATCATAATTACTGTCACTTCAAATTGTGACTCAAATGTGGAATGTTACATAGTGGTAGATTTTTCAGACACAATGAAATATTCGACTTCATTGAAAAAAGTAGAGATTCTTATTGTAATGTTATGGATTTAGCTCAAAGGGAATTGGCAACATTTTCCAAACCTTAGTCCACATATAAATGTGTATTTCTTGTATCATCCTTGATATTCCTGGCCTCAGGATCATGAAACAGTTTAGACTTAAATTTTTGATTAGCCAATCAAAACTGACGTAACGTTTTATAACGTCATCTGTAATTGGCTAAGTCTAAACATAAGACTGTTTTAGACTTAAGATTGTTTCATGATCTTTGGGCCAGGTCTTAATTACTATTAAAAGTGAGTAGTAGCACTAGAGTATCAGGTATACTATATACAGGGTTTATGAAGTGTTGAAGATGATGGATTATATAGTTCATACTATAAGATATTGCGTCCAAGAGTATACAGTATATACCAATATCCTATGGTTTAGACTATACCTACTTTCTTGATACTTGCAATTAATAATACAACTTAAAGAATGAAATTATACAATTGAATTCAACTCTCACTTAAATTTTTTTTTTTTACATCTCTACTGCAATTTACAAATTAATACAAAAGAAAATGACTAAGGCTTGTGTGGTTAATTATCATTTTAATTATTAATCCCAATCAAAATGCAAAGATGTTCAAGATGGCAAAAAAAAAAAAGTCATTGTACATATGTATTTCCAATATCCATTGACAAATTTCCAGTGTATATAATCATGTTGCATGGATATAAATGGTACCTTGGAGGATTATGTGGATGTCAGACTGATATTGTGCATTTCAATGTTTCTAGGTATACTTTATGTGGCATAATTTAGAGTAGAATGTGTGTTTATTATACAACAATTTTGAGTAAATGTGTTAAGGTGTGGATCATGTGGGTATTTTTATACACAAGTGAGCATGCAAATTTAATCATATATTAATTTATTGCAATTTGTATGATTATATCTTGATTGATAACCATATAGCCCAAATCATTGATGATGAGAATCAATGAATTCTTATACTGAAATAAATCATAAAAAAAAAAAAAATCACAAATGTGTTTTTTAATTTTTTATTTTATTATCCATTATATAAATAAGATGCCAGTTGCATGCAGATAGCGAAGAATCATCAATTAGTCACAGCATATTTGCATGGCAATGTGTTTTTGACATCAACTTCTGGTAATCAAGTATAGACTATGATAGAAATAAAACATTGGTAATGATGTTGAGGATAATAATAATGATGATATAAATTCAAATTGTGATAATAAGATTTAATTTCATCTTGTGGCACCCTAAATACAGCATGTTTCTTAGAACCAGTGGATGTTGTTGAAGGAGTCGTAGAAGTTGAAGGGATAAAAGATGAAGAAGCTGCAGAGGCTGAGGCAGTTGCAGAGACTGAAACAGTTGCAGAGGCTGAAGCAGTTGCAGAGGCTGATACAGTTGCAGAGGCTGAAGCAGTTGCAGAGACTGAAGCAGTTGCAGAGGCTGATACAGTTGCAGAGGCTGAAGCAGTTGCAGAGGCTGAAGCAGTTGCAGAGGCTGATACAGTTGCAGAGGCTGATACAGTTGCAGAGGCTGAAGCAATTGCAGAGACTGAAACAGTTGCAGAGGCTGAAGCAGTTGCAGAGGCTGATACAGTTGCAGAGGCTGAAGCAATTGCAGAGACTGAAACAGTTGAAGAGCTGGTAGGTAGGCTTAATGGTAATGGTTACCATGCAGCGGCATTGGATTTCCAGTTCATGAGCCTGAAACACATTTTATGATCGATTACATGTAGTTTAGATTTTTGGTAGAGAATCAATAAGGCATACTCAAAGTCATGGTTATGCGGGTCGACTTAGGCCAAAAAAATGTATGTTTAGGGTTATCCTACCGACCCTATTTTTTTTTACCCCTGACCCTAATTTTTTTTTTGCTGTACCTAAATGGATAATCCTATTTTTCATGACATATTACATGATGTACACTCCAGTTAACTTAAGTTGTGCCATTTATTGACAGTATGCATTGTTTGTATAATTTAAGATACTTGTATATTTAAATTATGGATTTATTTCTGTGATATATTTTTACATGCTTTTTAGCTTGTGATAAGCTTAAAGGTCACAACAAGGGAAAACATCTTATACAAAATAATAATAAAAAAAAATAGAATTGTTACATGAAATCGCTCAGTTATTCTTATGAATTAACTTACAGCGAGCAACATGCTATTCGCTCTTTTATGACAGCAGGAACGTCTATTGCGATAATTCTCAAGGTATTAATTTTATCTCTTTGTTGTAGTGGATACTTGTCGTCCTCTTCTTTTCCCTTTCTTGTTTAACTTCTTCTTCAAGTTTATCATCATATTCACCGTTGTCCATAGTCTAGATATAAAACATACATGTACTCATTCTTATTTTTAATTTTATAATATTCTTATAGAATCTCACAAAAAGAAGAAGTTTGTTTATCCATATGTATTGAAAAATATAATGCACAATTTGAGGTTTGAACAAATTAATATTTCAGTACTCCTAGCTACAAAACGAGATAACTCTTCCTCGTTGGTATGTAATTTTGGGATGCCTCTCTCCGCGCATGACGATACGTCAGTGCAGAACAATGGAATGCTAACAAATTCTCATACTTACGTTTACAGTATGGGTCGTAGCAGCTAAAAACAACGATGAATTTCCAATTTTCGCGGTGAAAGTACTGTATGCAGGTAACATCTTCCGATACAAATCGATAGGCTTAAATCAGTAACGCAACAAGCTTTGGCTTCAGATACAAATCGATATTCAGTAACGCAACAAACTTTGGCTACTCCCACGCGTTCGTCTATCTTCAAGAACCTATGCTAAGATAGGATATGATTGTCTCAGCGAGTTATTAAAGATCCTTTATGTTGATACCATATGCAGTACGTAGAATCTACTACCAATAGCACATATTCTAAAGAAAGAGAGAAACAATACGAGTTCGAATATTTAGCGGGGTTGCACTTCCGGTTATTCTAGTTTTCCAAAACGGTCAACCATCAGATCCGGAACACTATTAATTATGGGTTTACTCTCCATAATGTTTAAGAGTCCGTTGGTGATATCAATTTAACTATTGATCATTTCATGTAAGTCTCACACTGAAAACTTAATTTTCCGCTTTAAATTATGATAAATAAAAAAAAGAAATATTGAGGTCTGAAGATTATCAATAAAAATATGACGTCACACCTCATTCTCGAAGAACAATTACTGATGACGCCAAAAATCTCGCGCTCTCTCGCGAACAATTAAGCCTAGTTACAGCATCACTTACGATTCTGACTGAAAGCTGCTTTTAATTCTCTCTTATAAAATACGATCTTTCCATTGACAACCAACCTTAACAACATGGAGAAGTTATCAGAACTATGCGAAAGGTATGTACAGATATTTAAGATACTTTTTTCTGCTTTATAATATTGTTTTATAAACCCGTCTTATAGGCCTTGAACTCAGCATCAACATTAGATTATCTATTATGCAAAAGTGTAATCATGGTATGAAGTGAAGTACAATGTACGGACAATTTTAAAAGATGACTTGAATCTTTTTTATCTAGACTATGTTTATTTTCATTCATCTACTAATAAATTTAAATATTAACTAAAACAATCCATTATCAATTAATTATTTATTAATTTATTTAGCTTGGAGAAGTATCAGAGCTATTGCTACTCACTCCGTGAGTACGTAACCAATCCCGGTACTTCCATCAATGGAAGTTGTGTCCCTTTCCACATACTTCAGCAATTTGCATACGACCAGGAAAAGTTAGCCAGCATCGGTATGTAAATATCTTTTCAATTCAGTTAAGCTTCAACACTTAAAAGACTAGACATTCAAAAATGTTCAAAAGAATAAACAAATACATGCAGAGAGATACGTAAAGTGTGGAGAAGAAAGAAAAAAAAAGATAATTCGAAAAAGTTCTGCTTTAAAAATAAATTTCACACTCTAAACGATCTGATTTGTTTTTGACAGATAACCCAGAAATGACCAAATTTGTCTCAGCTATAGCCGACACTGCCTGTCTCCTGGGGACATTTCCGTATCCTCCCGGTGGAGTCTGGGAAGTGTCCATGACAAAACCAACCACAATGTAAGAATCTACAGTTTCTACACGTAGTTATACATTTCCTGTAGCTATTTACTTAATTGATGATTCCAGAAAAAAAGGAAAACATTTTTTTATTACTTGACTTATTATACAAAAAAACCGTGACAAATCCCTGTGACTCTTTCAAGTTTGTATTAAATCACTTCTCAATGAAGATGCACAATTAGAGGTAATCTCCCTTTTTTGTTATAAGTCAGAGATTCACATCATAAACAAGTGCAAAAACTGATCATTAACCTTCATATCACAATGTTCTGTTCTAGACTGAACGACAAGTTGAAGACCGGTTTAGCTGACTGTGAATCGAACAAGGATCTACGTACATCATTAATTCGGGCCGCTATAGAAAGTCACGTGGCAAGCTCTGTGAAGAGTTTAATTGAGGCTAATGAAGGGTTCTTCAGGGCTTGTACCAAACGACAAGGGTAGGTAACTTTTATGATCTTATTCACGTTTAAATACTTACAGCCAAATCTCCTTAACTCGAAGGCAACAGGACGAGGTACCACTCGAGTTATCTGAGGTTTCGAGTAACTGGGACATTTTTATGCTGTATATAATGTACACTTTATTCTGAAAAAAAAATCAACTTCGACTCAATCACGATTTTTACTCAATATATATATAAGTTCTGATTAAAAAAATTAAACGCAAAACCTTAGGTGAACAACATGATTAAAATACAGTTACATATGTAGCCCAATGCTTTAATATGCCTTGACAACACTCTATATAAGGCATTCAGTATTGATATATGAAGATTTTACAAGAAATCAGGCAGTTGTTATATTCTAGCTAGTAACCCTGGAATGTCAAGGGTGCAATTTGATCGAAACATAATTAATCTGACTTTGAAAATGTTAAAATAGCTAGTCGCGTCAAAAACCTTTTAATGAATCATGATTGATTGAGGAGTTTTCTATTCTGTCTGCAGGTTAAACACGCGGTTTGTGTGGACAGCAGTTAACAACATCAGCATTCCCGCCATAGCTGAGCACGTGATCACGCGGGCTTCAAAAACAAAATCTAAGGTAAGATATTTGAAGTAAGCAGAGACTATTTAAATAGAACTGGTTAATTGAATTAGTACATTATACATCATAGTCTAACCATTTCATTAATTACTTTCAGGTACTCGGGGCCATCAATCTAACGAAAGGTGTTAAGTTCTTGAAACCGAGCTCCAAGAGAAAGACATGTTTTCCATCAGGTAAGCTACAATGTAAATGATGAAGAATTTAAAAAAAAAAACAATTATTCTAAGTTTATAATCTTTCTGTTGCTTTATTCCAAGGAATTGATATGAAAATAAATGTCTTTTTAATGTCTATGCAGACGTTTTTTTGTTGTTTTGTTTTTTCCCCGCATAATTCGGGAAAAACCCAATTGTGATCCAGTTCAGACAACTCACAACAATGAACATGTATATAGACCAACATTGTTTTATCAATCTTATTTTATAGGTGGTTTGTGCTTGTCCAAAAACCAAAGTGGATTCCGGTTTAAGATATCCGGAAGAAAGGACTCTGCCAAACCTTTCCCTGGTTTCTTTCAAACACAAACAGGTAATCTATAGAATTAGCAGTTTTAATCTGATTCATTTCTTAATGAGAGTTCCGACCATGTATTATTCCATTTTTTTTCAATTCGTCTTTTATTAACTTATTTACACTGAATATTGTTCTATTTATAGATCTGCGCGTGAAGTGTAAATTGGGATTGTTGAACGGAACAGTCGGATTTGGTTGGAGCCGGAAGTCTGAGATAAACAGAGAAAAAACATGGGGCATGTTTGTTCATCCTCCGACATCCGGGCACTGACTCGTCATACCTCAACATCATGAACTTGTCGACGATCTAAAGATAGAAATGTTTTATACTGAAAGCGGACTTCAGAGATGTTTGGACATAGTTTCAAACTGTGATAAAGACTTTATTTACTAATTTAAATTTATATAATTTTTATACAATATCATTACTGACATCTTATTTTTAAAACCTTTTGCATATAGTTATTACATATACATTATATATCATTAGTTGTCAAATATATGTTTTTTTAATTATTACATTCCATTCTACCTTTT
Source organism: Argopecten irradians irradians (assembly GCA_004382745.1). Lineage (NCBI taxonomy): Eukaryota > Metazoa > Mollusca > Bivalvia > Pectinida > Pectinidae > Argopecten > Argopecten irradians. The sequence goes on from SAYR01002562.1 coordinate 52,512, forward strand.
TTTCTCATTTTAAGGGGAGTGGTGGGGGGGGGGGGGGGCTTAGGGACCGTGCCATGGGTGGGATGTGTGAGACTGGGGTGTGGGGTACGGGAAAGGATGTTGGGTTGATAATGGGTAAGGCTACTTAAGGGGTATGGGAAGTTGCCTTTTTGAATTATTTATTAATTTAGAGTTTGATTTATTTGTTTATTACGTTTAATAAATATATCTACATTCCATGTTTGTTTGTTTGTTATTTTTGTGATGTATTTCCACCTTTGATACTGATTTACATAAAAATGATTTTCAGTGCTCTATGTATGTATTCACATCTAATGTGGGTAATATAACTCGCCTTTTCTATATATACAGTGTAACATACGAATATACGTGTTTGTATAATACATATAGGATCTTAAATGAGTGTTCATTTCATATGAGTTTTTTTTAAACTAGTCAAAGAAGTTTTTAAATTTGGAAGCCTTGGCGACAAAACTTAAAACTTAATGATGAGTTTTATAAAATCTTTAAGCATTATTCTCGACATCTTTTGGGTTTATGAAGTCATAGAAAAAAAGGAACTTTGAAAAAGAATGTCCGTCCATTTTTCGTTTATGACTTCATAGACCCAAAAGATATTGAGGAATACATGTAATGCTTATGATTTAATTCAGATAGCGCAATCGGGTACTTATTAGGCATCCCTTTTCGTGATTTGTACCTGTAGTAAAACAAATAGAGTTGCGGCGCATTGATATCTTATCCATCTATTCAGTTTGGCCAATGACTGTACCGCTTTTAAAATTTCCTTTCTATCTATGGAAAAATAACCTCAAAGATCTAACCAATAGAAATGAGTGTCACATATGAAAATAAATCATTAAGAAATGAGCATAAATTTAAGATGCAAAAATATTACGCGGGTAAAATCATTGAATTTCAGACGGATTATTGTTCCCAGCAAACTTTTCATTTTACCGCCTTGAAAGTTTGATGACGTCAAACATAGCATATTTTGACGTCATTATTTTATAGACCGAGGTGATAGAAACCTTCGCTTCCCTTTGAAAGTGTATTTAAATGATATTTTCACAAATATGACACAGCGTTGGAAAATAAAAGACAACATACACACGTATAATTTAAATGTGTCTGACAAACGTAACTTTGTGAGTCTAAGAGCATAAAAAATTACTTCAAGCTGCGCCATCCATGACGTCATTTCGTTGGGTTTTACGTCATCGATCCCCGAGGGAGTTTGTGTCTGCTGAAGGCTGCAGAAATGTCAAAAGTTTGCAGACAGATTTTTTATTATGTGTGTATCCTTTCAGGTAAGTATGTATTCAATATAGTAGTTACTGTATATCTTTTATTTTCTTTTGAATTGTTTTTTAGTTTACTAGCTAGAATCTAGATAAATCTACCAGTTTGAGTAAGTAACGAAGATCTTGTGTCACATCTTCGTTTCATCTATTCAGACGACAGTCAACGAAGGGAGTTTTGAAAATATTTGGGTATTCGTTCTAGTTTCCTTACATATATACATACTGTTGTATACTGTACTTTCAGTATAAAAGAGATTTACACGTATACTGAAACGTTATCTATTGTAGATCTACGTTTGGTTAACTCTATATCTACGTGCAAAAGCAACTTCGAAGTTGGTGCAAAAGTTACTTGTTAGACACAAATATTTGAAGCTTTGTTCGAATCTTTCTATGGTTGAAATTTTGTCCAAAATTTTCCAGTCAGTTAACAGCACGGTAACTGAATCATGTCCATTTAAATCCGAATAAAACGTACTGATTTCACTTAGACTATTTCACTAATTTCACCCACTGATTTCTTATATTTTCTTACGAAATATATATGCATTTTAAGAGTTATCTTTCTTGCATCAATACGTTTAACACATGAATGTCCATATAAAATGTTAGAAGTTTTAGGAGTCTAGATCAAAATCGGTAATATCATCATGATCTAAATAGCGAAGGCTATACATAACAGGACTAGCACCATACAGGGTATAATAATAGTATGATCTGTGCCTATTGTTGATTATTACCCATAAAACGTCTATAAACGTGCTGTGAGGGTAAGGATACTCCATGGGTTATGTCTGACGTCATATCACCCCTGGACTATCTTACAGCTAACTGAAGGCAGTTCAGAAGACACGAGTAATTTGCTCCTGTATAATCTTAAAAGGAAATCTCTGTACAGTAGGGCTGTTATTGGTTTTTTCCCCCTGAACTCCTCCACTTTTTACTAAGAGATAGTCCAGAGGTGGATATAACGTCAGTGATAGTAACCCTGAAGTATCGAGGATGTTGTTCATAAGTGGGGTAGACCAGTTAAGTATACAGAATAGAACGTTAAAATCTTATTTTAGAGAGTCAATATTTTTTAGGTGCCTTGTGTCTTAGAGTACACGTACGGGTGTCCGACGATGACAGCCATTATGAGGAGTATGACCAGGATTATCGCCTCTACAACAGTGAGTATCACTGTTAAAAGGGAATTATCTCCCTTGAATCTCGTACATGTATGTTTGTCAATCGGATCACCTCGTCATTTTCTACGAAACTAGTTCGAAGAAGTGGGCGAGGTGTTCCGATTGGTATGTTTGTATGTTCTATAAACATACATTACGGATTTTTAGGCAGTACAAATATTTATTTTCAAATATTAGATCAATTTTAAAAGTGCATAAACATACTTTTAACGGAGTTGACATATGCTGCACAAATATTGTTGAGGAAATGGAGTGTTTAAACACTGAATCCTGTAGTTGATATGGGTAAAACTTATTTATTGCGGGTTTCTTGCTGCCGAAAATGTTCTTACGGCAGTAAGCTAGGGTACCCTATTTAGAGGTTATAATATGACAATTTTGATTTTTGTTTGTTTGTTTGATCAATTAACGTCCTATGAACATTGAACAGCTATGGTCATGTAAGGACGGCCTCCCTTGTATGTGGTGTGTTGCGTGTATGTTTTGCGAGGTGCGTGTTTTGGGAGACTGTGGTATATTCATGATTTGTCTTCTTGTATAGTGGAACTGTTGCCCTTTTTATAGTGCTATATCACTGAAACATGCCGCTGAAGACACCAAGCAACACACCCCACCCGGTCACATTATACTGACAACGGGCGGAACCAGTCGTCCCACTCCCTGTATGCTGAGCGCTAAGCAGGAGCAGAAACTACCACTTTAATAGACTTTGGTGTGTCTCGGCCAGGGGACAGAACCCAAAGAGCCTTCCTCACAAGGGCGAACGCTCAACTTAAGGCCAAAAGTGAGGCGGTGCCAAGGGAGACATTAGGAAAGATAAAGTCAGCTAGGAAGAAGAGAAAAGATAAGATCCTAAATTTAGTCGCCTTTTACGATCATGCAATAGGGACAGCAGGTACAATTCTAACGCCCTACCTGCAGGACAGACAATTTTGATATCACACCCTGATTGCATATTCGTGCCAAGTCCTTAAGGCCAGACTTGACATTTATTTGCCAATCAAGCCGAGAATACATATATGCTTTTCTTTGGACATATTAGAGATTAAGCAAATGATTTAAAACAGGTTTAACTATGAAGTCTCTTTTTTATTTACAACAAGTCATACATGGTCAGGATTTTTTTAAATGTCTGTGGATTCAGTTTGGTTTCATATGCCTCAAAACCACTTTTATGTGTTTTCCAGTACTTCGTTTCAGATAGCCTTACCATGTTTATATATATTCATCGATCATTTTTTTTGTACACATCACTTTTACTGTTGTAATGTGGGAAGCTGTCCTTGAGATGACTAGGATTGGTGACCAGACGTTTTATAGCTGCCCGACATCTTAAATGGTCCGTGCCCAGTGCTCGTGCTAATATTTCATTGCCGCTCGAATACCTTTCGGTATGCATAGCGACATGTAAAGAGAACAATTCATAGCATACATGTAGGTTTTTGGGTTCAGGAGTTGGGATGTAAGTATTTCTCCAGCACGAGACATGGGCAATCTTATATTTTCACAACAAAAACGAAAAAGCTGTACTCCATAATGCTAGAAAGGAACTAGGTTTTCGGTCTGATGGGAAGGCATAACCCAAAGCCTTCTTCAGAGAAGCGGATTTCATTACGTCCAACAGGCAAAATGATGTTACCTTCATTGTACCTACTGCCAAAACTGAGGCGTTTAGCAAAACGTTTACTTTATTTGCTGAAAAGGCACTGTTAAGGCCATATAAAAAGATCACCTGCCCGTTTAACAGATGCTATTCAAGATTTATGATAAAATCTTCAGTTAATTCTTACGCCCTGCTCGTACAGTTTTCTACCAAAACCAATTTCCGTATGCATAAATACCAAAACAACGGATTCAACATGTAAAAGTAAAGTATCTCCAGAAATTCGATGAGCCCGTTTGATGTTGTATACATTCTTGGGTTGCAATCGTAGATAAAGCATGACCCATACATATCAAAACTAAAAAAGTCTTACGCCCTACCAAAACTAAATCGGCTATTAGCTATCAAAGCGCAAATTGGTTAAAAAGACGTTAAAAATCCCTTCATCTGCAACATTGGCTAATACACAAACCACTAGGGTGTGTCGTTTTACCGTTATACGTGATCGGTTTTGATTCATCACTTAATTGATTGATTGTCTAATTTCTTTGTATAATTTTAATATAGTGCCTCTGGTCTCAAGGGAATATGTTTCAATCTGCCATTTGAATATTGATTTTTCTCGTGTCTATTTCAACGAGATTTTGATTAGTACTATCACTGTCAGTGCTTCTATTGTTCATGCCATCCGCACTAATACTTGTACAGCGAGGATAAAGTAATGATCACATGTTTTCTGTTGGATGTTCTAAATTAAGTAAGCTTAATTTCAATGATACCGCTATGTAGGACAACATTATTATCAATAAATATGTTTTATCGGCTATGCATGTTCCCAATTTCCATTGTTGCTGTGTTTTGCAATGCACCATCAAGATCTGAAAAAATTGACCCGCAGTCATTATTTTAAATTCTATCAGGATGATATAACACCACATGAACCGAAACAAAGGTCCATATTTTAGGTTTATCTTATATGTAGTTTCTTTGGGAAATGTCAAAAACATTCTCTAATGTGCACGTTAATTACCAGAAAATCGTTGGCTATAGCACGCCACCCTGAAGAACTCAACGATTAGCCAATGAAGGTCCTAAAAATGGAAACAGCGAATTGATATGCTATACTTCGAACGTAACGTGACCATGCACTAGTATAAACCAATGAGAATAGTGGAAAATCAGAGCATATCTAATATATCCGTATATATCCTGACTTTCGACTACCGTATAATTGATTATTTTCGTGGTACGTTTGTAGTATAGTCGGTTGTTTTCATGGAATGATTACCGTATAGCCGTTTTTTTTGTGGTATTGATATTTTCTCGCCTTCGCAAGATATTGCTGTAATCGCGAAACAAATGATGTAAACTATTGATAAACCAAGGATGTTAATCGGGATCCTTTGGTGGCCTTACCCGATAAGCCTTATTTTTGTTTACACAAGCTTGCTGGTTAGGTGGTCATGCTATATGAAGTTAAGATAAAGCCAGCTTCCCTCGAGATATGAGGGGTTAAAAAATCTAGAGATACGAGGGGTGAAAGAGATCTCCGAGATATGAGGGATAAACAGATCTAGAGATATGAAGGGTTTAACAGGTCTCGAGATATAAGGGTTTAAACAAATATCGCGATATGAGATGTTTAAACAGATCTCGAGACATGAGGGGTTAAATAAATCTCGAGATATGAGGGGTTAAGCAGATCTAGAGACATCAGGAGTTAGATAGTTCTAGATACATGAGGGGTTAAATAAGTCTCGAGAGATGAGGATTGAACAAATCTACAGGCACGAGGGGTTAAACAGATCTCGAAATATGAGGGTTAAACAGATCTCGAGATGAGATATGAGGGATATAGGGAGGCATGACAAGAATGAAATGGGTTTTCCCAAAAGTAAGGTGCTAATATATAATTGTAGCAATATATTTGAGAAAAAACATGGATTTTGAATCTCTGTATTTATTATTCATTGCTCATTTAAATCACTTACCTACTAAAACCTTCTTCTGGTGCTGACTAATATGTTAGATTTGGCAGTCCATTACAAACCTATTACAGTGTTTAACTTTTTGGACACAATACGTTCATTGGACAGCTCCGTGGTAATATTGGAAAGCCAAAGGTAACATATTATACAACGATAGGTGAGGTCTGTGGCTTTTGTTTGATATTGTACAATAATAATGAATGACATCACAACAGTGTTTTAAATTATTTTAGGTGTGGACTCCTACGTTCCGCCGTTCCAGCTACCTGAGATGACAACGGACGAAAAGGTCACCCACCGTCACCGATACCTGAACGAGCTCATCAGAGAAAAACGTGACTTCACTTTCGACATCAGAGAATTCGGTACCGTCTTTTATTACTCCTAATTTTAATTACTCCTTTAGGACGTCTAGGATTACAACAAACTGCAACCGAAGTTTCCATGGTTTCCTCTTATGTAATTGCTTTTACCTTTCTATAAATGAACAATTAAGATTTTAATTATGTATTTGTATACCATTTATATATGTATGTCTTGTACAATTTCTTCTGAAATAAAATTTAAAAAAAAAATGGTTTCAGATACAAAAATAAATAAATAAACAAATAAAGAAAGAAAAACTAGAAAAAAAATTAACAAAAACAAAAACAAACAAAAGACGACGCCTAAAACATCTACACATATGGCATGTTATTAAGCGGTATTTCTAAAATATTGTACTTTTTCAGAAAGATTCCCGTTCGAAGAATGTCGAAAAAAGATTGATGATATGTTAGACTATATGAGTCACCAAAAAAGACCGATTCATCTATCTTTGGTTGTCAACATCAACGATACCATTGCCATTCCCTGTTATTACTGGTAAGTATTTTCTCAAAGCAACTAAAATGTAACTGTGTTCAATGAGTGCATAAATCATCACTTAAAATGTATTGAATTCAAAGACGAACTATCTCCTTGCAAAAATAGGTTCGTTTACACTAATCGGATCCAATAAAAACATGTTTAAAAAAGTGAAGTCTTTTAGACTTATCAATATATCTAAGGTCTTGGTCAAAGAGCAGACAAACAACATTTAGCACATTACCACCAAAGTTGATAAATCTGAAAAGGACAAAGAAATAACTGCTGAATATGTTGCAGATGGGTTAGCAGATACTCGCTAACAATTCGGTCATTTTAGAAATAAAGAAAGGGTAATATTGTGCGAAAGTCTTATAAAACATATTATTATACCTCACATTTAAAAGTTTATGTGATAAGTTAAAAAAATCACCTGCCAGGGACCTATAACATCGTATTTCACATTAAAAGAAATATTATAAGACTTTTTCATATGTTATATGAAGGATAGTAATATTCTACCCGAGGGTCACAAAATGTTGGTATTTTTGACGCAAAGTCCATTGTTTGTATCTTTTAAAGTATACCAAGCCTAGCTTCTGATTTGTTTTTAAAATTGTACCGAGAAAATAGTAATCTTGTTGACACTATGACGTCAGGAGGCTTTATTTCATAGGTAGCCATGCAATACAGCTTCAAGCGACGTGAGTGTATTGCCCGAGACCAGCCAGTATTACACGTGTAGGTATGAGAGAAAACATCGTATTTCCTTGTGGAGCGTGGAAATGCAATGCAACCACCCATTTTCACGACAAGTTATCTCCCCTTCCGATGTACAGCAATGACTGATGAAGCGTCAAACATCATTTTTTTTCTCATCACAAATTTAAGTAATCTAGGGTATAATAAACAGTTTATGTTCGTGGTAGCAGTGGGATATGAACTTATTTACCCACAGATGTAAATGCACAATAAACCTATTTCAGCACCTATTAAAGATAACAAAGTCGAGATATTTGTCTGTGAATTTTCCTATGATGCAAGTAACAAACATGGAGACAATGGTATATCAACAAGTGTCCAATGGCATAGATGATTCACACAAAACATTGTGATAAATCCTCGTAATATTTTTCAATCAGAAATATAACGAATTCGAATGTACACGAAAAAAAATCGATATTTAACTAATTCCAATATACATTTACATTTTTTAATTTGAACAGCGACTCTAGCAGAATTGCAAGCGTAATTAAACAAACTGGGATATTATCAAATAAAGTATAAAATTGATTATAAGCATTGATGTCACTAGTTTTTAATTTCACCGGGTTATGGAAAAAAATGTTTGCAAACTGTATGAATCCGCGTAGCAGATTCTCACATAAGTTTGCAAACAAAACGACGTTGCGTATTGATTTGGAAAAATAATCCATTGTAAATGGGATCGATCGTACGTTAAAACGTATCTTATTTTATTTAGAAGTATGAAAAAACAATTATAAGCATTTGGTGTCACTATTTGTTTTAAGTTTGTTTGCAAACTTTTCTGAGAAACCACTATGTGGATTCACACAGTTTGAAAACAAACTTTCTTTCATACACTTGATGATGAAGCTGAAAAATAGTGACATCAATGCTTAATTATAGTCAAACCTGTCTATGAAGACCAACAAAGGGACAAAGGAAACAATGATAGCTATTGTCAGACATACCGTACCGTTTTGTAAGACCAATTGTAGTTTTGAGATTTAAGACTGTGTCATAATCTTTGGGCCTATGGTCTTTTTAAATAGGTAATCTTTATAGAGAGTTGGTCACTAAAGCATGTTCTAGCACAACTATGAAAACGATGATAGAATGTATTGTTGTTTTTTTTCTAGTGGTGACCCAGCCGTAAAAAGGCCCCCTGTTGTTCCCAGAAAAATGTATAGGTGGCGGGTCTCTTCACGGAACAAGGCACCAGATGGGCGCTGGACCTTAGGACCAGTAATTGGGGGTTACAAAGACAACGACACTGACTTCCAGAGTCGGGTCGAAGTCACCAAGAATGACACGTTAATACTTCGAAATATACAGGAAAGTATGTTATTTATTATAGATTAGTATTTTAATATGCACATTTGTCCTTTAGATTCATTTTTTTCGATTCGATTCAAACATATTTTTAGTAATATATGTACAAATTGATCAGGAACAAGCTAGCACAACTTAGTTATGTCTTCTCCACATTTCTTATACTATTAAACGCTTTACTCGAGTGAAATTTTATACATGTATATTTGCTATTTCGAGAACATCTAAGGCGAAATGACAACACATTATCAATATAAATACCAGTACAAGTATTAGCTTCCCAAAAAGCTAGGTGGGCTACACGGAAGCTTAACTCTTTGATTGGACAGAATATGGAAATTAAACAATGATATGATGATATTGTTTAGCAATTTTAATTGTTCTGTTGAAAGCCATTTTATAATTTGTAAGCTTGTGTTAGTGCAAGGTAGCCAGGTCTAGTGCAGACGAACAGTTTTGATAATACTTTTGCTTCCAACAAATTAAAAAGATTTGAGAGATTGCTAAGCTCAGAGAAAAGGCAAAGAAAATATTGAACTTAATCTAATATGTTTCTATGTTTTTCTATGGTCCGTTTTCATTCCGCTTTTAGTATGTACTGCCATCCCGCATTTTAGTATGTTCAGTTGTCTGATTATTAATGTTACACGATGGTGATCTAAATTAAATAAGAAATATAAAAGTAATGTAAACATGGTATACTACTACAGATATATTTGTTCCATCTGTAAATGGAACCAGATTTGATTAAATTCCCGATTAATTCCTTGAAAATCCATATCCAGAATACTTTTACCACGAATGCTTGTTCTACCCCGAAATCTAATTAACGGATGCAAGCGCACATGTGACCATGCTTTATCAGGAAGAAGACGTCCGAATCCGGACAGATTAAAGTCTGTTTCCGTAATTAGTTTTAATATTACTTCAACAGGTAGTGCTTGTAACACACCGAACATCCTTCTGATTCAAGCGTTCTTGCTACATGGCTATCCTGCAAGATTTGCATCCGATTCTAACTGCTACGCCTCAAGCAGCGTAGCAATAAAAAAATCGCTTGAGGTGTGAATCCCATTTCAGTCGCAGTCTGCAACAGCGAAAAGTGAACATGTGTCCTGTGAAGTTTAAAGTAGTTTTGAATAACATACTTATGACTTAATTTTTTTGTTTTCCTTTCACATAAGGACATTCACGCCAATTTCCATATTTTAATTGATTATTCTAAATATGCACTTACACAACTTTCACATTATTTTTTTCTTAATTTTTTTTGATGGATACGGATGATTTAGTTGTGTAAACGATGAATGTAAACAAAATTTCTTTAATACACCGCTGAAGTAAAAACTAGCTACATCAATTCTTTCGATTAATTTTTCAGACTTCATGATAACATTAAATACGTTTACACGTACTATTCCATTTATTTACCAATAGATCTGCCAATCAGAAAGTCTGATCTAGTATGAAAACAAATAAAATCATTGTTAAAAATTCCCCTTTTCTTTAAGATATCTATATAAGTGGGATATGATTTGTCTGATAAAAAATAAATCTCTTGACTATATTGTCTTCTCCTTCTTCAAAGATATTTTAACTTTAGTTTTTTTCCTTTTTTTGGCATCCCGTTAAAATTATTTTTCATCGAAAGTGTGAAACAATAAAAATAATTCTAGACAACTGTGACTTTTTTCATTACTACATGGAAGTTGTCAAAGAACGTACTGTAAGACCTTTTTCATTTTATATTACTGTGACGTAGGACACGACCGCATATATTTGTTTTCCACGTTTCTTATGACGTCATCGTTTTAGAGGACACTGGATTGTACTACTGCGCTGAGCAAAAAGAAAAACAAGAGTACTGGTATTATACAGACCGAGATGCAAGGCATATTTTTTCAAATTTGAATCCATACTATTTTCATCTTTTTTTCCATATAGATGGTAAGTATATATATCTTCATTCTCGATGCTCCAGGGGTTCCGATCACTTACAATCTCTACAGCCCTTGACTGTCTCATAGCAAAATTGAAGGCAACAGAACAGAACAGGTATTTTAGTCCTTTGATGTACATCAAAAGAGCTATATAACGGTACATTGTGGTTGAAATTTGTGACTTTGATGTTGGGCGTCGCCTCAAACCAAATCTTTGCAGGCCTGTGATTGGTTCAGATGTTTTCCGCTGAGCTGCCTCCAATTTTACAATGATATAGTCCAGTGGTTGTAGAGATCGTAAGTGTATTGTAAAGCAATTCTTTGATGAGTCATTATTGTAGTTTTGTTTGAGTATTTCCATATTGTTTCCTCCATTTCGTTTCAGTGATATTACAAAATTGAACAGAATTACTGGAACTGTTTGGGAAGCCTGTTATATATATCCCACGGTAGTAATAAGAAGTAAACTCTCATTCAGTTTAGTGAAGGAATCTTTTCTTGAGCATGGAAGCTCAGAAGCGTCTGTCTTCGAGCGAAACCATGTAAATAACCGTCAATTTGCCTTCGTTTTGAATGGAAATCATTACAGGATAAACACATGCACGGCTAGCATTTTACAATGCAACTTTATTTTTGTGCGCGAAACGGAAAACCGAGACGACTCGGCAAAAACTCGCTATTTCGGCTTTCCTAAGTCCCGCACCAAAATAAAGCTTGTATTGTAAGATACTAACCATTCTCTATTGGAATATAAAAGTATTGGTTAAGCCGATATAAGGGTATCATCCGGAACATCCCTTTTGCTATTACTACATGTATTTCATTTTGAAACAATTTTTAATAGGTCTGTTGATCATAACATATAGTAACGAAACATAACTGATACAGACTGCATATAGTAAAGAAACAATCATGACTGCTGTTATGATCCAGAAATATGAACGAATCAGAAGCTACGTATAAACGTTATAAATAAATCGAAACCAAACATATTTAAGAAGAAAGATGTTAACATTGAGGGAGATCAAACGACAGGACTCGTCATCCACCTAATCGTTATACCATTTACTCGTTACCATAAAGTTGTTTCATTTTGCGAAAAACAAATCGCCATATAATGATAATTTGCGGGAAGATATATTCGCGCGTTTGCACATTCTGGGTTTGGATATTCCAAAGTTATCTGGCCTTTCGGATAGGCATTGATTGTGACGTCATGTGTTTACGAGCTTAACGTCACACGTTTCGGTGAAAACGACGTGAATTGCACGAACAAAAACTGACGTCACAATGGATATCTAACCGTAAGGGCAATAATCTTGTAATGTGTAAAGAAGAAATAAGCTTTGTCTATACAGGTCAACTTACATAATATCATTATTTACATTTTATTTGCGGATATTTTATTTTGCGAAATTAATCTGAACGCGAATATATTAGTAGCGAAAATTATCACCTGCGAATATAATAGAAGCGAAATTTATCACCTGCAAATGAAAGCAACGATACAATACAGTATTCAATAAAAAATATTTGCGTATTTTCAAAATATCTAAATATCAAATATTCAGACAAATCATTAGGGTTGCTTTATCAACACATTGTTTATTTTGCTTTTATCTATCACATGTGTGTCGACATCAAATTATTTGCTTTCTACGACCAATTGCTACATCGCTATTTTCTGTAAGTTATCAAAGGAAAGAGTGTTAACGATAATGATCATGGTTGTATTTGGTAGAGAAGTAGTTCAAATCATAAATCATCTGTTTAACGTTCTGCCACTACTGTATAGTATTGTGTTAAATTGTTCTGGTTTTTTTTCTTTGTCACCATTATCATGCATTTGAGGATGTACTGTATATCCTATCCACAGTTATACTGCCCACTGACATACCAGTAAAACAAGGTAAGGCTAAATCAAATAAGTAAATATTTATTGTATGATTTAGTTAATCAAACATTACAAACAAAAGTACAGTGGAAGTTTCTTTACATCTTTGGTTATTAGTTAAGATTTCACGGGTGTAAAAAATTGTAGCGCTGACGCACAGATATCACACGTAAGAATCAATAATAAACAGTAGCAAAAGGATGTAATTATTGAGGGATTTGAGGTTTCATCACTTTTATCCTGAAACTGAGAACTTTTTACTGAACCAGAAAAGTTTTTTCATTTAGTGTTTTCTGGGTTCCGACTTAACTACATGTTGAAGTACCTGTATACTTCATTAGAATTACAAATAACTCAAATATTTCAAGATTTTTATATATAATGTTTCGAGTTAACGAAGCAGTTTTTAGAGTATTTAGAAATGATAATCTACTGTAGAATATTTTGTATAAACGTAGATTATGTTTCTAGTTGATGTGTTCAGTTGAGAGCTTCAATCGGGTAACACTATAGAATCGATAACAGAAAACAAATAAAACAATATAATAAAATCAACCAAAATTATTAATAAGGTCTACTAACAGGAGCTAACACTTGCAAAATAATAGCGAGGAAAATGTTTTATTCTTTAGTGTCTACAACTGATTCTTCACTTCCGCAACCTGCCGGAAATGTAAAGGACGGTGAGTATACATGTATATCCTAAGATATCAATGGAGTACACGCATAGACATTTGTACAACAGTAGCTTCAAACAATCTAAACACGATATCTAAAGGCAATGACAATTTGAATAAACACAATACAGGTATGGTATGTCAGTACTACGTACTTTACTCTAAGTGTCGCTTCTCTTTTCATGAAATGTTTTAAAATTCAAAGACCCAGTTACCCATACCTGTAGAAATGAAACATTATAATGAGATACAACTCACCGACGAAATGAGTCAAGTGATACAATTTCGATTTTATCTGTGTAAACATCAATTGCGTGATGTAGATATATGTTTAGGAGCCCGGGTGTAACTATGGATATTTTTCCATAATATTTAATGTGTTTTAATTTATGGCTCGATATCCGCGTTTGAAAGTTATGGTTAGACAATACAAATGCTAATAACAATAGGTAAATATTTTCTTCTGGAGACGATTTATGTATACATGAATGTCCTTTAATTTTTTTCAGCACCTGCCAATCTGGAATACTTTACCAGATGGCAAGACTGGTCTACCTGTTCCGTATGTGGACAGGAAGGTGAACGCAAGAGATACGGTAAAATATTGTTAGGAAAATTTAAGGAAAAGAGTCTCCCAATCTCTGATTATTGATGAGAATTTGAGCACGAGGGGAATCTATATGCTTGATTTTCTAAATAACCAGAACAAAATTCGGTTTTTGTAATGCTTGCCAGAATGATTATTTACGATTTTTTGAAGAACTGTCCACCAAATTGATATCAGTATACAAAAGTTGGTACAAATAATAGTTTTATTAAATAGAAAAAATACCTAAATTATTGAAGTCAATCTCAAAGTTATTACACTTTTACACTTTCCCCTTCGTATATTGTCATCATCCATTTGTTGCTTTACAAATTTAGGTATAGATATTCACGAGTAGAACAAACAGCTGCAGGGTGTCCTTAATACTGTAAAGTGGATTATTTACGTGGGTCAATATTTTGTCGATTTCAAGTAAAAACGGAAAGGACTATGTATGGTTTGACCGCTTTTTGGCCCCCAAATGCATCAACTTTTCAATGAAACCTGTTGTTTAGTGATTAAACTGTTGAAAATCAAATATCGAGTACATCTGTAATACTTTAGGTATGATAAGTATCCGTCATTGCTGTTGTAGTTATAGTAACCATCTAAATATGCAAATATTTTAGCGATTTCGATTTTCACTTTTCATATTTTAGCGACTTCGATTTCCAATTTTCATATTCTAGCGATGTAGATTTCCCTTTTTTCAATATTTTGCGATTAGAAAAATGTTCCACGAAAACATGGCCTCCGCGAAACGAACCCTAGGGCAAACCGTACTAGTGAGTAGTACGACTGAATGACATCCGGGTCAAGACATTTATGACGTAGTTGTTTTATTTTATATGCTGCTGAATGTATTGCGTTTGTTTAAGGGCCATGTCACGCAAGGATGATAAATTGGAAGATATATATACGACCAGCTTTTGTCTACGCTACACTATTAGGCGCCGGTGGCGTAGGTTTGCCATGCCGAGCTTCCTTATTCAAATTTTACCCCAAAATGAAGGCAAGAGACAGACCAGACGAAATGATGACCGAGATATGTAACGTTCCATGTGCAAACGGTAAGTCGACATACGTTATCATATATTAATCTATTATGACCTGGTTGAGAGGGCACTATTGCCTTATAGTATTTTCGAGGTATGGAATAGTGCCCTCCCCGCATCACCCTCACATGAGACCCGTTGTGTATGTCACCGTAACAGAAGCACATCCAGCAATACTTCACCACGCTTCTTCATTTCCACACCTCGTTGTTACGTTAAAAGTACAACATATGAATTATCTCAGATATCTGTTTCTATAAAACGGAATTATAGAACATGAGTGAACTGTCTTTTGTATAAAAACAACATTTGCGTCCATCCCTGCACACAAAAGCCTTTCAGTCATCTTGACGTCTTGGTCGAACCGCAACGTTATAATAACGTCATATAATGGTGACGTCACAATATATTCACTTTCAATTTCGCGCCCCTTCATAGTGCCCGCTTCCCCGGGCACTATTGCAACTAGTACTCATGTGTCTATCCAATTAAAATCCTGTATTGTATTACATGATGTACTAAAATACAGTATGACTTTGAAACATAATCGTTAATCGAATTTCTGTGCCTTTTTGTTTTTTGTCGGATTTACAACATTGAGATTAATAAAAAAAATCTGGTTTTTTACAATCATCCATGGAAAAACCATTTCAGTTTTATAAGGGTTTATTTTTGTGTTGTCTTTTATATAATGTATTCCACAACGGTTTGCAATACATCGAATGTATATAAATATATATAACTTATCGCAATATGAATATTAAGATTTAGAAAAGTAAACTTCACAACGACTGCCTGGTCATTTTCGAAAGCCTCTTAGTTTCGTATTCCTATTTAAATTGTAAAACGATTTACAAAAAGTAGGTTTTGTATTATTTAGAAAAATAATGAATACCCAAGTTATTGTATTTTTACGTTGTTCAAATACACGTCTTTATGCCTGTTTTGATATCCATTAACTTCATTACATATACAGCTACCAATCTAAAGAACATGACCATCGACCTTAACAGACTCAAGTTCAACTCGCTGGCTAATGGTATGTATGCAATGTGTTTTACTGAAATGTCTTGTTCATTGACCGTAAATGATTTTCATATTATATATGTTTTATCTTTACTTTTTATTTCATATGCTTCTTTTTCGTCCTTTCGTCAGTAAATTCAATTTCGTAACACGTTATGTTCCTGAGTAATAATATTTCTATCCGTTGATCAACAATTAAAAATGGAGTTTATTCTTTGATAATATAAATTACTGCCTTAAGAGATTAAACCTGCCATTCTTATTGCATCTATTAAAAAGGACTAAATTTGGGATATTATCTTTTCTAATTTTTCTAACTGACTTCCTTCCTAAGGTCTCTTTTCACATTGTCTAACCATTGGCCATGTGTTGAGTGTTCGCCTCTGGCTCTGGGTTATCTCCCCTTGTCTACACAAATAATAGCCCGTGTACACAATTAGTAATTAGGTAGTTGTCACTATAAATTGACCACTGGGATATGCTTGTTGCATGTCTTTGGCGACATTCAACAGTGAGATAGCACTTTAAAAAGAATATACAATGTATGTTCCACTATTTCAAATTCACACGCATCGAATAACCGCTGTTTCCCAAAATACACATGCACGTCACACACGCAACACATCACAAACACTTAAATGACCCTGGAATTAACATTGCGTCAATGTAATCAATCAACAAACCAAACCTTATTAGTAGAGACCTCAGAACCATATGATTTCCTATAGACGACAATGCTAACGTTTCCCAATGTCCAGGTTATATGGAGTTTTCAAGGACGGTCACCCATCACTAATTTTGAAGATCATTTTTCACATGCCTGTGATTTTAATCTTTTTAAGATCTACCATCTTACCAAACTTTCAGGTGCCATCTTGTGTTGAATTTTCGCCAAATTTTTCATAAAATTCTAATCTTGATTACCTCACCCTATTTTATCTTACATGTACATGTATTGCCCAACATACAAATTAAACATTTGAAACTGATCCGCCCTGATTACCCAATCACCAGCCTCCGAAACATTTTGTTTGTTTGTTTGAATAATTAACGTCCTATTAGCTATTATTATAATTAGCTATGGTCATGTAAGGACGGCCTCCCATGCATGCAATGCTTGCGTGTATGTTGTGCGAGGTGCGTGTTTAGGGAGACTATTCATGAGTATATTCATGTTGTGTTTTCTTGTATAGTGGAACTGTTACCTTTTTTATAGTGCTATATTACTGAAGCATGCCGCCGAAGACACCAAGCAACACACCCCACCCGGTCACATTACATGTATACTGACAACGGGCGAACCAGTCGTCCAACTCCCTGAATGCTGAGCGCTAAACAGGGGCAGAAACTACTACTTTTATAGACTTTGGTGTGTCTCGGCCAGTGGACAGAACCCAGAGCCTTCCTCACAGGGGCGAAAGCTCAACTCAAGGCCAAAAGTGAGGCGGTGCCAAGGGAGGCAATAGGAAAGATAAAGTCAGTTAGGAAGAAGAGAAAATATAAGATCCTAAATTTAGTCGCCTTTTACGACCATGCAATATGGGCAGCAGGTACAATTCTACATTCAACCCTCTATGAAATCTTGTACCCACAAGGGAATTTCCAGAAATCTATCTTTGGTTTGATTCTACGGTCCCTTCATGCGTATTGGGCATAAGAAACTAAAATTATTCAATTAAATTTTAAACTCTAGCACCATGACATTTCCTTATATATGCGGTCTTCATTAATAGCGTTTCCTCGATATCAAGCAACCTGTTTTCTAAACCGGTGTCCTAACACACTTAAGAATATGCTTTCTATTTCATCCGCGTCATTGTCCAGCAGTCACGGTCACCAAAAAATAAATTTGGCTTGATTAAGGTCCCACTGTTATCTACTGTCAAAGCTAGCTGTTCATTGTTCAATTACCATCCGGAAACTACAAATTAACTGTCTTTTTTAAGTGTCGATAATTAATTAAATTGATATAAAAACATTAGAAATGTTTATACATTTACTTAATTTGTTTGATTAGGCACATGCACGTATGTCATCTCTGTATCGATATCACGTTCTAACATTAATTGCCTTTTCAGGCCTACACACGAATGTCAAAGTCATGGAGGGAGATAGCATCGCCCTTAAGTGTCCACGGTAAGTTGTCTGGAACGTAACGATATGAAGAGGTGGCAACTTCATGTGTCATACTTGTAGGAAGTCCGAGGTACTCTGGCCATGACACCAGATTGAAACATTTTGACAGATCAATGTCTGCTGTAGTGCCATAACGCGATATCAATGGGAACGTTGGAGTCCTCCACACTTCTATTACACTGAACCATAACACGAGAACAGACTGCAGTCTCCCAGAACATACAGACATTCACACAAGCAACTCACTGCACACGTCGGAGGTCGTCCTTAACGATATATGTGCCGTAGCTAGGCAAACATTTTGACATACTATTTTTTCTTCAGTAATCTATTGAAAATCATAAGGTTTGATGAATAAAGCTGTGAAAAAAACCAAAAGGAGAGACAAAAATGTATGATGCCTTATAAGCAATAGCACAATAAAATAGTTTTCATTGTAGATGTTCCTGTTTGAATGCTTTATGTGTATTTAGATCAAAACCTATCTCCATAAGTTACTTTACAATTACGAATAGCACTGTGAAAATGAGAATTGAAATCGTAGACCACAATTTGGCTCCATGGTCTGACTTGATGTACACGTACACATTTTACTGTACTTTAGACGCAATGTCACCAGTTTTTGCAGTACGGCCAAAATTCATCGGTGAAAAAACATATGAAAAGCTCTCCTTTATTCGTAGTAATAAAAATCATGGCACATATAACTTTAAATGACCCTGCTGTTAAAATGACATATATCAAATCAACCAGTCAACTAATTTTAGAAATCGCAGTTATTTTAAATTTGCAATTCCATTGGGAAAACCTTAGATATAGTACCACTTACTTGGTATGATGTGATATTTATTTGAAAACTTTCTCGACTATAACTAAAATATAGTTGAGGCGATAGGGAAGCCTACATATAGCGTATCATGCTCTAGAATTGATCAATAGTGACATTTATATTCCCATCAGCAAAGCTATGAGCATTGCTTCTCTTAAACATGGATTTTATTGCTTAACATTTATGTTTGCCTAACTAATTACACAGCTGTCTCTGTGTCGAGAGCGCTGTTTGAACCCCGTATATTAACACCTTAAAATTTCCTTACAGCGCGTCGCCGGACGCCGCGGTGTACTGGGTGAACGGATCCAAGTATATAACGTCATTGCAACTACGTAATATAACAAACAGAAGGGCAGAGATTGACGTTTACGGCTTGCTAAGGTTTCATCGTACAATAATGGCCGATACGGGACTATATTCCTGCTGGCACACAAAGAAACTGCAGATGATATACGAATTGACAGGTATCTTATCTCATTACACCCACCCAATCAGTAAGATGAATGTGATTGATATAAATATATGACACCCGAACATCTATGTCACATGCTATGTAAAGTTGCTATAGATAAAAGAAACACTCAACAGCCTTATGTGATTATAAGAGATCAACTCGGCCCTTCAGTGTTATAATAATTCAAGCTATGGCGCTTCGCTGCTTTCTATAGTAAACTATTCATGTTTTTTCTCAATTATTGTTGACGATTTTTAAAATGTGTTTCAATGTTATTTTGCAGTAATTCCTCACACCAGGGGTAAGTTCGATTTTTAACAAAGCCTTAATAGATAATTTTTTTTTTCATGGAAGATTTAAATGATTACATTTTCACCTACAATGGGTTTTTATCTATAATGTTCATATTTTGTTTGCTAAAGCTATTACTAGAACAAATAAAATGTAACAAAACATGCATTATAAGTTAATTATCTACTTAATTTAAATACCAATGGAAATGGTATTCCAACACAAACGAATAAAATAGCAATGTCTGTCTGTTCACGTCCCATTTATGAAGATATTGAGATAACATATTGTGATAACTATGTGTTGTATCTTTGGAATCACATGTCAAAATTACATAATATAGAAATATAGAAACGTTATTGTCACCATTTTAACACTGAAAGCATTAATACAATTTCGCTATAAATATTCTTTTAAACAGTTAAACATTGTTAAATACCATTATTGCCAACATGCGATCTTAGTAACAGATAAAATGTGGAAAATCACTATTATCATTCGTTAATAAATGGGAACGTGAATATCGAACATTTGAATATCGACATGATGTTTATATTTTGTTACCGTATAAATCCAATTGTTACCGTATGAACCCCATTGTTACCGTATGAACCCTATTGTTACCGTATGAACCTCATTGTTACCATATAAACCCCATTGTTACTTACTCTCAGTGATGACGTCACGACGGCGCGCCATTTTATAGTCATGATACAGTTCCAAGGTGCATTGTGATTTAAGTATGTAAGAATCATAAGTTTTGTAAGTTTACATTACTTCACGAGAGCACTATTGTATTATTTTTTGTTCTTTGTCCTTCAATGAATCCAGTTATTCCAGATTACATTAAGTTCGCCCTTTAAAAAAGTAGCGTTCACTCTTTGATGACGTCAACATAATTTACCTTGTACAACTCGTTTACAACAAACCTCAATGGGCTTGGATATTGTATTCGTTATACATGTAACATACATTGTATACCGATTGGAAGTAAATATTGCCTTTATTTCATGTCCATTATTTTGTTCCCAAACAATGACTCTGGCAGAAATACAAAACTCTTTAAACAAGTAAACAAACTTACTTTTATTCCTAGAAATGTAATAATACGTCTCAAGTATAATATGAACAAACCAATTTTATTGAAAAAAACAACCCAGATAGAGGAATAGTAAGTTATATATACAAATCTGGCTAATTGACAGAATAAATCTCGTTTTCCAATGATTAATGATGTACTAAAACAAAATTACACAATTTCCTGTATTATTATCTTCAAAATATTTTGAAGGAGATGTTACTTAATTCAAGCAATTAAAATAAATACGCTACCATAAATTAATTACGAAGCCATTATTTCTGACATTTTCTTAATCATGGTTTTGATTCCTGACGGAGAGCTATGATAAATCAAATACAAGAAATGTTATGGCATGAAAAATATGTCGGAGATTAATAACTCATAACTATCGAGCAATGATGGAATATATTAGACTCTAATGGAAGTGATAAACTGGAAGATAGAAAAGCGCTACAGATTCCTACAGGCAATATCTATATTCTGGGTTTGATTGATGCGTTCGGGTATGTCTCTTCGCGTATCCTTTTGATAAATGGCTATCGGTGTTGCTATTTTATATTTTAAACGGGTTTACTTCATGTCACCCTACGAGAATAGAGACAAGAGGTTACTATTACAAAATAAATTATTTTTAGGGGATGTATTCGCGGGACTTTGCTATGTTTGCGAAAATGTGTTATGCGAAAGATTGAGAAATCATTGAATAATATTTATTCTTTCGAGAAATAATTAAAGATCTATCTCTATTGCGGGTCTCTTATGATGTTGACATATCGAAACTGAACTGTTGACATGATGGTATATGACTGTTTACATGGTGGTATTTAATTGTTTTAGATGATTGGGTGTACCACCTACAGTTTGTCGGTCTCAGCTTCATTTTTGACACTTTTGTGTTTATCGCCCTTCTTGCCGTGAGACATAAACACAGGCATGTACACCAGCGACGCCAGCCCCAGAGCGACGACAGCGACGACGGCGACGTAAGCGAAGAGTTCAATGACAACCGTGATGAAAGTTTCAACGATGGTTTTAATGATGACGAGGAAATTTATCTTAATAAAGGATATTAAGATAATAATGATAAGACTATCGTTGTGCTTCTAGTAATTATTCCCCTGTCGGTGAAATTGACGTGGGCTATATATATAATAGTTTGCGTCCGTCTGTCAGTCTGTCTGTGTGCCTGTCCAAACGTCCATCCGACCATCAGTCTGGATGTTGTTTCCAAACGATCACTCGAGAACGGATTGATGGATTTTGTGGAAGCTTTCCAAAACTCGCTGCTGCTTTAATTGATTGTTTACTTTCATGCAATGTTAGGTAAGGAAACATTGACATGGATTGAGTTTGGGGTCAAAAGATCAACTATATAGGTCACTTTCAGTAAAATAGATGTTTAAAGATAATTATTTTTGCAACTCTGGCGGCGTCATTTCTTCATTGCCTGCCACAGAATTACACAGATCTTTATAAAAAATATTTAGAATACGTTTGAGTCACGCGATTATCAAGTGAAGGTCAAGGTTACCTTTGTCATTATGATTAATTGTCTGGAGACAAGTGGCGTACTTATTTCATTGATTATCACTGAACAGCTTGCTGCTACATATAGTTACCAAACCAAGGTTTAGATCAGTGTAATAGCTTGTGGTGATTGGCAGGGGACATGTATTGCTTCAGCAGTACTCAGAATGTTCATGGATTATGTTACAATTTGTATGAAAAAGTATCCATGTGCATGCATTGAAGTTTGGTAAGAAAACGTTATGAACGTTTATTTTCATATTATCAAATCCAGCAATATTGTTTTGGATATTTCGTCCTTCACTCTCGAGGGCACATATTCTTTTATTTTTTATTTTTAAAGATGCAGTTGAAATTTCAAGACTGCAGGAATTAGGGAGGATGCATATCACTTTGCCTGGTCTGTTTTGATTGTCTATACTAAAACTATACATTTTCATATGGTCTTCATGCATGTTTGCAAAATATGCCCGAAATTAAGCTGAAATGATATTTCTAAAGCTAACTATTTTGATATCAGGACATTATCTTATCTAAAACTTCGAGAACGAGAGATACTGTCTATGGTTGTTTCGATCATATATAACAAGAAAAAAAATTAAAATAATAAAGTAATGTCATGGCTAACGATATATGGGTATCGACTGACCGATACAAACAACAGTATGAAGATTGTCCCCCATTTTATTTACATATGGCCAATGAAGTGTCTCTGTGTCTCACTGAATGAGGTCATGAGTCTTTTACCCCGGTGTTCTTTACGAAACATTTCCCCTCTGCTCTCGCTTAGTGGTCTACATGTAATTGATTAGGGTCAATGGTACACAGATCATCACGTAAATGTGACTGTTTGATTTAGTTTAATTTTGTTTTACGTCCTATTAACAAACTGTGTCGTCTAATAACTTGTCAGGCTTTCGTGGCAGTGGAAAGGCACCGGCCTACAACAAATACATGGAAACTTCCCCATCTAGGCCTCGCGACCTTGTGTGTGGGAGCTGGCTGTAATATATAGGTCAACATTTCTATTTTACTACCTTAGTTCCGCATAGTTAATAACGTGACACACAGAGAGAATTGTCTACTTTATGTGCGCTTCTGTACGCCTAAGTGGTATTGGACTAGTATTTCGGCAGATCAATTTTGCTACAATGCAAGCGTTAGCACAGCATGGGCTCATTTACCTAGTTCATTTTAAATTGATATATTATCAAAAATTATTTAAGATATTTTGTCATTTGAAAAACAATAACGATTTCTATAAAATATTCTTTAAGTAAACACAAAATATTTATTTCTTCCCCTTACAATCTACCGCGAAACGCGTTTGCGGGGATATTGTTTTGGGCTCCGTCCGAGATTCTTTTCCAGGCTGTAAAGCCAAAGCGTTGGCTGAATGTTGATTCGCTAAAAAAAATCTTAGTTTTTGGCCAAAATCGCGAAAATTTTGACCCGCGAAAGAAACCGACTATGCTGTAAAGAAGGCGGCTGAAGTTGAAAGGCACTTAGCGATAATCCATTTGTTTGTTGACTTTCGTAATTTATCTTATGTAAATAAGTGACATATGTCGAAAGAGAACAATCAGTTTCTGCTATCAATTGGAAGAAAATCGATGATGATTTGGGTTGAGCGATTCCTAGACCGCAGCGTTTATCTAACCATCAGTGAGAGGAAATGTTCCGCTTGACAGGCTGGAAATGGCGACTCTATATCATTCCGTAACATTGTTATCAGCTATCGTCCTTAAATTAGTCCGTAATGTTGTTACAATGTATCAATATGTTAACCTGACCCGATATGGAGGCCGTAATGGAAGCTCCCGGTGATTAGGTAATGGAAGACTTCACATAATAGCCAATATATTGTGTACATAGGAGGCCGATCTGTTTATCTGTATTCACTTTTGTCAGTCATGCTCATCAGATGTTGTGACGAACGAGATACATATCCAAAACGCCACGGATAAATTGTTAGAAATCATGACAAGCAAAGAATAATGTATAATGCTTTATAATCAAAATCTTGTAAAAATCCCACCCCCGTATCCGCAGCACGCGACAGGCACGTGACAAAGGGTAAAGCGGCGTTTAATTTGCTATTCAAATCCTTTTTGTCTTCAATCTTAATTGCATTGTAGTTTGATTGCCATGGCAGGCAATGCAATATCGGCCCTAAAAGGTCGGCGATATTTATTATTTATAATATTGTCATACAGCTTGGCTGATTTGTGGGCATATTAATTTCGATTTATTAATGAAAATACTATTAACAGCCGTTATACGGGATTTCGGAAAAACATAATACATGATGAGATAGCACCTGGCTTAAAAGGAAATGTTGACCAACACAGATGAACTAAATTTTGTTTCCATTCATGATTTGTCTATTTTCAAAGTCTTTTGTAAGCCTGAGACCAAAGAAATCAAGTGTCTAGATCTGGGATTATGCAATAACCTTAGATGTATGCGTCAGTTATCTATCAAAACAAAAAAAGACGCAGCGCTTTTTATGAAACCATCAATGATCGGCTTTGTCTAAACTATTTCCATAATGTTAGAAGTAAGCAGTTTTGAATAAATTTGATAGATTCCATCATTTTATTGCTTGTTTGGTTGTATGCAGTTGTTTTTAAAGAAGTATGTATATTAGTACGTTTGGGACGCTGTTTAATGTATTAGCGATACTCTAAGTGTGATATGGATACTCTTTAAAGATGATCCACCACTGACGAATGTTTTTTTTTTCTCTGTCAAAAAGAGGAGCAGGCGAATTAGTATTTTTCTTCCGTTACAAAAGTTCTTACTCTCCATTGAAAAATAAGAGCTGATAATTTTACTAAAATATAAAAAAAAATATAAATAATGAATTGCGTCCCGAAAAAAAAAACCCACGGCACTACGACTTATATGGAATGAACTACTGATTGCGCATGTACCAATATCAAAATAAATTATTTTATGTATTTTTGTGTTGTTTAAACACATATTTACACAGTTAAATACCAAATGATGGTTATCGTTTATGCTCTCTCGGCGGTGGAGCATCTTTAAGGATCTGTCAACAATTCAGAACATTTTGTTTGCTAATATGAATTACGTTTTCTGCTTTTGCTACACTGAGAGTATTTTTTTCCGAATCATTCTTTGATTATATCCGTATGTTGTACCTATTATTTGTGTCAGTTAATCATTTGTGAATATGAATATCACAGAATATTGATAAGTCCTTGAGCCACTTAGCAATCTATATACACCATCGTTAGTTAAGCTGTCGACATAATACCTGTTCTTTATATTGGCTGTATTGTGGGATCGGTCTGAACAATATCCGCTAGCGAAGACAGGTCCGCTCCCAGATGTTGTGTAATGTATCCCGATATTTGTTTCCCATGACGTTCGGTGTTGATGTCGCAAATCGTAAGCATGCTTCTGACAGATTCATTGTTTTGGCAGGCGGCCATTTTCTAATGCCGGACGGCCGTAATCATTGCTGGCGGTTTACGACATTGAATTAGATGACGCTTCCACGTCCACTCGGAGTGAAAGTTCAAACCAATGATCTACAGGACAATGGCGACGGTATGGTGGGTGTGAGCAGTTGGAAATATCCTAATGACATTCAGGTTAATCACTTGCGATTAAAGCTTGGCTGAGGAATAATGGCGAGAATTCAAGGAGGCTGGCGGGACTCATGTCTCTGTGATGAACATATTGTCGATAACATCCTTTCTTTATAAATTCTACTCTTAGCGTAAGACTTTGATCAGCAGGGGTCTTAACGGTCACTTGTACTCATAGCATGATATACCCATGTTAGAACTGTTGGCCAGTCGTTAAGTTTATATTGTTTTGCTTCGTACCTTCACTGCCCATATAATGGTTTAGTTTAATTAGTATATCGTCATATTAACGGCTATGTTCAATTAAGGATGTGCCAGTTTTAAATGATGGAACAAAGCCGTAGAACCAAGAGGAAAACCTCTGACCAGCAGTCTAGAGATGAAGGATTTTATATTTTGGGATCATCTTACACGCGCCAATGGAAGCCAACTTCCCTAGGTTGGGAGGTGTAGGTTTATTGTATATGTATAAATAAGTACTTTGGAAGATTTTATCTATTTTCAAATTGTATGGATTTTGTTGAAAGTTTCATAATACTTAATTCTTAACCTCCCTAATAGCTGGAGCAATTGTCTCTTGTAAGCTGAACCGTTTTGGTAACAGAAAATCATTTACGGAACAAAGTGGGGATCAAGCTATTATTTGGTTCAAATTGAAGACATACGTACTCGATGAATACCGTATAACTAAATACCTCAACATTGAATAATGTCAACAATTTGCCAGAAAAAATACATTAACATGATATCTTTTTTATTACCATCTTCATATCAAATTATAAGATTTCAATTATATAAAAAAACCTCCACAATATACACTACCACTAAATGCACTGCATGTTAATAGAAATATTTTCGACAATACTCATAACATATAAAATACACCAGCTTCCTAAAATCGTATAGCCTGTTATTGTCACGGGGATAATGTCGCGATTCCGCGGTTGATCGACGTAATCACGAAATGCTGATCGCTAAAAAATTAAAAATTGGTTGAATCATTTATATCCTTCAAGCCAAATTGCAATTAAGATTCAATAAAATTTTTAAAACGCTTGACCCGCGAAAGAATGAAAGAAGCCAGCTATACGGTAAAGAAGGCGACGGAAGTTGAAAGCCACTTAAAGCTTATTTTAATTAGTGGTTATCCATTATTATGTAGTCATAGGCCTTTAAACAACATTATTATGTAGTCATAGAACGTTAAACGACATTATTATGTAGTCGTAGAATGATGAACATCATTATTTATTTTGTAGTCATAGAACGTTAAACATTATTATTATGAAGTCACAGAACGCTGGACAGCATTAGTATGAAGTCATAGAACAGTAAACGGCATCATTGTGTAGTCATATAACGTTGAACATCATTATTGTGTAGTAATTGAACGCTGGACATCATTATTATGTAGTCATTGAACGCTGGACATCATTATTATGTAGTCATAGAACGTTAAACATCATTATTATGTAGTCATTGAACGCTGGACATTATTATCATGTAGTCATAGGCCTTTAAACAACATTATTATGTAGTCATAGAACGTTAAACGGCATTATTATGTAGTCGTAGAACGATGAACATCATTATTTATTTTGTAGTCATAGAACGTTAAACATTATTATTATGTAGTCATTGAACGCTGGACATCATCATTATGTAGTCATAGAACGTAAAACAGCATTATTATGTAGTCATAGAACGTTAAACATTATTATTATGTAGTCATTGAACGCTGGACATCATTATTATGTAGTCATAGGCCTTTAAACAACATCATTATGTAGTCATAGAACGTAAAACAGCATTATTATGTAATCATAGAACGCCGAATACCATTAGTGTGAAGTCATAGAACGTTAACCGGCATTATTACGCGGTCACAGCTTACTTTCCTCTTCCTAACGTCTCCATTGACACTACTCCACATTTGGCCTTCGGTTGAGCGCTCGACACTGGGAGGCTCTAGGTTCTGTCCTCAGGCCGGGACACACCATAGCCTATAGAAGTGGTAGTTTCTACTCCTACATGAGCTCTATTTGTTGCTTGACATGCTTCAGCGATATAGCACTATGCAATGGGAAAGAGTTCCACTATAGAAGACACAACACGGATATACCGCAGTCTCTCATAACACGCACCACGCACTTCATACAAACAACACATCGCATATGTGGGAGAGCATCTTTACATCATACTGTTAATTGGACGTTAATTTGAAGTTGAATTTCTTGTAATTTTCACCATTACAAACTGTCATAAAACATACAATGTGTGAGTATGGATGCTTATATATGATGGTTCAGGTCCATAAAAGCACCATTATACTATTGTCATAGTGATAAATGCCTCATGAAATATCACACGTTTTGAAAGAACCGCCACAGCTAACGCCATGTTTCAAACTTTTGGGTAATATCAGAAAACCGAGTAGCATCACGTGACCGACATCAGCGATACACGTATAGATTGGAACCTCCCGATTCGTGACACGTGGCCAACATATGCAATAACTTTGTAAATACGAACTTTACAAAATATGGAAAGTTTAAAACTTAGAGAGGAAGAGAACAATATGTAGATTACTTCAAATACCTTTTTCTATGCCAAAAATACAAAAAGTCATCGACCATACAACTTTTATAAAAAAAAAAAACAAAAACAAAAACAAACAATGAAACAATTGAAAGAATATGAATAATCCTTATGAAATGGGTCTTGATATACAAGCCCTGGCAAAGCAGTAGAATAAAAAACAGGTAATGAAAAATAATAACTTATTTTCTTCCTGCCCTCTTATCCGTTAAATCTTGAACTCTGAAGAAGTGTGAACAAGAAAACCTTCATTTGTAATTATATCTATTAAATGCAAATAAGGCACGTGTTTAGTCAGTTCAGAATCAAATACTATTTAAAATTATATATTGACGCGTCGCAAGATACTGGTGATACTTCGCGTAATCCGTACTTCGCGGTTTAGTATTAAACGTGATGCATTTAGTCAAGTTTCTAAATATGAAGTATTATATACCAAACGAACCGGAAGGATTCACAGATTTCAAATATGTAACTATTTGACAGATATGAAGAAAATATTTAGGAAAAATTCGTAGAAATTTGTCAACATAACGTCATTTTCTCGTTGTCCCATGTTACATCGCGGTTGCACAAATACGTAAGAAAGTCACGGTACTCTCGTAATTTTTCACTCAAAACTGTTAAAATTCGTCCATCTTAAGTACGATATATACTTTTTTTGTAGATAACGGCATTTTGGAATTTGAGTCTTTTTTCAGTAGCAAAAGAGTAGAATAGAAAAAGAGCAAAAGTGTCCCATCTAGTATCAAGAAGTAGAACCGCATTGTTTAGCTACGCTGAAATGTATTAATAAGACGATGTAAGTGGACAATAAATAATCATTACAAAGTACAGGTTTAATAAAACTATCAGAGGTAGATATCATATGCAGAAATAAAACGGTATCTTAATTACATTGATTTTGCCGTGTCCAAAGCAAATGTCCCAAACGCGAATATGCCCGACCTTAATTAACGACAATACGTTTATGACGTACTCATACCAAAATCGCTTTGTTTTGTGTTGTTGGCTCTATAAGCATTTAAAAGTACATTTTGCGTTGTTCATTTTCATATATAACATGACCCAAGTCGGTTGCAAATTATAAAAGATATATCCATTGCCGTATGTTACATAGAAATGTCCCAAGTTCACTTTTACGTCATACGTAAAAACTTGTTTCATCATGACGTCGCCGTTTATCC
The DNA here is from genome assembly GCA_004382745.1 of Argopecten irradians irradians. NCBI lineage: Eukaryota > Metazoa > Mollusca > Bivalvia > Pectinida > Pectinidae > Argopecten > Argopecten irradians. The sequence continues at coordinate 82,423 of SAYR01002562.1, forward strand.
AACCATAAAACAACATTCATTCATACAACCATATATTGAAAATTTTTCCGTATGATGATACACTAACTTTAATTAAAATTGAGTCCTTCTAAAGACTAGTCGAACAGTAATTATAACAAATAAACTTGTAACCCCCCTTCCGCAACTGACACCCGATACCGATACTACTATCAAGCAAAACTTTAGTTGCAAAAGTCATTGACGTTAGACGGCTACCATGTTTTACGGTAATTAATGAAAATAAGCTGAAGGCTTGCACAAAAGGTGCGAACCCCAACTTCTCCCTACCACCTTCCATATTATCAGTGTTGTGGGCATTTCGATTTCAGTGTTGTGGTCATGATATTACTTATCCTATTTATGCCATTGTTTATGTTCTTGTAAACATATTTTTATCTGCAAATTAATGTCCCCAGAATATTGCAATGTTCCAGACATCTGCGTAATAAAATTTTAATACAAGCCGTGACGGTATCTGACGGGAACATTTTGGTTAAAATTTCAAGCTATAAACACCGAAAAAATAGATCACACGCATAGGCTTCCGTATCTAACTTATGTGGATGTGTAAATGTATTTCCATTTAATGATATCATAGGCGACCAGATTACTATACATTGAGAATTAAGTGTATCTAAATCACCTATACTTTTTGCTGATTCATTTAGTGTCCTTTTGCCGGGGTCGTAGAATTAGAGAACATTATGATCAAAAATTTGAGTCAAGCATTTTTTGTTTCACTCATTTTCATGTAGTGAGTTCAATTTAGTCTTCATCGATCTGTATTTATCATGGTACTTTATTTACAGGAAATACTACTGTACTGATGCCAAATAACAAATATCGTAATATTATCTTTTTCATTAAAACCTTACGTTGCCTTATGAAAATACAATCGCCGTATTTGACTTCTAAATCGAGAACAGCTTAACTGCAGCTTTGCGTACAAGATTAGCATTTTATACCGTTATTATACATAAAAATTATGTACATTTTGGAAGTAAGATAAAGATGAAATTTGATTTTAGTCCTCAACATGAATATTGGAAACTCCATTCAAGCACAAGAGAAACATTACAGGAATCTTTAATTTGATTAAAATCAAAGAAAAGTCAGATACAGACACAATATACAGATGTATATACATACATTTTATGTACATGGTCTTATAGGTCATATCAAAAGGATTCGATACATATATAACTTTTGTATTTCTATATTCGAAATTTCTTTAAATGCCATTTTTAATCCAAGCCGTTGTCCGTATTTAACGCCGTTCGACGTCACGCTAGTGTAACGCTAAGTATCACCAGTATCTTGCGACGCGTCATAATTAGTAAAGACATTTAAACAGAAATACCTGACACAAGATGTTAATTTTTAGATCTAGGTCATGGTTCTGTTTTTTTCGGCGATAATAACTGAACTTGCTTGGAAATATGTGATGTATTCTTCTGTGCGCTCTCTGTTTCACACTCTCCATGTGGATGAAGCGGGTTTTCAAAGAAACCTAGCATGATACTTTGTTGTGAATGACGTTGCTATACTTAGAATGAATACCACAACACTCATTGATACAATGAAACCTGGCGTTTACCTTATTTGATATAATTGCAAATCTGTTTTTAATTCGCATTTTTTTATACTGATTAATCAGAATATCGTATTATAACCGGTTATTTACGCGGATTGATATTTTTTATTTTAAGGGATAACGAGGAAACTAGATTTAAGCGGTATATTTTTTGTGTGATTCTACTTTAAGTTGATATATAATTGAATGATTCTTTAATATTTCGCAGATAAAATGTCCCACAAATTCGTGGAAATATCACCCCGCGAAAATAATGGGCTATAAATGACATCACACCTGTTTGTTTGTTTAATTAATTAACATCCTATTAACAGTCAGAGTCATGTAAGAACGGCCTCCCATGTATGCGGTGTGTAGCGTGTGTGTAGTGCGAGGTGCTACGGTATGTTCGTGTTGCGTCATATTAAGATCCAGGGTCATGTAAGGACGGCCTCCCATGGATGTGGTGCGCAGTGTGTATAAAGAGCGTGTTTTGGGAGTTTGCGGTATACTCGTGTTGTGTCTTCTTGTTTAGCTGAACTGCTGCTGTTATTATAGTGCTATATCACTGAAGCATGCTGCAATACACCCCATCCGGTCACATTATACTGACAACGGGAAAACCAGTCCTCCGATTCCCTTAATTATTGCTAGCGCGAAACAGGAGCAGAAACCACCATTTTTATAGACCAAGGTGTGATCGGCCTAGTACAGAACGTATCGGTAACAAAACGTAGACAATATCCATAAACAACTAACGGTGGTTTAGTTGTTTAAAAAAAACAGAAGAAGAAAGAGTAAAAGAGTATCTATCAAGACAAGAACACGTAAAACAGTCTGACAATAGACAATTTACCCATAATGCATACCTCTTCCGTCAGTAGAAGATTGGAGGAAAAAAACCATATTTGATTAGTTACATTAAAATTCATGATATATCAATAGTATAGTTTTTAAATTAATTTGTTTCGTATGCACCTGGTCATAATAAAGATACCCTCCGGTATGAAAAAATGTGCTGTTTTATGTTACAAGTTGTTCAAATTGTAAATGCATAAACATCGATAAAATATTAGCATACAACAACTCGCGTTTTGCCTTTAATAAACCCAATAACATACAAATGTCTAAAGGCGTTAAATATAATTTGGCAAGATTCTGGTTGCCTAATAGAGAATGTTTGTTGTTAAACTAGCTATGATGTTTACCTCTCTGAATCAAGAGAAACCTAACGGAAATCGTGAGAAATAAGTTTGAAAAAATCATACTACTTTATGTGACATAATGAAGATATTCAAAGCCAATACAATTGCTGTCTTTTTTTTTATAAAAGTCAATAAGCATATTATTTTTAGAGTCCCCGAAGGGTCAGATTTCAAACTGTTGGAAATAGTCACGAAATGTCTTTAAACAAGCAAAATACAATCACAACATAATTACTTCGGGTTTGATGTGGACTTATTTCCATTATTTCGTTGGATACTTCTTTTTAAAGCTGCCCGATATTAATCGGTTTGAAAACATGTTTCCTGTTTTAGAAACGTGTTAGAGGAGCGACCAATGCTCCATGACCTTAATTGTGAGGTCATTTACTTATTTGTAGAAATCAACAACACCTTGAATATGGAAAGATATTTATTGGAACTTCTCTCGACATTGCAGGTGCTTGCATTACCGAATGAAACTTGTTAATGGTTATGTTTTAGAAGTTGAATCTAAGTCAGTGGGATAAAATTGTATCTTCTTAACAAAGGTTTGAATAATTGTAGCAAAATGCGTTTTCCATCAGCGCTGTTTTATGCCATTTTATTCGAATTACTTATTAAAAGAAGAGATAAATTCGTAAAAAATATTGATTTTGCAAAACAACATACAATTCCAAAAGTCAAAAGATTAGAAACTTTATCATGCGGAATAGAAAAGCTACATGCCATGTATAACCTGGAAATATTACTTACATCACGTATTTGTAAAGAGAAAAGCATGCATAAGTTACGTAAGACGATAAAGAACAGCCTGCAAAGACACTTGATCCAAATTGTCACATAGATTTTGGAGTACATCGCATAAAGGAACAGTCGGAATTATAGAATGAAACACAGACACGAGAAAGACATTAGTAACATATATTTAGATAATCTGTTAACATTCGATCTGAAATTTAGAGATAATCAGTAAAGATATTTGAACACTGACACGTGACTCCCCGATCGGCAAAGCCTCTTGGGGAGATTCACAGGAGACAGTACATAGGTTTAGCTGCGAAAAAACATGACATGCAGAGTTTTGATCCAAAGTGAAGCTAGATATTGAAGATGTCCACAGAATTATACAGAGTCATCCCAGACGTTTCTGAACATGCACACCAAGGAGGAGATGGAGATCCTTCGGGTTGACATGCACCATAACGACACAGAAAAGGTTCTTCATGCACAGGCATTCACGGGCTCACCCCACCTGTAATGATCCAAACACAAATATGTTAACATTAACATTCAAGATATTTAAGCCTACACATATTTTCACGCTTCTCTGGAATTTATAATTATTATTTATTTTTGCAAAATAGTAATTTGACTGACATATCGTTACTGTAGGAATGTCATCCATTCAGTTTTAAAGCTCTCAGTGTTATAGGCATTACCTTCATCAAATATCATATTTAAAACCTGTTTATTGATTTTGTTTAATTAATTAGATGATAATTTCATATGTTAAGCAATGTCATGTTGAGGGATTAACAATCAATTTCCGTGTATTAGCATATTGCCTAGATGATTTAGAATTTAAGGAATAATATTCCAATGCATTGATGTCAGTGCGATCGTATTTTGAAACAAAAGAAAGCATATGAATAAATTTTCAATGGCAGTAAAGATAAATCAACCAGTATGTCTAAATATGGTTGCGTGATATTTTTTTTAAATGTTTTGCAAAGGGGAAAAAATTGTCAATCTATAGATATCGTTTTATACAAAGTGAATATCAACTCAACATGGCATCAGAATAGCTTCATGAAAGAGTTATGAAATGGACTTTAAATCATTAGCTATTAAAACAGATTAACACACTAATAAAATGCAATTACGAAAATGATTAATATGAATCAGAGACATTAATACGATGCAAAATAGAAATGAACGCAGTATTCTTACGAAGAAAAATAATATTACTGAAATAGTTGCAGACATATATAACACATTCATAACAATTTATGAAATGGACACAAAAAATAAAACAAAAGCACAACAAGAAAATAGGAACAAAAACGGAAAAGTGTAGCAAAGTAAAAAAAAATAGATGTTTACAAAATATAAAAGAATTAATGAAAAATAAAGGAAACATGAATCTTAGAAGATAACGTTTCACAAATTATACAACGAAAATAGAAATGAGAGAATGGACATTAGATAGAAAACATACAAAATGTCAAATCTTATATGTGTACAAGAAATAAAATGTTGACATATTCGTAAACATAGTTTTTGTTTTATTTCCTAACCATCTGATATAGTAATAATAAAATGATCGTATTATTCAATGAAAAGGAAATGTGCAGTAATCACAAAATTGATAAAATCCCGCTAGTATCACGGAAATGGCATGTGATAACAATTACTTGCTGGAACAGTGAATCAAAAACGTAAACAGAAAACTACGGCAACTGAACAATCAAATTAGATATTTTAATCTCATTTATAAATTTACAGGTTAACACTAATAAAACCAATGCTAGAAACGAAATGCAAAGAAATGAATAATTTTACTTAAATGAATTGATGAAAAAATCAACATATAATTGTGAACAATATAACAAAAAAAAATGTTGTATATATATATATATATATATTATTAGAAATTTATATATATAAAAGAATAACAGCATATTAATTGATACATAGACACAATCTGAAATTCGTTTACATATGAAAAAGTATATTTGTAAGTCGTGAGTCCTAACGCTTTCCCATGTCTACGAGCTGCCGATACGGAAATCGTGTCTTTGATAAGAATACACTTGATGTGTTCGTCGTTTTACAAATTCTTAGTGTTGCGAGAAATATGTTCTGTTATACCATTATGTGAAGCAGCATAACAGCAATTCTGTAGCGTAAAACTGATATACAAGATTTAAATTACAGGTAACTGCAACCCGTCAAGCATTCATTACGTTATGAATTTGATGTAATACTATTTCAAATCCTTCAACGCGTAGAGCAGCGAGCGTGCATGTGTATGAGCAATATACCATTCAGTCATACGCTCATAAAACAATGAACCCCAAGTTTCCTTCACGTTAAAGATAGACTTTAATAAATAGACTGATATGTTTGCATAAAATATCCACAATGATTCATCAAAAATATTTGTTTACTTTTGAAATATTTAGTTATCTAATAGCGTGAGGTAAACAACAAAATCCGTGTTTCTTATATAATAGTATGTAATATGTAAATAGAATAATGTGAGCATTTAATTGATCAGTTCCATTCTCGCAATTTGGTAGTTCATTCGCTTTATAAATCATAATTTGATCTCAACCGTATGCTATGTGCCAGCCCTGCTGACGCTTTGACATGTCTGGGTAGGATCTAACCAAAGGGATTTCCGCATCTGTGTAGATACCTTCAGAATCGAGAGGGGAGCCGTGATCTCGTTTTCCGTATGCGATACTCCACTTGTTGGATCTTCGTTTGCCGTAAGCTATGTTCCACCCTTGTCGGAGGCGTTTTTCAGGGACGCCATACTCTCCAGTGAATGGTTCTTCCCTTGTGTCTAACGTTTTAACATAATTTTCCAGAAGGCGATCGTAAAGGTCTTGGTTTGGTTTTCCTGTCAGAAGTGATAGAAGTGGCCCCTGTTCTTCTGTGTGTAGGGGAAGGCCAAGAGTTCCTGGAAAAGAAAAGAAAATATTGGTCGACTTGAGAAACAGCTTTAATCTGCTTAAAACAGAATTTCGTATCAATGCTGTATAAGATTATTTATCTTATCATAATTCACTTTAAAGTAATGATACTTTCGTGTTTGATTCAGCCGATGGTCTATCACCGTCTGATACAAATATTACAATGGCTGGGAAAGGACATTGAACAAATATTCCATTGGAACGAAATATCATTGCGCGAGAATAAGGCCAAAAAAATAATAGTATATTTAAAGTTACCCAACCGATCCTAATTTTTTTTATCCTCGATCCTATGAAAGACACACAAAAAATCTCCCGACGTACCGACCTTATTTTTAACCCATAACAAACATTTAGTTTTTTTTGCTTAATTAATTTGTTCGAACTTAATGATGTTTCGTTCGAACGTAATGATATTTCATTAAAACGCAATGTTTACGTAAAGAAATAATAAATCACTCCCACGCAAAATTGTTTTTTCGTTCCCTCGCAATGCCCTTTTCCATGTCCGTTCCAAGCCAACGAGGTTCTAATACTTTAATACATTGTTGCGACTAGTGAGTTCTCCACAGACACACGAACTGTTAACAAAACAAACTTCAATATACGCATACTTTTCAGTGTATTGTTTGTTTAGTAAAATAGAGACACCAGTATTTCTTTATAAAATTAGCGACAGTCAATAAGCCAACAAAAGATGTCAGATCCATAATTTACAAAGTCAACAAAAGAGATATTTGGGTTAGTGTTGCTTTATTGTAGGTACATTAATGCATTTACATGTTCGTCGGTCAGTCAGCCTAAGTGTTGGGATATTCTGTACTGTTGTGCTACGGCCGATGGATAACAACTGACTGTGACTTAGACCAATCCTGGCATTCACTAGCAAATATCCAAAACAATGAACAAGGTTGTAAACAGGACGGTAAAAAAACATGCTTGTAACATTGATTGTCTCAGATTCTGACTAGCACAATGCGGTAATGGCTTTTCCTAGTACCCGAATTGTCATTGAAATATACACAAGGGAGAGGAATTGTTTTTATATGGACAATTCAACAAACGACACTTCTTTCTTTATTTAACCAAGTTATCCGGCCTCGACACTTTTACTCAGATAGGTGACTGTGATATGACAGATGTGGCCTCGACACTTTTACTCAGATAGGTGACTGTGATATGACAGATCCAGCCTCGACACTTTTACTCAGATAGGTGACTGTGATATGACAGATCCGGCCTCGACACTTTTACTCAGATAGGTGACTGTGATATGAGCTGTAGTCACTTTGATGTAACTAAGTAACCAAGACATCTTTTATGCATGTTGATGTGACCAATCCAGGCAAGACAACTTGGGTATCACCAAGTCAACCACGATAACGTTAACAGATCAGTGCCAGCCATGACGATATTACTGCGACCAAGTAACAGTGGTACGAATACTTTGATATGATATTTCCAATTTGACGTGACCATTAAAACAACAACAATATCGGTTTGAACTATTCTATATTGGCAACTCATAATCCCAACCAAAAATAAATACATAAACACATCAAGTACATTATTATGGTCGTAACAAAGCAAAATTGAAATGTCTATACGACCAACTCAATTCCTTGTATACATGTATACAAGGAATGCCTGCATCGACGTCTATTTGATAATTTCTACGATGATTGCGAAATTCACATCCAATATTTTCGAATATTTGTGTTTTATTAATAGTTTAACAAGAGTATTGCTTTGACAATTTTGAAAACGAGTACCTGTATGTTTGGATGATATTCAGTGAGTTGTACAGCATATAAAAAAAATATAAAAACACTTTAGAATGATGATATGATAAGGGAAGCCCCTAACTTCCATACAATATCCTACCTCACGGGAACTTGACTTGGAAATCATCCACCATCAATGGAAATTGACGACTGGAATCCTTAGGATTACGTTATGGTTAAGGAAATTGTCATCTATGTGACGTCACAACATACTAACAATTTTCCCCCGTTTCTTTTTAAGACCGGGATGTTAATAACAATAGTGTACGGAACATAAGCATTGTGGCTCTTATACAAAAGTAGTTCATGACTCTAAAATACAATTGATTGGTTGACAGGGCCATTTGAAGTTTCTTCACATGTATATAATATATTAGTAACACAGAACATAATATGCAGGTTGCTTTTTTCATAATATTAAATTTCAACTAAAGTTAAGTGAAAGAGAGTTGTTTCTCTTCAATAAAGAAATATCTTTCTTGTAAAAATGCGGCTGTTAGTTACAATAAGTATGGTTACCTATTGTGTTTATATTGAACGGATGTGGATATATGGCTTGTTATAAAGAGAGAAATGTAAGCCTGTTTAAAAATAGAATTATGAAACATGGAAATTGTGTGAAAGTTCTTCTTCGAAAAGAATATAGTTATTTACAATGCAGTTTTGATTTTTTTAAGTAGAAAAAGTAGAAAGAAAGTAAAAAAAAATCCGCGGGATTAATAGAATCTTACATGGTTCTGTAATGTGGACAGGGATATCTCAACCCGAGTGAAAGATCTTGGCTTGTCAACTCGAGACTTGCCGAGGGTTGACGGCCAAAATCTTTTACGAGGGTTGATCGAGATATCCCTGTCCACTTGAAAGACCCGTGTTTGATTTTTTTCTCCCAAACTTAGCAGAAATAAGATGAAATTCTTGTTTATGTCCAATTTTTTTTAGTAACACCAATATGCAGGAACGTCGTTAAAATTTATGACGTCATCCACAATGCACGTCGCGGTTACGCCGCATGTATTGAAGACGTAGCGTGATTATATAATGCGTGTGAGTTGCCTTACACCCCCAGTTATCTTTTCCCTAACAACTACGGGATTTCCCTGTGAGATATGGGAAAAACCTATCAAGTATGAGAGAAAATGTCCAGACAATGCGCTCGACAATGACGGGAGTCATCAATACATACGGCGACCATTGTCGACGAATTTGTTATTTTTGACCCATTGAGACCCTTTGTGATGACGACGCTAAAACAACGGTTCATAAAACTGAATTATCCTTGTTTTTGTTACAGTATGATAGACAAGTAATCAAATAGTCGGTAAGCCTCGGGTTGACAAACCAAAATCTTTTATAAGGGATGATATATCCCTGTCGACTTAACAGACCCATGTAGGATTCTATTAGTATATCATGTACTTTTGGTATTTTAAATCGTCCTTATCTAATAGTTTTAATAACTGTTTATGTTCAATAATGAAAGAGTGTCTAATACTGTGGTATTTGTTTTATGTGCTCTAATAAATGGATTTAAATAATGAAAATGACAGAAGCCATTTTGATTATTAAATCTCTTAAATATATTACATTAAGTTTTAAAATCACGCTTTTAAGCTCTCAATTTTTAGTCAATCAATCACGTGTAATTAGTGAAAGCAATCAAATGTTTCTCATAAATATCACTTTCGCTACAGGTTTTCCATAAAGAAAGGACAACTTTTATCACGATGTTGTGTGACCTTCACAAAAATCGCACTGGCATTGAGCGCTAGGTGACAATCTCATCATCAACGTGATATATTTATTGTCTGTGACGTCATTAGTGACAGGGGCAGCAACTACGTGTTCTTGCAGGCAAAGATGTAATAGCACACCATTTTGAAATCAATTAGATGCTCTATTTGAAATGTCAGCCCATTTGAATTGTTTTATCAAAATAGAAAACATTTATCATTTCTCCAAATTTTGCCTGATTCATTATATCTTTCAAAATGTCAGGACTATCTCAGTATTTGTTCTTTATTAAGTCTGTCTTTCCCTTTAGTTTCCTTTAGCAGTTCCTGTTTCAATCGGCAGATCAATACTTTGCATTTCATCCTCTATTCAATTGGAAACAATATAAGACATTTGCCGGAGTATCAACCTTAGGTTAGAAGTACTTCTTCGTTTATTCCGTCATTCCTGAATCTTTTATATTTGAGATGTCCTTAGATGACCATTGCTATCAACAGGTAGTTACACAAACGTACCCAATCCTTACTTGTCTTTGTTCTCCTACGCAAATTTTACCCCTTACGTTTTTTTTTATCATGTTTTGTTGTTAGTTTACAACTGTTCTTGTTTCTATTGTTTTGGTTGAATCGTTATCTTCTAAATTGACGTTAAATCTTCTATTTGGCGTCTGTGCATATCCTCTTTTTAACATATTTCATTTCCAGATCAGGGTCGTTTTCATGTTGAATACAATGTCGATGTATTATTGTATATGACCCCTTTCCGTCCGTGTAAGTATGGCTAACACTATTTCCATTTATTTTAATTATGTCCCTTAAACTCCCGATACTTCAGCCCATTAATTCTTGATGATAATGAAACGTAAGGTGTGTTCGTTTTTGTGATTATAATACGTGTGTTTATTTTATTTTTATTTTTAAAGGAGTGGTGGTTAATTTTGCGACTTCGCGGAATATCAAAATAGTAAGTAGTACACGATTGGAATAATAGCCGAATTACATTTACTCCTATAAATAAACCCTCTTCCCATGCCCACAAACGTTTTCTTAAAATTGTGTCCCTTGTGCTGACGCATTGTTAAAGATTCTTTAACAATTCTCCTTATTTTCATATAATACAGTTGATGATAACATGTATATCATGATGACTTCTATACGATAAATGGCAGCACAAGAGAAGGCCTCAAGTAAATATCGATAGTTTCTGTGTGAAACAAAGGCTTGATGATAACTAGGATGGATCCATACTCCAGTTGTAGATAAATCACGCACACAGCAACACACTCAATCGTGTAGGTATGGGTACAAACTAGTTCATTTCAGATCCCTAATTACCATTATTGGGTTGATAAATGCATCTTCAAAAATCACACAAACGATATTGCGATAACATCTGCGTGGTACCTGATAAATGTTACAGACGGATTACAATTCATTACTACCCTTCTTCGTGTGACAGAGACAAACTGCAGTGACATGTATGTAGTTCATTAAAGACATTAAAATGTCACCGATCATGGCAGTAATCGTACGATGTATAGAACAATTACTGTTAAGGCATATTGACACTCGCTATAACTTAATCAATATTCATATTCCGTAAGTTGACCACTTTATTAGCATGTTCCCGTTTGGTCTCGTTCGGTTATCCTTAAAGGAACTAAATCGTTAAAAAAAATCATGTGATAAAAGGTAAAAAGAATTTTAGAAATGAAAATAAATGTAAAAGTTGTGTACTTTGTGGTAATAACAAAATTTAAAAGTTTGTATAACCACTTTGTTCAAAATGGAGAAAAACTGAAAATAAATAGAAACGACCTAGTCACTATTTCATATTATTACCTTTCGGCGAGTGTAATCAATCCCTATGCGTATGCGCGAAATTTTTGCAATTTTTTAACGTTGATAAACATTGCCAATTGTGTCATATTTGACCAATACTTTCATTATTTCTTTATGGATTAGTCAATTGCGATATACTGTGTAACATAAAAATTCGTAGCAACTTTCTTTCATGGTATGCAGATTTTAATTCCTCTCATGGGTACAATTATTCGTGGTTAGTACTTGTAATAACTATAATAGTAATATACATGTATGGCAGATATTTCGTTAATTCTACCTGCATTATCTTAGCAATTACAAAAAATCTACATAAAATAGATTTCATATTACACCTAGGCGAAACCTATTTCTCAAACTCAAGAGACTGCTGAAAACATGAGTAATGCTCATTATAAGTAATGATTTAAAATATATTTCTTTTACGCATCGAATTTAAATGCTTGCCACGCAAATTTCAAAATGCTTCCAAATTTTTAATTTCTTAAGATGAGTGGATAATTGCTATTAGTCGGTCAATAGCTTTAAAGTAGGTATTTACACATGATGAACCTTGAACACCCTGACAATGTTCATCGCCATCAGTCAATTTGTTTTGTTATCGTGCGGGGGTTCCTTATCCATACTTTACTTTAGCATGTGATATTATGTTAAATACTTGTTTGTTAAAGATGTTCTACCGCCGACAAAGCATGCCGTTCCCGAAAACAACTACCGGCTTACGGTAAGTACATATCAGCTGTTCCGGTTTTCCCAAAGTGTAAGGGTTTAACATACATCCATGATAAATCGTTTACGGGTATGATGTGGGATTCCCACAGGTGAAAGGCTATATACAAAACTTTAATGTTGGACACCTTAACCACTATTATCCAGCAGTCCAAATGTCCGGCAATGAATCACAATGAAGACAATACGACACCGTACTAGACTCTACACGGTGTCGAGGGCGTAGATCCCGACCCTGTGGCAGATTTAAAGCTTTGTGATAGATAGGCTTTCACTCTCTGATCTGTTGCCGGCACTTAATTGAACAAGACTCCTGAGGGAATACACACAGATCAGAACAAAGCGATTTGGCCTAAATGCATTTCTAAAACCCACTTCACATTGGCGGCAATGTCCGTGTAATTAATTAAGAGAAGGCTGAGCGAACTCCAGTAGAAATTGAAATGTAGATCAACTAGAGTCATAAATATTGAGGTACATCGGTCAGATTGGTGACCAGTTTGGCTGGTATCATTACAATGGTATCTGTATCGACTTGATATATAAATCTAAGAGATACCCTAGCTCCAATCGTAATTCCTGATAGGCTTCGGTTAACTGACTTTTATCTTGTCTTACACGACAGAGAATATAAAATTATTCATAGGTCATTCGGCTTTTATAGAAGCAAAGTCTGCTCTTTGAATAGAACGATACGAAATATGAAATTAAGCAGGGATACTAACAACCGCATCAAAAGCGTGTGTTACTTGTATTCTTTGGATAGTACTGGAAAAAATATCATGTGTTTGAAAAGAGTATCATATTCAAGCGTGGCTAAAAGAATTGTGTTTACTGAAATGCGGCGTAGTGAAGTTAAGCATATCGTATTGAAATGCGTTTAGTCAAGCATGGCATAGTGAAATGCGTTTAGTCAAGCATGGCATAGTGAAATGCGTTTAGTCAAGCATGGCGTAGTGAAATGCGTTTAATCAAGCATGGCGTAGTGAAATGCGTTTAGTCAAGCATGGCGTAGTGAAATGCGTTTAATCAAGCATGGCGTAGTGAAATGCGTTTAGTCAAGCATGGCGTAATGAAATGCGTTTAGTCAGGCATGGCGTAGTGAAATGCGTTTAGTCAAGCATGGCGTAGTATAATGCGTTTTTGTCAAGCATGGTGTAGTGAAATGCATTTAGTCAAGCATGGCGTAGCTAGTTTGATATTACCAGCCGTGGCTTTCATCAAGTGTGTCCAGTAAAGCGTGGAGTAGTAAAAATCATTCAATCAAGCATGACATAGTCAAGCGTGGGTTGATGGATTAAAAGCTGTACAAGTGTGACCAGGGCAAGTGCAAGGATAATAACCGGATAATTACTATTGAACATGTACGTAGAAATGGCCTACACATTAGGTAGGCAAGGCTATTTGACGGTCACCAGAGTGTACTTATGCTAGCTGGAGATTGTTTCATCTTCCATATAGTGGGTATCATCGACCTGACTCGAAGGACCGTATACCTTTGTCTACCCGTAACAATTTGTCTCCTGGCGAACGCCCTAATGTGACTTTGCTATCACTTGTAATCATATATCCCCACTTTAAATCCATTCAAAGCCCAATAATGTCTGTTTGGTAATCAATATTTGTCCATGACAGAAGACTCCCCTTGATTAGCCTATAGAACATTGTATCTGTCCACATCACGTTACAATATTGATACCTATAGTGCTTATACCTGACTAGAAGTACACTGAAAAATAATTTCTCGTAAAACTTTTCTAATTTGAAAACAATGCGTGTTGGATATTTCCATGCATGAATTAAATGCGTTCTTTCATATTTCAAGTTACTTTTCACGTTTGCATCACACAGTGTACACCTTTCACCAGTTCTGTGACACTGCAAACAGTCGTATTGAAAATGTGTTAGGAAAAATGACAATGCTTTTAAAAAGAGCGAAATAAGGAAGGAAATTGAACTAATAAAAATGTATTATCGAAAATGGTGATTTATTTCCCCCAATATATATATATATATATAACCCGAGTACGAAAATCCTTTGAATGTTTGTAATTCATGCATATTTAATGTACGTCAATAAAGCCATGATAAATATATAAAATGTCATACTGTTTACTTATCTTATTTCCAAGGCATCCAATTCTTTATCACTTCGCGTTAAAACATTATTCTGGTCCGCAATATAATGACCTAATTCATAAGTTACTCATACGAATACGATGTTAAAATGTATTTCAGACTTATTATTTTATTTTGTTTCGTAATTTCATTTTTACGGTTCCTTATGGTGAATAATGACATGGCCGAGGATGTTGTTATAGGTTCTTCTTACAGGTCGCTAAAACACCATATTGACTGAATCAAAGGTAAAAGGTCCTCAATTTTGAATTTAGATAAGGAGTTTTTTTTAAATATATGTCAGAAGGCTAATCTGATATGCACTATCAGAAGAACGATGACCACAGGACGCCGCCCTGAAGAACTACAAGTGTTGGTAATGCAGTTCACAAACGCAATATCGACAAGGTTGTGACGTCCCAATAGCGATATCGTTTCGCTGTTTCTAAAAATGGCAATACCGAGTCGATATGCTTTATATGAACCTCCATATAACAATGAATAATCGATAAGAATAGGCGAAAATCAAATATTATCTAATATTGATAAAAATCAACGAAGTAAGTCTGTATTTTAGTTTTATAATTTAAGATTTTGTAATTTATATACCATTGAAAAACTGATGATGATTTCTCCTCAGACATACTCGAATATATCAGCTATTTAACTATCTTTGGATTTGAAAGCTCTAGATATCACATGTGTTCTAAACATGTATCAGAATTATTTACATTCAAATACATTTCGGAATTTAAAAGCGGAAAAATGCCATGTTCAAACTACGTCTTTTAGAATAAGTGTATCTTCTCCAATTCTTTAGGCTAAGACAAGACATTGTCGATGGAAAATATTATCACCAGAAAGCGCGAAACACTGTTATTTTCTCGAATGCATATCAATACGACCTAGAAAACCGCGAAATATCTTCCCCGCGAAAGTCATTATCCTTACTGTAACAGTATGGTATATCCTCTACTGATCCAAAAGGACACTAAATCACATGCATCATACCGGTATGTCCCTAAGGAGTGTATTAAGCCCCATCCCCCAATGCTGTCTATAGAACCGTATGATACACTTTGTATTGATTCCTGTGTTTATATAGCCAATAAACGAGAGCTTGTCCGAACTTTTGCTATAAACGCTAATTAAATCTAGATTGTAATCCTTTGAAATTATGAGTTTCCTTGGGGTCATAAAGTAGACATTAGTACATTACGATATAGCGAGGGAGTGACAGAGTTGGAGTTATATAGCTGTAAACATACTATGTGGGAGAGGTTCTACTGTCATATTGATACTGTTAATATGCTAAATTGGAGATGTACTACTATCTTATTGATACTGCTAACATAGTAAATGGGAGATGTACTACTGTCATGTTGATACTGTTAACATAGTAAATGGGAGAGGTATAGTAATGGGAGAGGTTCTACTGTCATATTGATACTGTTAACATAGTAAATGGGGGATGTATTACTGTCATATTGATACTGTTAACATAGTAAATGGGAGAGGTTCTACTGTCATATTGATACTGTTACCATAGTAAATGGGAGAGGTACTACTGTCATATTGATACTGTTAACATAGTAAATGGGAGAGGTACTACTGTCATATTGATACTGTTACCATAGTAAATGGGAGATGTACTACTGTCATATTGATACTGTTACCATAGTAAATGGGAGAGGTTCTACTGTCATATTGATACTGTTACCATAGTAAATGGGAGAGGTACTGCTGTCATATTGATACTGTTACCATAGTAAATGGGAGAGGTATTACTGTCATATCGATACTGTTAACACAGTACAGTACATGGGAGAGGTTCTAGTGTCATATTGATACTGTTACCATAGTAATGGAAGAGGTACTACTGCCATATTGATACTGTTACCATAGTAAATGGGAGAGGTATTACTGTCATATTGATACTGTTAACATAGTAAATGGGAGAGGTATTACTGTCATATCGATACTGTTAACACAGTACAGTACATGGGAGAGGTTCTAGTGTCATATTGATACTGTTAACATAGTAAATGGGAGACGTACTACTGTTATATTGATACTGTTAACATAGTAAATGGGAGAGGTATAGTAATGGGAGAGGTACTACTGTCATATTGATACTGTTAACATAGTAAATGGGAGAGGTATTACTGTCATATTGATACTGTTAACATAGTAAATGGGAGAGGTACTACTGTCATATTGATACTGTTAACACAGTAATGGGAGAGGTTCTACTGTCATATTGATACTGTTAACATAGTTAATGGGAGAGGTATTACTGTTATATTGATACTGTTAACATAGTAAATGGGAGAGGTTCTACTGTCATATTGATACTGTTAACATAGTAAATGGGAGAGGTACTACTGTCATATTGATACTGTTAACATAGTAAATGGGAGAGGTACTACTGTCATATTGATACTGTTAACACAGTAATGGGAGAGGTTCTAGTGTCATATTGATACTGTTAACATAGTAAATGGGAGATGTACTACTGTCATATTGATACTGTTAACATAGTAAATGGGAGAGGTTCTACTGTCATGTTGATACTGTTAACACAGTAATGGGAGAGGTACTACTGTCATATTGATACTGTTAACATAGTTAATGGGAGAGGTTCTACTGTCATATTGATACTGTTAACACAGTAATGGGAGAGGTACTACTGTCATATTGATATTGTTAACATAGTAAATGGGAGAGGTACTACTGTCATATTGATACTGTTAACATAGTAAATGGGAGATGTACTACTGTCGTGTTGATACTGTTACCATAGTAATGGGAGAGGTACTACTGTCATATTGATACTGTTAACATAGTAAATGGGAGAGGTACTACTGTCATATTGATACTGTTAACATAGTTAATGGGAGAGGTTCTACTGTCATATTGATACTGTTAACACAGTAATGGGAGATGTACTACTGTCATGTTGATACTGTTAACACAGTAATGGGAGATGTACTACTGTCATATTGATACTGTTAACACAGTAATGGGAGAGGTTCTACTGTCATATTGATACTGTTAACACAGTACAGTACATGGGAGAGGTATTACTGTCATATTGATACTGTTAACATAGTAAATGGGAGATGTACTACTGTCATATCGATACTGTTAACATAGTAAATGGGAGAGGTTCTACTGTCATATTGATACTGTTAACATAGTAAATGGGAGATGTATTACTGTCATATTGATACTGTTAACATAGTAAATGGGAGATGTACTACTGTCATATTGATACTGTTAACATAGTAAATGGGAGAGGTACTACTGTCATATTGATACTGTTAACATAGTAAATGGGAGAGGTTCTACTGTCATATTGATACTGTTAACACAGTAATGGGAGATGTATTACTGTCATGTTGATACTGTTAACATAGTTAATGGGAGAGGTACTACTGTCATATTGATACTGTTAACATAGTAAATGGGAGAGGTTCTACTGTCATATTGATACTGTTAACATAGTAAATGGGAGAAGTTCTACTGTCATATTGATACTGTTAACATAGTAAATGGGTGATGTATTACTGTCATATTGATACTGTTAACACAGTAATGGGAGATGTACTACTGTCGTATTGATACTGTTAACATAGTAAATGGGAGAGGTATTACTGTCATATTGATACTGTTACCATAGTAAATGGGAGAAGTTCTACTGTCATATTGATACTGTTAACATAGTAAATGGGAGAGGTATTACTGTCATATTGATACTGTTAACATAGTAAATGGTAGAGGTTCTACTGTCATGTTGATACTGTTAACACAGTAATGGGAGATGTACTACTGTCATATTGATACTGTTAACATAGTAAATAGGAGAGGTACTACTGTCATATTGATACTGTTAACATAGTTAATGGGAGATGTACTACTGTTATATTGATACTGTTAACATAGTACATGGGAGAGGTACTACTGTCATATTGATACTGTTAACATAGTAAATAGGAGATGTACTACTATCTTATTGATACTGTTAACATAGTAAATGGGAGATGTACTACTGTTATATTGATACTGTTAACATAGTTAATGGGAGAGGTTCTACTGTCATATTGATACTGTTAACATAGTAAATAGGAGAGGTACTACTGTCATATTGATACTGTTAACATAGTAAATGGGAGATGTACTACTATCTTATTGATACTGTTAACATAGTTAATGGGAGAGGTACTACTGTTATATTGATACTGTTAATATAGTAATGGGAGAGGTACTACTGTCATATTGATACTGTTACCATAGTAATGGGAGATGTACTACTGTCATGTTGATACTGTTACCATAGTAATGGGAGATGTACTACTGTCATATTGATGCTGTTACCATAGTAATGGGAGATGTACTACTGTTATTTTGATACTGTTAACATAGTAAATGGGAGAGGTATTACTGTTATATTGATACTGTTAACATAGTTAATGGGAGATGTACTACTGTCATATTGATACTGTTAACATAGTTAATGGGAGAGGTACTACTGTTATATTGATACTTTTATATAGTAATGGGAGAAGTACTACTGTCATATTGATACTGTTACCATAGTAATGGGAGATGTACTACTGTCATGTTGATACTGTTACCATAGTAATGGGAGATGTACTACTGTCATATTGATGCTGTTACCATAGTAATGGGAGATGTACTACTGTTATTTTGATACTGTTAACATAGTAAATGGGAGAGGTACTACTGTCGTGTTGATACTGTTACCATAGTAATGGGAGATGTACTACTGTCATATTGATACTGTTAACATAGTTAATGGGAGAGGTTCTACTGTCATATTGATACTGGTAACATAGTAAATGGGAGAGGTTCTACTGTCATATCGATACTGTTAACATAGTTAATGGGAGAGGTTCTACTGTCATATTGATACTGTTAACATAGTTAATGGGAGAGGTACTACTGTCATATTGATACCGTTAACATAGTAAATGGGAGAGGTTCTACTGTCATATTGATACTGTTAACATAGTTAATGGGAGAGGTTCTACTGTCATATTGATACTGTTAACATAGTAAATAGGAGAGGTACTACTGTCATATTAATACTGTTAACATAGTTAATGGGAGAGGTTCTACTGTCATATTGATACTGTTAACATAGTAAATGGGAGATGTACTACTGTCATGTTGATACTGTTAACACAGTAATGGGAGAGGTACTACTGTCATATTGATACTGTTAACACAGTAATGGGAGAGGTTCTACTGTCATATTGATACTGTTAACATAGTAAATAGGAGAAGAACTACTATCTTATTGATACTGTTAACATAGTTAATGGGAGAGGTACTACTGTCATATTGATACTGTTAACCAGACTTTTTTCGAGGATACTTAGTTTCGTGTTTTCACGGCGATTTATTTTTGCGATCCATTCTTCTATTTGAACATTTATTTGGTAATAAGAAATCGCGATTCCTTATTGTCCACGAAATGAAATTGCAAGCTTAAATAAGTTGGGTTACAGTACACAATATGAAATTAGAATATATCTAGGACTTTAATGAACTGTAGATTGTAATCCTATGCATTTCATAATAACAGATGCTGGGATGATGTAATATCCTTTAAAAGTTACTTGTCACTATTAAAAGGTATACATGTGATATTATGTTGTTTTTGTTTTAAAACAAATTGAGAAGATAATGTGAAGAGAGTAAAATATGAAAAGTTTTTTATGTTTGTTTAGACATAATATGACTCCATAAAGAATCTTTTCCGAGATTAAAAAACCTAACTTATTATTCCCTTTTCGTATATCTCAAGACGTTCAGAATAGTCACACTTTATAGAGTCCTTGCAGGTAAGTGTTATTATTATCTGTTAAAGCGCTAACCTGGTGTAAGCAATACAACTAAAGGATGTAACTTCATCATGTCTTCATGGATCTTCCCTTTTTGGCTTTAAATTTAGTGTCCGGGATGATCTACCATCACGTCTTTGATACACGATACTGTGACAAAATGGCAGTGAGTATGACGAAAATGTTTCTAGGCTATCATGAATCCAATATGACAACTTCTGAGCTCAATTTAACGAGTATGCAGTTTCAAATCAGGATTTGCAATAATATTAGAAGTTATAGTAGAGCAAGCTCCCATCTGATATGCGATATATCAATATCAAATAAATTAAGTTGTAGATTATGTAGTTGGTGATAGGATGTTGATGTTAAGGAAACTCAATAATGTCTGGAGACAGAGCAGTTTGACAGATAGCCGATCGTCGCAACACCTTTTGCAAAACGTGTGACAATGTAGGTTGAGGTCCACACATGTTCCCATACTATCGAAAACCAAATTACATAAAAGAAGGTTAAAATGTGACGTCAGTCACCATGTCAACTCCCAGTATCTTAACGATCGACTACCAAGGTGTTGACTTGTCAATTGCTGTCTTTCAGGGTCCAAACTATTGCTGGTGTTGTGAGGATCTCACCAGCAGTAGAGATGACAAAATCAAGATAGCCGCCCTCAAGACAAATCTTCTCTCCACTACAATGTGAAAACCCTTTAAAAGGAACACCTAACATGTGGTGGGTATCAAAGCAATCCATCTGTATTTGTAGGAATGGAATAAAAGTCAGTCTCCATTTGGATAAAGTGAAGGAGGAATCTCACTTACAAGTGTGACGGCTAACAAAGTATTGTCTGTCCTAAATAGTCTTAGAGGATTTAACATTCTAAAACAAGATACAGGTTCTATTTTGGAAGGGAAGTAAGTAGCTTTTCTACTGTTGATAGATATTGCACAGTTGAGGACCAAGAAAGGAATGGAAAGGAATAACGACGAATTTGATCTCTTATGAAATATAAAAATATAAAAGTTATTATGGAAATCTGTACGATAACACCATGCTAAAATGTGGAGGCACAGAATGTTATCAAATAACAAAGCAAATACAAATAGAAAAACCCCAAAAAACAAGACAAGGCAAAAATATGAGCAAACAATATTTTAAGCAAGGAATATATTATTATCATAATATGATGTCTAGCCTTAACGCAAAGATAAAATCAACATTGCAAACGCAAACAAATTATTAAATGCTATTGAATTATCAAAACGATGATGTTCTCGTTAACTTGACAAAATCCAACACAAATTAAACTTCGTAAGAAAGACCAATGTCTTATCATTGATGAGTAGTTATAATAATGACCTTTATATTCTAGCCGTATCATATTTTCTTTATATTTTTTTTTAACTTTTCCATAATGAAAACAAATTAAAATCCATAGGAATACATTTTTATTATTATCAAAACTGAAAAAATTTAAATTGGATTCATTACCCTCATTTTCATTCACACATATAGAGGATGGCCGGATACGTCGCACAGTTTGCGCGGAAGGATTCCGGAATGAACAAACCATCAATCATTAACTCTGTCACCGGATTCCGGGAAAATGGTTATTAAAACAGTTGAGAACTTAATATATTCATATCATGAAATAAAGACATCATTATCATTTCTCAATAATACGGGTTTCACATGAAGTGAACTGCCATTGAAACGAATGGTTATCTCATAGGGTGTAGTTAGTTACAGATCGAACTTCACGTGCTTTGTTCCCAACTTAAATCTGCCGCGTTCAGATTGGAGTCTGGGTGTTTAGAATATGACATATGTCGCGTGCTAACTGGAGAAATCTTCACATTGATAATAAACAATTGTTTTCATTTTAGAAAACAACCAACAAATATGTTTCGACTTTTCACGATGGGAAAAAAGCGACTAAATTTGGAGTTAGTATTTTTTGTTGCTAATTGTGTGTCCCTAGCCACCTTGATCAGATAATATATATCATATAAGCATTTTGTGAATCATTTTATTATGCAATGTTATTTGATCAAACATGTACCTCCTAAATACCGATTTTTTATATCTACATTTCATCTATCTGCTCACAATTTGGCCATCGAAATAGGCAGATATACTACTATTGCTAATATTGCAAGAGAATAACGATTTTTCCCTGATTGCGATTTAAATGTGGAAGATGAATAACACTTTATCTTAATCTGTATTAATTATCATAATTAAAGATTTATGGCGTAAACCATCTATGTACAAATTGATACAATTGTTACGTTGCGAAAATATTAGTGACCTACGTAAAATAGCAAAATTTATATTTGAGGCCATGAAATTACGTTCCCGCCTCCAATACTTTCAGTATAGTTATTTTAGTTTTGTATACTTAACCTGTAAGTTATGTTGCCTTTATATATTAAATTGAAATTATTTGAGAACATTTTTTAAATCATACGAAGTGACTGCATATAATATATCCACACAACTCCGATGTACAAATACAAATATGCTTTCAATGCATATTTCAATTTTGTTATAACTTGTCTTTGATATTGTACTAATTTCCATTTGATTGTATATATATATATGTATATGATAAATTTAAAGAAAAATCCTTACGGACGAAATCTATAAGAAATAAAAACACTAACGACTGACTAGAGAGCGCTTTCGCCCCATTCAAGGGAGCTCTTCAGACTGGAGAGCTCCCTTGAATTGAGCGAAAGCGCTCACTAGTCAGTCGTTAGTGTTTTTATTTCTTATATATGTATATATATATATATACTTAAACTTTTAAAAGACGTTGTGCATCAGTAGATATTAAGAAAAAATATATCAACACGGCATTCCTTTTCGCTAACGTTTTCAGGCCTTTCAGTGTGTGAGTGTATTTTATTATGTTTTACAATTCTGATAAGTTGTCAACTTAAAGAAATAAAAGAATTGAATTGAATTGACTTATTTTAACCTGTAGCTGGGCGTTTCATGGTGAAGAACTGTTTTGGCAAGGTTGACTTGATATACACACACGAGCCCTGACAACTCAAACCATTTAACACCGACAAGATTTAATAACAGGTTTGTCTTCCTTCCTTGATTTACATTGTTACAAGAAATAGCTACGTAGCGCCATGCTGTATAGCTGAAATGCGCAATTGCCCACAGTAACTGCTATCAGCGACACCTCCGTTCACAAACGAAGTCTGCGTGGTGTTTGCATACATATAACCTTTTTACCATTAGCTGATTACATCAGGCGGACTAAAATGACATGGCAGCGATATGGCTTTTGAGGTGGGAGAGCTCTATTATTAGATAGTTATATTATTTGTTATCAAATGCCGTGATTTGTTCATTGTATGTTTTTTATCCACAGGATGTACCTTGGGAATTAGCATACAACCACTATATACCTGTTATACCATTTCAGTACTAACCATACGAGTCGTCAATCCCAATTATAAACTGGATGCTACAAAGATATATAATTATAGATTAACACAGATGAAATGCAGTTTGTATAATGCGTAGTTAGTAAGCAAAGAGAAAAATACATCGGCCACGTCATATTAAGAGCCATGCCAATTTAAGATGTGTGAGGTATAAAAGGTGGGAAAATCCAAAACTACAGAGAAAAAACCAGTGATGTTCGGCTAGTAACAACCTCACGTAGGTCTAGACCCCGGAAAACAGAAGTGGGGGCTATTCGTGTTGTCATAGTCACAACATGACAATGTATAATACATAAATCATATACAAGACACGTTACGACAACCCATTCAAATAGGAAAAATGGGAAAAAAAACTATTCAATTATAGGTATTTGCTTTCTAAAAAGTAGTAGATCTAAATGATTTTTTTTAATTATTTTGGTGCAATCATAAGCATAAAAGATATTGTTCCGATTGGATGACATTTCACTGCATTCTGATAAGTTATTGTTGCTTATTCGATCAGTTCCAAAAGGAAGGGAATCCTTGAGAGGTGTTGATATACAAACTTTTCCTGTCCATAGTTTAAGGCATTTCGTTAAAATTTATGGCGTCTCCTATGGTTAAATATCTGTTTTTCGCATCACTTATAAGTCCCTGATGAGCAAAACAAATGTTTTATGAAATTTTATTTCCAAGGAGCAATTCATTACAAACTAAACAGATTATCAAGTGCGTATTCGTGTGCAGTTCTAACGATACTGCGCTTAACGTCGCGTATCAGTATATCATCACGTCTTATGATTCACCATGAGTGTATCCTGGTTAGACATTCTATTGACATCAAGAGTCATTGAGGACGTACCAGGTGTAGGAGGTGGCAGAAAACCGAATTACGCATTCATTGATGAGTATTCTATAACATGTGGTGTAAATAGTCCTTGTGTGGGGAAGATATTTCATGTCTTTGTGGCGCCTTTTGGTAACCCCACATTGGCCCCATTTTCAATATGTAAATATTTTTTTAATTTGTACCATGTATTTTTGATTATATTGTTTTTCTGTTGAATATACATATATTAATACATTCTAAGTCAGCCTACTTTAGGTTGGCCATTTTTATTCATATTTATCGTTGTGTTATTCTTGCGACAGTGTGTAGATGCATAAATAGTACTAACTTCAGATAGAGGCTGGAATTCATCATGACGGTATCTGTATTATTTTTAAGTATCTCGCTAATTTTGAAATTATAATGTTTGCCTGATAACGCCTCCAGTCTGGTTTTAAAAATAGAATAGAATGATATAATACATTTACGAAGAACAAATATCGCCCACCTATCAAGTTTAAATAGGGTTTTATGTGTCCTTAATGAAGGTATTCAAAGGCAATCGAGCATACTATCTCGGAACAAATAAACATGTAAATTATCGCTACATGTTTATTTTGTTGCGATAAATATTCGCTCATTGCTTTCAATTGCGATGGATTTTTCAATAACGACCAGCAAACGCGGTTTCGCTTTAACTTATGAAAGCATGAATTGTTATGTCATATTGTTTATCGAATGAGAAAAACTGACTAAAATACCAGCTCATGCTTAGTAATTAAAGGAGTAAACTAGCATCAAATATCATTAGATGGTATCGATAATGAAACTCGGTTTTGATATACAGCTTGGCAGGATCACCACCCGGCAACAAAGTAGTGTAGAACAAATTCATATTGATAAATCTTTAAAATATAACAATGAAGCTATTATCACAAAAAGAATGGGGCAATTAAGTCATACATGTCGGAAGTATGGATTTCTATATTTACCAAGTGTCATAAATAGAAATCGACGGTCGATCATATAATGTGTTATTCTATCGATATGATTTCGTGATCTTAATCATAATGCAGGTAGAACTGGTTAGACCAATATACATTTACACATAAAAGAAAACGAAATCATATGTAGCAATCTTATCAGCTCATTTTTTCGTTAAACTACATTAGAGAGATAATTTGTGATTTGAAAGTCGAATCACTTTTTCTGGATCTGCACGGTAGCTTCTTGTTTGACGGGACAAATTGAAACTACAAATGTATCGGCCATTAACGGGATCGAATACGTGCCTACCTGAACTAAATAGAACTGAGTGGTTCAGTGTAGCACTCTACAACGCAATTGTTTAATTTATCTGGGACAAACACCGGAATATACTGGTCTCAATTGTACGCGTGAGAAACAATAAACATAGTATAAATGGTATCACGAAACGATCCGTCAAACAAATAAATAGATTTAATGAAGTCTGAGATAAGTATATACTAATTCTATGACTCCTATAATCGTCGAAAGATATTCGAACCATGTGTTTCTGTAGAGCTAGCAATTTCAAAAATTTCCTGCAAATTCAACGTATGGTATAATTAAATAAAAATCGCAATTATAACGAATAATTTTAAACATTCTTGCACGGTGATATGATAAGTCAACTAGATAGATATAAAAATGACTCGTAGATAACTGCTTGATGACATCATATCCATATAAAACAATACAAAAACATTTATTGTTAAATAAAATCTAGTTATGGTCAACATTTTGACTAGATAATAGGAAAATACTTTATATTATATTCAGTTACAGTTGCAAATAGACTGTGAGCATACAGATTACAGACGCTACGGTTCTTTAAACCAATTACAGGAGTAATTCGGTTTTGTCTTTGGCTGAATGCTTCAGTGAGATAAAACGGCAATAGTTCCATTTTAAAGCGGAGACACAATACTAGTATACCGCAGCCTCCAAAAACGTACAAACGTTCACACGCTGCAACACATTTCATACATGGAATGCCATTCGTAAATGACTCCGGCTGTTAATAAGACATTTATGTATTAAACCAAACTAAACATTAAAGATAGATCTTCGAAAAACCACCGCAGAAGTGGTTTGCTTAAAAAATCAGTGATTCAATGCATCAAAGGGTAAGCTTCTATCTATAGTGTGAAGACACATGTGTGGCTGCTCCCGATATTTTTAATTAAACGTAATGCGATGTTCTAAGTAACCAAGCTTAACTTCAGTAGAGCTAACACTATTTTATAATATTTTCATACAGAATTATATAGTTGTCTTGTAAGAGTACCAAGGTTTTGAAACGTGTGCAGGATTACATTGAAGGCAAATACAATTGTGGATAGTTGAAATATATCTTCATTGAAACAAACAAATGTAATTGGGCACAAGGTATAAAACTTACAAACACATACACATTGTGTGATGGTAAAGTCAACATTTTGTTATGTAATTAATTATTTACATATAAATTCCCTAATGGTAAATGTTTGTGATTTTCAGTAGACAGTCAATTTAGTTTGTCATTTCTGTGCAGAGTTGGGTATTTCTATTGTGATACCAAATAAGCCTCAATAACCTCATCATATAGACACGTGACGATCATTACTGAGTGACATATGACTCTCTTTGAAATATTATATAACAATTATTTACTTGTACTCAGTTGTTTGCACATTATCATCCTTACATAAATAGTGCCCAGAAAATAATTTATGAAAAACGATGTGCGCGAGTGTTGTTATCGCTATTATGATAGAGCGGTATACTCGAAGAAGCAATTAACTGAATTTAGAAAGCAATAACTATTGGCTTAGGTAACTGCGATGATATATATGGTATATAATTGTTATCTGAACATTTATTTGTGACATGCTTAATTCATTTTTTCCAGGAAATTATAATTATTATAAAGCGGGGGTGTATAAATGTTGGTAAACAAAACCTTGACGATTATAGCCTCATTGACACATGTTGACTTATCGAATTCGGAGGAAACGTCTAGTAACTTGAAGGATACTAAATAAAACGGTTTGATTAGTTAATCCTAGGCTTATTATAGCATCCCCTACAATAAAAATACTCGTGGGCAGATGGACTGAAACCCAATACGCTAGAACAACATGGTATAGGACGCTGATTGATGTCATCAATCATTGTCTGATGGGGCCTATTACAACATTAATCCAAGATCAACACCGAGTCGCAGACAACAATATTTAGTTTGTATAAGTTACTAATGCCTTTGTGTCTGCTGGTCAGTCACTAACACAACCGATTCACACAAATCCCTCGGGTTTGTAATTCAGTGGTCATCGTGCCTTAGCCTTGATAAGTCAGGTGTCACGTGGATTTTGGATCACGTGTGTCACATCATTTTAATGTCATAACAACGACACATCATGTGATGGGTATTTGTTAAAAAGACAATGCCGTTATAGCCAGGGTGACAATATTAACGACACGGTAGACAGTTTAAACCAAATTATGACTTAACAATGAAATACATTTCCGATAGAATGATGGAAAGTTTTTTTCAAATCCAACATCTTTTTGATAATAAGATACATGTCTCGGCTGAGAGACGAACTCAAATAACATATTCAAACGTTTAAATTAATTAATGTTTGTGCTTATGATATTGTCATTAATTTTCTATTCGGGTGTTGCCCAAAGTAATTCCGGTAGACTTTGGACCTGGTGTCTACTTCAGTATATACAGTGTACTGAAGTAGACAACCCAGGTCCAAATTCTATAGGAATAGCAGTTTTATTTGAACCTAATTGGTTCACAAAGAATCGGTGCATAATGTCTATCCATCTATACAATAGAGTATATGACCTTTGAAGTATTGTTTATGCTTGTTTTATTTCTTTGGTTATGCTATTTCCCATTGAGTCCCAAAGAGCATATATTGGTATTTCCATGAAATCAAGAGACCAGGATATGGAGTATTCAAAGTAAATTCTTGTTGTCAGTCGTGCGTGCTCGACATGTTGGTTTGATGACGTCAGAGGAATGCTATGAGATATGTCAGTTATGCGAGACCAGAGCGCCTTCTATGGCATCATGACGTTAACTGACATCGGACAATTTGATTTGATCAAAATTAAGAAACCTTTCAAGTGGTCTTGTAAAAAGCAGAAATGGTATGCATATTAATATAAGTTAGTGATTGTTTTAATCGCAAAGAAAAGTTATTCAAAATATTGTCTTCCTTTGATAATTCTCAACTATTATTTGTATCTTTGTCTATTCATTAAATAACATTGATATTCTCAAATTCATATTCGGTAATATCTTTTCTTCTTTGATTTGCTATTTTTAATTCCTTTAAATTAATCTATATAATTATCTAGAAACTTAAGAAAGTTTATCCATAGCAGTTTATTATTTTAATGCGATATTTAACGGTATTAAAATCGGTATTATTTGAAACTATGATATCACGAATGCGGATATAAAACAGAAAATGTTTTATAACAACAAGAAGACATATAATATTAAAGCTATTTAGTTCAAACAAAAAGAACTCTTGTGCGTATAACATTTCAATGCACATTTTAAAAGTAAAATAATAAAACCATAATACGTTAATGGTTATCATAATATGTTGTAGAATTATATCAATGTTGTATTTTACTCTTAAGTTTGGTCCTAAATGACCCTGACTGTCGATAGGTCGTTAAACAAACAAACCAAAACTGTCACTGAACCTTTCTGATACAGCAACAGAAAACCAAAAATAGACAACACTTGATCATAATCAATTTTATAATCTAATATCTGATGAGGTTAATCAGCTAAATGATTGATCTGACAGAAGACGAATCAGTGGATTCTGTTACCTTACTCCGGCTTCAATTAACGTCATACGGCGGATCACGAAAGTCAACAAACTAAAACGCAATCACAAATCGTGTCGCTTCATCCAAGCTTAATTACGGAGAACTGGAAGTATAAGCAATCTGTTACACGGTTTGTTGACTTAACAGCGACAACAGCGCACAAAGAAATATGCCTTCAAACCTGTCCATTCAGGATAAAAAGAAGCGTACGGAACAAGGATTTGATACTTGATTTTATGTCGTACTAACTGCCGCAATAATTCAAATTTGTGTCATGCTGTATAATAGTTGAGAGGAGTATTACTCTGAGAAAAGTAATCGACCTACATGTACATTCAGTACTAAGCAACTGACACACATTACCGTCATATTCTTCACTTAAAGATGACCAAGGTATTAGAAAGTGCAGGTAAAACTAATCATAGACCACAAACATAACAAAGAAAGGTTTACACTGTAAGATTTACGTACTATAGAGCGTAAAATCGATTTCAAACAACTTAGAACAATGGCGACTACGCGCGACGACAATAATTGGTTAGAGAAATTGAAATTGGCACCATGAAAATTTACCGCCAACTTTGTGACACGCAAACCGCTAAAGAAAGACAACGTAAATACTTGTTCGTCAATTCGTAAATACGTTTTTTTGAATCATTGTTGCCGCTATTTGTCACTGTTCTTTGGCTTCTGTAGACATATGTTGTATGATTTTGAGGTATCATTATCACTATTCTGCAGTTAGTAGTCATTATCTGACCAAGATCACTTATTTGTATTATATAAATTGAAAGAGCGCTTAAACTCATTTGAATTAATTTTATGTAAAGTTTATTAAATTAATGGTAATATAGTATATCCCATGCGTGTTCAATTTTGGAGGGAATTGGCTCGTTTTGTCAAAGTCATCTATTCGTCAGTTTAAGAAATGTATGTTTAATGTCAAAGTAAAAGTTTCAATCGTCGATGTTAGGTCAATCGTCCTTAAGTGACCCGCTTCATGAGACGAACATAAGTGTAATACTAGTCCTCTAGAGGGAGAATATATATATGAACTTTAAACAGTATAAATGTCCCTTTCACAAATTTTCGGCCTCTTGGCATTCTTCAAGTACATAGAAACACAAGAAAAGCTAGGTTAAATCGATCATTATCATATCAAAAGGTTCAAGATGGATTTCACCTGGCTTTTCTTGTGTTTCTATGTGCCAAGAGGCTGAAAATTTGTGAAAAAGACATTTATACTGTTAGCACATTATAAATGTAATAAGTTATGAGAATAAGCATGAATTGTATTAATCAAGAATCTGGAATTAGTTCTGTTGTATATAATTTAACTGTGACGTTTTGTTTATGAAGTTGAATTTATAAGGTTCGATTTTCAATAATGTGTCCCCAAGTCTTTCATGCCTAGGTTCCTCATACATTTATTAGCGTAACCTTATGAATAGCCGTATGTAAAATCGGCAGTGTTCAACTTAATGACGAATTAATATGGATAAGGAACTATTAACTCAAATTTTCAACTATGAATTAAATTATTTAAGTGACTAAAGTCGAACTGTAGACTTGTAAAATGACAAATCAAAACTAAACAAAAAAACTTTAAAGTAGTTTTGATTTATCTTGAAAATAGAAAAGCGAAGGTTCACTTCGAAAGAGGGAATACAATAGGTTAAAGTTGAATTGGTTTGTACTATATTTTGAATACAACGATTTAGGAATTTAATTTAAAAATAGCTGCACTTCTCTATCGCTAGTGGAACTTTTCCTGAGGAAAAGAACTCTTTATAAGTAACACAATCAGGAAAAAGAATAACATTATAGCTTTAAACTTGATTGTTAGTTAGAAAACAAAACTAAAGTTGTCGAGTTTTCAAAAGATGTCGAAGGAAATGTACATCGTTATAAGAGGTAAGGCATAAAGAAAACACATTCTATCTGAAAAGATCGCAAACAAAACTGTATAAACACTGAAAATTTTTCCTTAATACATTAATTGTTTGGTGATGTATACTAACATACATTATAGCATACAACTTCATGTAAAGTTAGAAAATAAAAATACAGCTATTGACGTCGAAAGGGAAACGTGTAACTTTATCAACTTTTGCTAAATAAACTGTCATTGTGGGATATTGCATACAGAAAAGGGCATTCTAGGTTACACCTTCAGGTCAAGTTAGAAAAAGCTATATCTTTTGTCTTTATAAAGATCGCAAAAGTACACGGAAGTTAACTTTAAAACAAAAAGTAAACTTATAGCACATTTCGGCTAATACCTTCAGTTAAAGTAAGAAAAAAGTAGATATTTTGACTTTATAGGGATCGCAAAAAAGTACATGGTTATAAGTTACGGAACTTTCACTGTGAGGCAGCACATACAGAAAAAACATTGCGACTTAAACCTTTTAATTCAAATTAGAAAAAAGTATATCCTTTGACTTTACAGAGACCGCAATAAAATTGTATACGGTTATAACTGACGGAATTGTTCCCGAAAGCACTTTTCTGTGGTAGCGCATACAGAAAAGATATTCCTGCTAAAGTAAATTTGAAGTTAGTAAAGAAAAGAAGATATCCATATTCTTACCTTGTGATAGTAGAACTACTCCCAATACTACCAATATCACATTAAGCATGGTGCAGGCTGATCTGAAAATGTCCATGCCGGGCGTCTCTCTAGCTGTCCCTGTACTTATTGGCAGAACGCTCCCTCACAAGCACCTTTTTATCCTATTATCTCACACCTTTCCTAAGCGACGTAACATGTAACGATCTCACTCCGCTTGCTTCACAGCTGATACATAACAAGCTTAGCGGGCCTACCTGGGCACCTTTGGGCGTCGCTGATTGGTCGGAGGCTAATATCCAGTTGATTCAGCCGGTTGTCTTGATTGCGGCGTTTGACAGTAGCGGAACTTGTAATGTCGGGGGTCTCACTCTTTTAGTACTCGTAAGTACCACAGCTAGATCAATATTGATATCTCGCCTTCGTATGGTTTATGACGTAAGCACCCAGCGATGCGGTTCAGATCAAGGTGTACGTCTAATAACTCATAAAACAAGTGGGATGTAACGTCTGCGTAGCAATATTCCACGCCTTATAGTGTTCTATGGACTCCTTGCGGGACAAAACTGGTTTTTGGTTGGTGCAAGTGATTGTAGCACTAGTAATGAAACGCTATGTTGCTAAGTATTCTATCCAGTTTGTACATTGTAATTCACTCTAGATTGTCAATTCTAACAACGATTGAAGAATCATTGGATGTCAAAACTAGTTTAGTGCTAAATCATTTTGGCTTTACTTTTCCACATTGATGTCCTTTGATCGTTTTCATGATTCTAAACATTTGATTTATAATTTTTGGGAAATTTTGGGAACTTTGTGTGTATGTTTCTTTCATTCCAAACCCAGCCCATTCGTTAAAGCAGTATTCCATTAAATGTTTGTTGTAATAAAAATCACCGTTACTTTATTGTTTACAACACAACGTGAACATAAAAAATAAAACAAAACTCTGCATTAATGCGATCATTTCTGCATTTTCCCGACGAAATATTTGTAAAGCTGCAAATTACTATAGAAAATGCAGACATATGATATATGATAATGCCCATATATTTCCGTTCTGCTGATATGCTCTAACTGATTAATAGCCTCAATGTATGAACTTGTAAACCAGCTTTTGCTCATGTCACCATTAACAACCAATCAAATGTAACAGAGATATTCAAAATTGATATAATTTATCAGAATACAAAATTTATTTAGAGGATATTGGGTTTCTTCCAAAAAATGTCTAAAATGGTAACGGTACAACCGCGATTAGCATGATCATGTTGTAAACATTATTGTAAGTATAATATAGCCAATATACTCGCACAATTGATGCTGTGGTTGTCACTAACGCTATTTCCACGAAAGTATCTGAGGACATACACGTGTAGGTGTGTCGTGCTCAGGATTCATCGACGATTCGATCACTAAAAACTATAGGCTATGACACTTCCCTTGTTTCCTAATGCTCCCCTTGGGAGTTCGAATAGGTTTCTATTACTTCCTAAATACTTTTAACCCTATTTACATCTATATTAAGTCGGTTAAAGCCAAATTTGTTCAATTGCAACCACAATTCTACAGTTTCAAAGCAGGAAGATGTAAAAAAAATCATGAATGATGTTTGATGTTTTTTGTGTTCATGATATTTTTACCTCTTCCTTCTTTTAAAATGTAGCATTGTGATAATATTCTCACTCCTATCTGACATTCAATAATTCATTTTCACTTGTTATACAAAATTAAACAACCAATGGTATGAATACGGATATCCTGATGGTGTGATGTAAATCGCCTAATCGTGTCTTATATATATGGCTTAATATTGGAAATGTTTTGTAAGCAAACCTAGTATCACTATTCTGTTATCATATCTATACTTGTAAACTGCTTTAACCATTAGTGTTCAATGAAATGAGATGGAATTTTTTCAGGAAACTACTGAAAATATAACGCAATACGACATTTATTAAAATAAAATAATAAAAAAAATACAATAACAGATAAAATGATAAATAAAAGATACATTCTGGTATTGTTTTTGAGTTTTGTCTTTTTATTTGTAAGTACATGAAATGCTACGCTAAATTCATATATACCGTTGGTAGGAACGAGCATCACTGAATATATCCTAGTATACTGATTTGGGGGCGATATAACATTAATGATATTACAATGTTGCGGTTTGAGAGATTTATTTAGCCGATAAGTGAACTATCATATCATCGGGGAGATTCATTTAAAGTTTTCAACAAGTATCACATTTCTTCAGGCGCATGTGTTTATGACAGTCTCCTCTAAATATATTAACTAAGTTCTAATGAGCATTTTGAAGAAATTGAGAAGTCGCATTTTGTGATAGTTATACACGACATATACAAGGCACAAGAATGAATGTAATGACTTATGTAAGTGTTCTTTTCAGACTCAAGTAGAACAGAAAATATTGATTGAACTTTACGAGGAAAGTGTAAATAAACGATGTTTCTATAAATTTTAAAACTTTCCAAAAATATTGCTACAAGTTATACTTGAAGACCCAGCAAAACCAAAAAGAATATTTATCTAAACTGTCTTAAAATGAAGAATCAATAATAAATTTTATTGCCATTATCTAAATAGTTTATCGCAATACAACTTTAAACATTGCGGATATAATTAGCGTATCTTCTCCAGTAATCAAGAGAAGTGACAAAAAAAGAATATTAAACAAAGCCAAAGAGGGTATCAAACTTTTGTGTTTGCGGTTACTTTAAAGAAATTACGAAACTAAATCTCTGTATGGATATGAGCACTAGATAGGTCCTGATATGAATAAAACAACATATTCCTACCTGTAATGTACCTTGGTGCGCGAGGCGGGTCAAGCTAACAGTTTATTCATGTACCACAAAGAGGATTTCAGTGTCAATCAATTAAACTAACATGCCGATGCACTACCATAGTTAAGTTCAATAGTACCCGGTGTCATCGTGTTTAATGAATCGTGGATACCCATTCTCTGTAACAAGGACATCCTCGATCATTGTCACTGAGAGCTGACAGAATATGATCAAGCCACAGCGCAGATGTAATTGTAGCATTCAGTCGGCATTTCACAGGTAAAAGTTCAAAGGTAGGAAGAAATATCCCCAACGAAGGATCAAATGAGTTCACAGGGTTTATAGGGAATTTCGAAATCAATTCAGTATTTTTATTTTCCGTGTTATTTAGAATTACATTGTACCCTCAAGGCAGGACCATTGTTCTCTGCTTGTGAAATGGCATATTCATTGCCTAAGCCCCAAAAATACAAGCAGTTTGGTTAGCAGCTTAGACAATAATGAACAGAAATCGGACCATCTAGATCTGTTATATTGCAGTATGAATAAGTCTTAGTGCAGCGGGATGACGGAACCCTGGACAATGCATGCAATGCCTTGTATAATGCAATGCAAAAACGGTATAGTTGGTATTACTTACTGACTATCTAAGGTTTAATTTTAAATAAGAAAAGTAAAATGCATAATGTAGATAGTTCTAATTAAACTGTATTTCGAAAAGAGTTAGACTATGGTTTACAATATTCAGTTGTTATCAATATGTAACTTATCAAAGGAATTTAGATTTCCAACCGTTTGTTTCTCTCAAAGTGAAAACTCATACCCTATATCCCAGAAGTATAGGACTATGACGTTTGCGAACAGAAACATAAAAAAGACAACAATGGAAATTAGATATACGCTGGATATGAATATTGCTTGTTTTAACGTCAAGGTGTTATTTCTCTTGGAAACGAATGAGAGCATTGTGATAAAAATATATGCAAAAGTTAAAAACAAGTAGGACTGTACTCGTGTGACTACTTAACTTAGACAATTCGACCTTGATAAACTAATTTCTTGAATAACACTTTTCGTTTGTGCGTGCAATCGTTTATGTTTAACGGATAGTGTCGCTTTTTGTGACATCAAGACGCCGTTCCGACAGCTGTGTCAATTGAATGTTTATGTATTGAGCAATGAATAGCCTATTACTACACTCTCGTGATAGAGGTCTGCCATAGATATCCTGATTCACAGATATAAATCCAAAGATAGTTTTATTGATGACTGGTGTGACGAATGTGAACAAAATTGAGATGAAGATATATAAATAGCTTTAATTTGAAGGTAAAGGAGGACGCCTAGATGAACCCCAGGTGACAATTTATAAATCGAGATGAGGGAATATTTATTTACACGTGCATGGCGGTCTAATGTATCAGTTCGACATGTGACTTATTTCGTAGCGACTACACATCACGTGTCAATGGTTAAGGACGTAGCACGTTTTACCCTCGACATGTTGCAAAGATATCATTCGATGATAAACTTTCATGTAAATTTTAAAAGGTTTTTATGACTGGGATGCAAATTAAAGGCTTAATGTTCCTGTAAATACATTTAGTGTCAATTTCAATTTCTTTCCGCAAAATTGTAAAATCCGTAAAATAAGTGGGAATGAATAACACAAATTGGCTCACAGGGTTTTTATTAGGACCATCAACACCTTGTCAATAATTTAAGCAACAATATTCAGGGCAATTTTTTTACGATTCTACTTCCAAAAATAGCGAATACGTTAACCAATCTATGTTTTTTCTATTTTGAATAGTTTCTGTTGAGGTGGCCATGTGTGAATAGCAAGTGCTGAAAACAGTGTTGGCAGTTTAAGGAAACCATCCCTAACCTTGAAAAGAGCGTCATTGATATTCAATCTTTTTCTGCCAATTTTGATATTTGCTAATGATTCACCAAAAACTTGACTTCAATCGAGCTTCATTAAAATGATCTCGAGGCAAAAAAAAAAAAAAAAAAAAAAAAGCCACACAGGATCATATTCATTTCAGCCATGACCGACAACAACGCTACGATAGATTAATTAGGCTATCAGATACCATACTGAGTATCTTCTGTGTATTGAAACGGTAAAACGGTCTGCTCTTGTGGCAGCTACAAGGTTCTCTGTAATTTGAATACGTCATCAAACATTTCTACTACGTTAGGGATCGACTGAAGCTTTACGTGACCGATTTGTAGCAATCATGATGTCGCATTAGAACGCTGTTGAATACATCAAATTTTGCAAACGTTTAAAGTTAATACGACAAGGGATTTCTGAATAGTAAATTCAACTGGGTATGTCATGTTGCGCAATTTAGGACTGGATTACAAAGGTAAACCCAAAACATAAAGCAAACACGAAAATTGAAAAGCGATCACCAAAAATAATAACAGCATATATCTTGCCGCGGACATTTTGATAAAAATACAACATTTCTTGTTACATATATTAATGTCTTTGAGTATCTCTGCTATGAGCTTTGGTCAATTCTCAATATTGATTCATGGCAAAGTGATCTCCAAACTACGTAGCCGTCTCCTCCCTTAAGTTCCAATCCCTACCTCACTATATTTCTCTCTTTTCTTCTTTTATTTACCTTTTCAGTGTGTATGTTTATCATTCTTCAGTATGAAAGATGATATAGAAAGAAATTAGAGAGTCTATGAGAAATTAGAATTTAAAAATGTATAAATTAGATTTATATGAATTTGTGTGTGAGTGTTGATGTTATGTCTAAAATTCATGTAGATCTAAGTAAATAAAAGAAAAACAAAAATAATGTAAGTAATTAATTATAGTATAAATGTTTTTGTTCACTGAAGTATTACATAATTCCAGAGATACTAACAAAATAATGCCCGTGTCGGAATATTAGAGTATTTCGATGTTTTTAGTTATATCTTCATTGTAGCGGAGCGTACTTAACGCAGGGCTAGAGCCACGTCCGATGGTCATCCCAGGATGCCACGACAAGGTTAGTGACACCGCGACTATGGCCTTTCCGGTTATAAGAAAAATATTGCAATTACATTGGTCATTGGATTATCGATTTCTTGAAAGGAGAGATATACATTGTATCAATTTACCCATCTGTTATCATGTGACATCACCATAGTCATAGTCAACAACTGTTTCATGACTTTTCAGTCAACAGTCAAAATTGTTTTCCCGACTGGCCACTTATATGTATTTCATTTTTCAACAAGTAAACTCCAAATATATATAATTTATGTATCAAACACTTTTGAGAACAAGATTGTGATATTGTATTTTTGCCTGGTTGAAAAGTTACATGTGTTATTCCAGGGTATCTTTATTAGTATATTAAATGTATGATCCCGATATATGGAATTTATAAATATATGATGTCGGTGTTAACAGTCTTGTTAATTCAATACTAATTGAAATTTTCGTTCAACTAGTAACGCTGTATGGATCAGAACTTTGGGGAGCTCCGACATCAAAATCGAGAGACGATCTACGCATCACGTAAAGATATTGTGCACGACGATGTCAAGGATTCGATTAAACGTCGCCAAATATGGCAACCATTCGTGCAATTGGACTGCAAGCCATAAACGGCGAAGTTGAGTAAAAAGGATTTTGTATTTGAACAAAGTGTGCTCAACAAGTGACTTATTTTTTATTGTTTATTGTACGGCTATGCACGCTTGTTTTCGGCGGAAGACCACTCAGTCCCAAAAGTCTCATATTTGACATATTTACAATCGCAGTAAAATTTGCAATAACGGACAATTTATTTGATTTTGTATGTTGCAGACCATTTCGATCCTCATGGAGATCCTTCTGCAAACGAGTAGTGCATTACAATTACTTACCGCCCAAACATATGAGTCTGTACATAGTGAATATGGTGTTCGACAAGAAAAAACTATCATATGTAGGTTATGTAGCATTTGTCATACAATTGTCTCTTTTCGATAGTCGCGACAAATTGTTTGAATTTCTTTTAAACAATCCTGATATCCATGAATATGTTCGTTTCATTATTTGGAAGATATTTAGAAAAGCTCATTTACACTCGGCAGTAAGCAAATATTTTACTCGATGAAGATAGATGGTAAATCTTAATGACCAATGTAGCAACTTGTGTAAATAATATGCTGCAGGAACCGTTTATTTTGATCAATTTGTAAATACATAATGTATAATTGGTATACAAACGTTATAAATCTCTAGAAAGAGGAAATGAGGAATGTCTGTCTGTGTTACTCCAGGTTTTTTTTGTTAATATATTCAATATATGTGACAAATGTTGCTCAAGAACCCGACCCCTGATTGAGCAATCCTATTTTACGAGTGAGTTCTGTAGATCCTCTTTACCTGGATGGAGTTTGCGATATCGATTTCGTAAGTAAAAACATCCAATGATATAGACAAATAACAGGATATACAGGAGAACATGATATACTTGTACACACCTTCTTTGTACATAACTATTTAATCTAGAACCAGCTTCGCATTTTGCAGCCAGAGGCAGTTTGTATTTTATTTGTAAATTGAGTAACTTGAGTAAATTGAGAGTTCATAAAGTTCGAGGTGATCAAGTAATCAGCTTATTGGATTCTGATTTTCGAGTGCGCACTTTATTATCAAATTAATTTTGTTTCGACGCAGAAGGAAATGCGTAGGCTATATGACTTTAGAAGTGTTAAATGTTGTGATAGGATGGCGAATCAACTGAGGACTATATCGTCAGTATACAAGACAGTAACGTAAATTGACAGCGAAAAAGCAATTATATACAATATGAAAGGATGTTACGATAATGATCAATTATGAAATTGTCTTATCGATTTGTATGGCATTGAGTTAAAACTAAACACTTGTGAAATAAGAACATAATTTAAAAGATTTATGGTAATTTACGAAACCTATTCATAATTTCAATAGGTTGTTGTAATGCATTTTGATCTCTTTATCTGTATATTAGTTTATATGCTGTGTGATATTATATAAATATTACCGGCACTAGAGGGTGACAGTGCCGTGTGTCACCCCGAGGATATCACTGTCACCCGAGGCGAAGCCGAGGGTGACAGTGACATTCCGAGGGGTGACACTAGACACTGGTAGTATTTATTTTATTATACCAAAAGTCTAGAAACAAAACTAGTTTTCAAGTATTTGCAATCTATTGAAACATTTAA
Organism: Argopecten irradians irradians; assembly: GCA_004382745.1. Taxonomy (NCBI): domain Eukaryota; kingdom Metazoa; phylum Mollusca; class Bivalvia; order Pectinida; family Pectinidae; genus Argopecten; species Argopecten irradians. Next base: position 122,718 of record SAYR01002562.1, read on the forward strand.
CTGATTATAGCAAAAGTCGAACAGTCATCGTCAGTAGTAAAATAGCATATCAGCTTCTACTCAGTAGCGCTAACTTATCATTGAATTATAAAAAAAGAATACTCACAATAAGCAATTAGTGAAAATTCTTGTTGTCTTGTCCCATGTGTTTGTTAAAATCTTAACGTTTTCGTAAATCTCAATGAAGTTTGATTTCGTCCCGTCGTCTGTTTACAACATTAGCAACGTCACGAAGACACTTGAAATCGCATGTCTTCCGTTCACCTAATCACCGACGGGTTCATAAAAACAAACATAAAGCGCTTGGACGTAAGCGAAAAAGGCGTAAACGGAAAGCTTCGTCCTTAATTTGAAAAAAATATATATTGATAAGCAGACTAATTTGGCAAAATTATTACTAAATAGCTCCAGATAAATTTTGAAGCGTCGCTTCAAATAACAAAGATGGCGTCGCAAAAAGAAACGAGTGCGCATCTTTTTCGGGCGATTAATATTTTGCACTGTCAAAAATACACTATCATCCGTTGCTAAGGGGTTGCTACGAACGTGTCTATTGTTTCCTATTGTTCTAATGTTACCCGCCGTGTGATAGTGTAAAATACCAAATATCTCTCGACCAATCAGAATGCAGGATTCTCACTTGAGGTATAGTTATCATAAATCATAGTGAAGCATAAATCTTTCCATACAAAAAGTACTTTAAAAGGGTCTTTATTTATGAAGAGATTTTTAAGGAGATCAAATCTTAGATCAGCTTTAATATTTGTGTTATTCTTAAAGGGACAATTCACTCAGGCTAATACTGGCTAATTCTTTTACATAACCAAGAAGCAAAATATAGCATAAATGTATTATTCTAAATTTCTTATGAAACATATGACATAAATTATTGACAAATTCCACGTCAATGTTTAGTATTTTAATTGATACCATTGTAATTACAAATCGTTGATCAACACGATTAAGCAGGTACAAGATGTACGCTGTACCCATATCCAAGCCAAAGTCACGCACGTTAAGCAAATGAACTACATAGCCACGTTTGAGGTGATAAAATAATTTTTAGGCAAGATAATTCACCTAATAAGGTAAACACACTACTGTCAGAGCGATTCGAGCAGTTCTAGACAAAAGTAGCATTACTCTACGAGCAAGGGACAGGGTTCGGCATACAAGATGTTTGACCATAATTAGAATGGCGGACAGCGAGCGAGTTTGCACATTTCACACGCATTTCACCACCATGGGATTTTCTGGCATATCACAGTAAAACCGGCTGATCTAATTTCCATTAGAACTGGATTTTTTCTGATATATGTACAAATTGTAATGTTCTCTTAGACTGAATTGTCTCTTTAAAGATGCTCCACCACCGACAGAGCATGAATGATACTCATCATTTAAACAATAGTTGGTGTTTAATCATGTATATATATGTCTAATTGACACAAAAATAGTATAGAATAATTCATGTTGCCTTTGGTGCATGCGCAATCAGTACTTAATTCCATATAGGATATAGTGCCACGGAATTTTTTCGGAATGCATTTAATTTTTTTTCATTTTTTTAACTTGAAGTAAAATAAGAAACTAAAACTTTTCAATGGTGGTAATGGTGTAAAGTAAGTAACTTTTGTAACGAAGAAAATAACTTAATCGTCTGCTTCTGTTTTTGATTATGACAAGATACAATTGTCAGCGTGGAGCATCTTTAAAAATTTTTATTTCAAATCCGTTGGCATTTTGTGAATCCAAGCATCAATTGCAGCAATGCAATTTGGTGGGTATTCAGATACAAATTTGCAGAAAAAACAATAACAGAGCGTAGAACTATCGGACTGTCTGTATTTAGAAATGCGATCCTTAATGGTCCTGGCGTTATACCGCCTAACATATCATCGTCACTGACCCTGAGGTCAGTACTCCAAAAAGAAGTAATGTTGGGCATTGTTTCTAGTACTGTACTAATTCATTCTGTGAGACAAACAATCTATGATTAAAACATGGTTGATGTCGTGTTTCGGATACAACGTAAAATATATGAAACATCATTTTATTTGCAGGCGGTAGTACAACTAAGTTATAGGAGCCGTATGAACAATAAACTGATATGACAAATATTACTTTTTTGGTGTATTCCTCAGCCTATCCATTACATGTTGACAATTATAATACATCTGATATTTCAAAAACCCTTTCTAATTGCGTTATGGCTATCGCTAAATTGATTAAAAAATATTGTTTAAATTAATATTTTATATGCACGCGAAAGTTACTAATTGTGTGTTTTTGTATTATTCGCTGTCATACATTACGCGGTCAGAGATGAAAGTCAAGTTGGAATATGGTCAGAACAACTTATTACT